>CM042413.1:27732347-27742347 GCA_023634145.1 Thymallus thymallus
ATACAGACTTTCAGCTCCCTCCAAAGATTTTCTATTGGGTTCAGATCTGGAGACTGGCTAGGCCACTCCAGGACCTTGAGATGCTTCTTACGGAGCCACTCCTTAGTTGCCCTGGCTGTGTGTTTCAGGTCATTGTCATGCTGGAAGACCCAGCCACGACCCATCTTCAATGCTCTTACTGAGGGAAGGAGGTTGTTGGCCAAGATCTCTCGATACATGGCCCCATCCATCCTCCCCTCAATACGGTGCAGTCGTCCTGTCCCCTTTGCAGAAAAGCATCCCCAAAGAATGATGTTTCCACCTCCATGCTTCACGGTTGGGATGGTGTTCTTGGGGTTGTACTCATCCTTCTTCTTCCTCCAAACACGGCGAGTGGAGTTTAGACCAAAAAGCTCTATTTTTGTCTCATCAGACCACATGACCTTCTCCCATTCCTCCTCTGGATCATCCAGATGGTCATTGGCAAACTTCAGACGGGCCTGGACATGCACTGGCTTGAGCAGGTGGACCTTGCGTGCGCTGCAGGATTTTAATCCATGACTGCGTAGTGTGTTACTAATGGTTTTCTTTGAGACTGTGGTCCCAGCTCTCTTCAGGTCATTGACCAGGTCCTGCTGTGTAGTTCTGGGCTGATCCCTCACCTTCCTCATCATTGATGCCCCACGAGGTGAGATCTTGCATGGTGCCCCAGACCGAGGGAGATTGACCGTCATCTTGAACTTCTTCCATTTTCTAATAATTGCGCCAACAGTTGTTGCCTTCTCACCAAGCTGCTTGCCTATTGTCCTGTAGCCCATCTCAGCCTTGTGCAGGTCTACAATTTTATCCCTGATGTCCTTACACAGCTCTCTGGTCTTGGCCATTGTGGAGAGGTTGGAGTCGGTTTGATTGAGTGTGTGGACAGGTGTCTTTTATACAGGTAACGAGTTCAAACAGGTGCAGTTAATACAGGTAATGAGTGGAGAACAGGAGGGCTTCTTAAAGAAAAACAAACAGGTCTGTGAGAGCCGGAATTCTTACTGGTTGGTAGGTGATCAAATACTTATGTCATGCAATAAAATGCAAATTAATTATTTAAAAATCATACAATGTGATTTCCTGGATTTTTGTTTTAGATTCTGTCTCTCACAGTTGAAGTGTACCTATGATAAAAATTACAGACCTCTACATGCTTTGTAAGTAGGAAAACCTGCAAAATCGCCAGTGTATCAAATACTTGTTCTCCCCACTGTATGTAATTATATAATAACTATATATACATACTATGACCCTCCTATTCCATGGAATGTCCACCGCCCTCATATGACTGCTAAAATGTTATATTTGCTTCTTCCATGATAGAAAGAACCAACAAGGCTAACTTTGATTTCATACAAGGCCAACAAAATCCAACTTATTGGAATGTGCACAGGCTCCATGACGGTGAAAAAAAGTATATGGTTCTCGAACACTTAAAGGGATTGTCAGTAGATGTGGTTTTCCTGCAAGAGATACATTTCAAAAAATGAATATTTAAAATGGAGCTGGGTTGGAGAGGCCTATGCTGCCACCTACTGTAGTAACAGCAGAGGTGTAGGCATCCTGATAAATAAGAATACACCCTTTTCCCTTATAACCCAGCACACGGACAAAGAAGGCAATTTTCTAATGTTAAATTGTACCTTACATGGTAAAAAATACACATTGATTTCATTGTATATCCCACCAGGGGCAAATCTGGTGTTTTTAGATAGAATTCAAGCTATATTAGATCAAATCCAGACAGGAACAATTATTTTAGCAGGTGACCTAAATCATATATTCGATAAGATTAAGACGTAGCAACAAAAACGGCAAATTCAAGGAACCTCCAAAGAGACTGAAAAATATAATCTCTACGTTTTTTAAAGGACACAATCTTTACAAGGTAAGAAGAGAAAACTCTAGCAGGAATATTATCTTTTACTTTTGAAGAGAGCCAACAACTACAGGTTAAACTCAAATAAAGCAGACTACTTAAATGGCAAATAAACCTGGTAAACATCTCGCAGCCCTCACAAAACTAATACACCCCAAACCAGTTATAATTTAAAAAGATAAAGATACAAATATGTTAATTAGAAACAACAACGCAATTAAGGACTCAACAACCCTGAAGCAATTATCAGCAGACAAACAAATTATAACTAGAAACAGAGATCTTCCAAATAGAAATATTACATACTGTTAAAACATTTGCACGGAGAAAAGCAGCAGGAATGGACGGCTTTCCCAGAGAATTCTATTTAACATTTTGGTACAAAGTAGCACCCTTATTTACACAAATGTCATTAAATTCCGTACTTCCTAGTTCCATGTATCAAACTGTTATTTCAGTGATATTAAAACCAGGAAGTTCCCTGCTGATTTCAGACCCATAAGTTGAATAAACTGTGACAAAATAATAACAAAGCTCATAAGCAATATAATGGCAAAAGTCTTACCAGACTTGATACAATGAATCAAACAGGGTTTATTAAAAATAGGCACTTACAAATAAATACAATAACATGTTTCAGTTTAATACAATATGCTAATAAACAAGATATACAGTAGATTTATCAATAATGGCTGTTTATGCAGAAAAGGCTTTTGACCATCTTGAATGGCATTTTCTATTCAACATGTTTTTATCTTTTGGACATCAGAGCAATCCTATTTGAGTCAGAAAAGGATATTCATATGATAGGTAAGATATACAAAACCTTGCAGAGAGCCTATCCAACTGACAATCTCTTAGAAAAGACTAAGAACTATTGGAACCAAGACTTAAAAGGAACTGATATTGGCACAAGATGGCGGGAATGCTGGAACATAACTAACGAAATTACAGTTAACGAAAATGTACGCTTAATGCAGTATAAACAAATGTATAGAATTTACTACACAATAGATACAAATTCTACAACACAACGGCAGAGTCGTCTCAAGTGTAAAACTAAGAATGACTCAATAATCCATGCCTTCTGGGAAGTTATGGGCGGAGTTAGAAAGTTGGCTGTCAAAAGTATTACAATGTAAACATACTTTTAATCCATCTGTCTGCATATTTCATGGCATATGAGGGTGTAGTGAGATACCAAATTGGTTGGACGATAATTTTCTTGTCAATGATCTCGAAAAAAAAGTATACTTAAAAACTGGAAATCAACCAATACTCCATCGTTAACACAATGGAAGGGTCAAATGATTTATTATCTAAATGTTGAAAGTGCGTGGGCGACAGAGAGAAACAAAATGGTGCAGTTTAGGCCCATGTGGCGGAGAGGGATGTGGGTTCTGGAGATGGGGGTGTAAGCATGTGGTTCTGGGCAGGGGTGATGTTTATGTGCGTCTGTATGTTGTTGTTTGTATGTGTATGTTTTGTATTGTAAAAAATATATAATATATATATATATATATATATATATATATATATATATATATATATATATATATATATATATATATATATATATATATATATATATATATATAAATAAATAAATAAATACTTTCCCTGAGTGGTCTCCAGACAGACACATCCTTGGTAACAATCACTATGGCACGCCCTGCCACCTGTTTTTATGAAATGAGGCCCTTTTATAATAGCTAATTGTATCTCTTATAAAACACAGTTATACAGCTATACATTTACACAGGGGATTGTGATACTGAAACAAGGCTGTATGAACACTGATGGAATTGTTTGAGTCAGTACGTCTCCTAGCTATTGTATACATCTTACAACATGCATCTCAAATGAGTGAATTATTATTATTATTATTATTATTATTATTATTATTATTATTATTATTATTATTATTATACCTTCCTGAGATCTTACATCTGAGTGAGCAATCGGGTCAACATGGGGGGACTTACAATCTCTAATACAAGTTGAGTGACAGCAGTCTGCTCTGGCCTTTATAAGCAATTCACACAAAGAGGAGGTACTGCACTACTCGCTCACACACACACATGGGTGTGCACTTACACGGATACGTCCAACATGCACCAGTCAGAACCATGTCGTACAAACAGAACAAGCCACAGAAAAACAACATGTTATTCTGACCACAGCTTCCTCTCTGGGTAATGGAGTAGGGGCAGACAGACGTCAAGTCTGGTTTTGGAGAAGCAGACCACAGTTTGGTTTAGTGTTTTGCTTTCCCAGACTGCTATTAGGTGGGGAAGCCCATAAGTGGCTGTGGGAGAGTGTTTGAGGCAGAAGACAACGCACGCACGCACACACTTAAACTTTCTCTATTAAGACAGATATTGCTGTGGCAATTACTGTGGTCCCATAGGGGTCATTACTGTTCCCCCTTGCAATATTCTGCCATTGGATTCCTAACAATGAACTACCAGATGATCTTCTTCTCAGAGATGGTCCGGCAGAGTGCCGATGTCACACCTCAGCATCTGAACTCCTGTTGCCAAGAGATGCAAAAGAGAAAGAAGAGAAAATGTTGTGCTCCAAATGTGTCGTGTGGTAACCACTTCCCCTTCCTCCTGCTCTCACTACCCCTACTAGGCTACTGTACATCTCACTTTGACGACCCACCTTCTTTGTCTAATTCCTGACATCTCTCTCTCTCTCACACACACACACACACACACACACACACACACACACACGTGTAAACACAAATGGTACCAGTGTGATGGCCCCCAACACTTTTATATTATCTTCTGCAATGGTTAATGGGTTCGTAGTGAGTCATTTCTTTTGTGAGAAAATGCTACTTGTACTATACGAGGCATTGACTACCAGTCCCACTCACGAACACACAAGCCTAAAACATTCACCCAGACTTGCTGGCGGAAAGACACTCTTCCATAAGTATACTGCCGTGACATGCCCTGATGTCTGGCACGAACTGCCCAGACTCTCACTCTCTGTAGGAGGCATGGCAAAGCATCAGTCAATGGACACAAAATAGAACCGGTGAGTTCACAGCTTTTTAAGCAGCAGATGAGGTGAACTAGAGTTAACTGAGGAACGAGTCAAACTGACTCACAGTCTTTTAGTTGTTGTAACCAGGCCAATGCAGCACAGCTAGGCTCACTAATGTGAGAAGGGTCTAAGAAAGAGGGCCCTCTCCTGGTGACAGAGCATGTTGCAGCCAAGTACCACAGCACATTTTTAAATCGGTATAAACAGGGTGGACATTGAATAAATCTATAACAGCCCTTAAAGGACACTGATGGCCAGATATTATCTTAGCAAGCTGCTATACATTTTGGACACTTCATGTTCACCTGAAGGAACAATTTTTTTTAACCATTACCATACTTTGGGCTCCTGAGTGGCGCGGCGGTTTAAACCACAGTATCTCAGTGCTAGAGGCGTCACTACAGACACTGGTTCGATTCCAAGCTTTATCACAACCGGCCGTGATTGGAAGTCCCATAGGGTTTAGGGTTTGGCCGGGGTAGGACCCGTTATTGTAAATAAGAATATGTTCTTAACTGACTTGCTTAGTTAAATAATGGTTACATCTCCTAGATTTATGGCAGTCTTCAACAAGTCTGGGCGGCAGGTAGCCTAGCGGTTAGCGCTTTGGGCCAGTAACCGAAAGGTAGCTGGTTCGAATACCCGAACCGACAAGGTCGTTGTGTCCTTGAGCAAGGCACTGAACCCTAATTTGCTCCAGGTTAGGCCGACCATGTAGGTAGGCCGTCATTGTAAATAAGAATTTGTTCTTAACTCTCTTGCCTAGTTAAATAAAGGTTATATAAAAAAATATATTAAAGTCTCACCGGAGTAGAAAACAATGTGTTTGAAGATTATAATGAGTTGTGTGCATCAAATAGCAGAGGGATTCACAAGTTACACATTTACTTTCTTATATTTATAGATAAAGACAATCACCTGCTGGTTAATCCGAATAATTCAGCCATGGATTTGTATCTGCGCAACATGATGGGGCATTGCCCAACGTCCGCATTCGCCAAGTGTCAGAGCCATGTGGCGGGTGATGAAAACATCCTCCCTTTGGCAACAAAAACATGGCGCAGCATCAATTCCTCGCCACACTAGTCTACAAAAACATTTCTATAGACTATTTAATAAAACAAACAAAGAAACATTAGGCTATATCGTTGGCCACCGACATTGTAGCTAAAATATTAAATATTAGCCTAGCCTACTTAGAATCCACATAACAAAAACGCCACACTTCAGCATCAAATAAACCAACCGAGATAACGTAAATAATTGGATTTACAACATTGAAATTAAGATAAAATAAAATGACAAACTTGCATGTAGGCTACAATCAAACGGCGAAGCATCGGTACAGGTGTCTGTCTCCCGGCTGTGCAGATGAAGTGCGAGTCGCGGACGGCGTGGTCCACCGCACCTACGCGGTTCGGAGTGGAATCTATGGAGGTGAGACGTTCCGTGCACTCGCTTTGACCGATGTTTTTGTGGTCCGTTGCGCACTTTGCTTTTCCGTATCTATTCTGTCATTGTACCCATGTGATAATGTGCTTCTTCTCTCTTTGGACACTCAGAAGTGGTAGAGTATAAATCCGACATGCAACAGATAGGTAGGCCAATAGTTAAGTAGGTACCAGGGTCGCCCGATCTCCGCATGCTGCAGTATTCCAAAAAGGTGCGCAATCTAATGGCCAAAACACGAACGCAGTAGACTATACGCAGAGTGACAGGTATCAGAAAACGATACATTTCCACACAAGTAGGCTACACTGGATGTGATAAAGTTAAAACAATAACCTTTTAAAGAGTAACCTTGTGTATGTTGTTTACTTGTTATGCTCTCCAAGTGCGTAATTCGAATCTGTTGGAAGCATGTCCACAGGAGGGCAGTGTTATAGATAGATAGGTAGGTACTTTACATTTCTTTGTCAAGCGGCTACAACCAAAAATAGGGCAGGTGCAAAATGCCAGAACGAAAATACACAAAAGACAGATACATGATACATAGAGCGGCAGTATGAAAAAGTATAGAAATACAAGAAGTCTGGAGTGCAAAAAAACTATAAAAATACATTGCATGGTATGGGTGGTTGGCTGAATATGTACACTATACGTTGGATGGTTAACTATACAGGTCGATGGCAGAGAAATACTTCAATAGCTAAAAACGCGTATGATATGAGTGAGGGTAATAATAGTTTACTTAATAGACATACTGGTTAAATGAACAGGTAAGTGAATATTTGCATGGTTACATTAACTGTACAGGTAAATGACAGGAAGAGATACTTAAATAGATAAATGTGTGTATGATATAATTTGGGGTAATAATAGTAATTCCCTTAAATACAGTCCTTAGTACGCAGGGTTTAATTACAGATAACTGCAGGTATTGCACATTCAATATACTAAAAGCAATGATAAAAGATACAACTGACATGATACTAATATGCATTCCTGAGTGAATGATTACGTAAATTAAGTCCAACAATTACTTGCAATATTGCACGTAATATGATATAACAACTGTACATGAGTATGTATATACAGACCTGAATTAATAAATAAGTCCGGAGTGAATGAGTGATTACGGACCAGAGTTACTCACGGATGGATGCACAATTGTTAAACTAGGTCCTAACACCCCAACAGTTCCAGGTCTGTGTTGACGACGGCACGGCACCCCGGTGAGGCATTAAATAGTCTAATAGCTGCCAGCAGGAAGGACCTCCTGTAGCGCTCTCTGGCACACCGTGGTGGGATCAGTCTGTGACTGAAGGTGCTACTCTGCGTCATAACCATGGCATGCAGAGGGTGGGTGACGTTGCCCATGATGGCCAGCAGTTTGGCCAAGATCCGTCTCTCCGCCACCTCCTCTAGAGTGTCAAGGCTCATCCCCAGGACAGAGCTAGCCTTCCTGATCAGCTTATTTACCCGAGAAGCATCACCGGCTTTTATGTTGGCTCCCCAGCACACCACTGCAAAAAAGATGGCACTGGCCACCACAGACTGGTAGAAGGTATGCAGTAATTTACTGCACACGTTAAAGGACCTGAGCCTCCTCAGAAAGTAGAGTCTGCTCTGGCCCTTTTTGTACAGGGCCCCGGTGTTACCAGCCCATTCTCCATATGGACTCCCAGGAACTTGTATGACCCAACCATTTCCACATCCATCCCCTGTATAGGGACTGCAGTCAGTTGTGCCTTGGTTCTCCTGAAGTCCACCACCATCTCCTTTGTTTTGCTGATGTTGAGCTGAAGGTGGTTCTGCTCACACCACAACACAAAGTCACTGATTGTGCTCCTGTACTCCTCCTCCTGCCCACCCCTGATGCACCCTACAATTGCGGAGTCATCTGAGAACTTCTGTAGGTGGCATGTTTCAGAGTTATATCTGAAGACCGAGGTGTAGAGGGTGAACAGGAAGGGGGACAGGACCGTTCCCTGGGGGGCCCCTGTGTTGCTCACTGCCCGTTCTGACACACAGCTCTGTAGTCGCACAGCTCTGTAGTCGCACAAATTGTGGCCTACCGGTCAGGTAGTCCATGACCCAGGAGACTAAGGGTGCTTCCACTTTCATCCTCTTCAACTTCTCACCCAGTAGCAGGGGCTGAATGGTGTTGAAGGCACTGGAGAAGTCAAAAAACATAACCCTCACAGTGCAACCTGCGTTGTCCAGGTGAGAGTAGGCCCTCTGCAGATGATAGCATCATCCACCCCGATGTTGCGCTGGTATGCGAACTGCAGGGGTCCAGTGATGTACCCACCAGGGGTCTGAGGTGAGCGAGAACTAACCTTCCAGGGTCTTCATGATGTGGGATGTTAGCGCTACAGGTCTGGTCATTCAGGACAGTGGGGTGTGCCTTCTTGGGCACTGGGACGAGGCAGGATGTTTTCCACAGCACAGGGACCCTTTCTAGGCTCAGGCTAAGGTTGAAGGGACGCTGGAGTATTCCACACAGTTGGTCAGCACAGACCCTAAGCACCCTTGGGCTGATGCCATCAGGGCCCGCCGCTTTCCACTGATGTAGTCTCTCCAGCTCTCTCTTCACTTGGTTGGTGGTGAAAGCCAGCCCAGGTTGGGAGGTGGGGGGTGTTGAGGATCAGTCCAGAGGGAGCAGAGGTGGGGTCGCTGATTGTCTCAACAGATGTGTTGTGAGCAAAGTGGGGGTGGGACAGCCGTGAGGGTTTGTGGCCTGGGGAGCTGGAAGGGAGGTGGACAAGGCCAGTATCGAACCTGTTAAAAAATTGGTTCAGCTCATTGGCTCTGTACTGGGTCCCCTCCGTCTGCCCACTGTTTGACTTTTTGAAGCCAGTGATATTTCTCATACCCTTCCACACCTCTCTCACCTGGCTCTGCCTCAGCTTGTCCTCCATCTTCTCCTTATACCCTCTCTTCCCCTCAGCAATCCGCAACTTCAGCTCCCTCTGGACGCATTTCAATTTGTCCTTGTCCCCCTCCTTGAAGGCCCTCTTCTTCTCATTCAGCAGGGCCTTCAGGTCACTGGTGACCCAGGGTTTATTGTTTGGAAAACAGCGTACCTTCCTGGTGGGTACAGTGTTGTCTACACAAAAATTGATATAGTCCGTTATGCAGTCAGTAAGTCCATCGATGTCCTCCCCATGAGCCTCACAGAGCACATCCCAGTCTGTTGTTTCAAAGCAGTCCTGTAGGGCCTCATTCGCCTCCGGGGACCATCTCCTAATGGTCCTAGTGCTCGCAGGCTGCTGTTGGACCAAAGGCCTGTAGAGTGGAGTGAGGTGGACAATGTTGTGATCCGATCTACCGAGGGGAGGGAGTGCAGTGGAGTTGTAAGCATCCTTCACATTAGCATATAACAAGTCCAGAGTTTTATTATTCCTGGTTGCGCACTTCACGAACTGTTTGAACGTGGGCAGCGTTGCAGAGAGAGATGCATGGTTAAAATCCCCTGAAATGGCAAAGAAAGCACTGGGATGCGCTGTCTGTAACCTCGCGATAACGTCACACGCTGTGTTTGCGTCAGCGGAGAGCGGGATGTAAACAATAACAGCAATGGCCGCCGTGAATTACCTC
>CM042413.1:27747347-28162196 GCA_023634145.1 Thymallus thymallus
GCCTGAGGACGGAGCGAAGACCTTTATAGAACGGAGCATAAAGCAATTTCTTCTTTCCTACTAAATGTCAGCCTGAGTGAGATGAGAATGAAAATCAAATAGAACCAACTTTTGTTTGTTTTTAAGGAAGTGAAAAGATCATCTACAAGGCATGCATGAAGTAGGATCACTCCCGTATCTTACCTTAAGTTCTATCCACTGAAACAAGGTAGCAGAACAAGAAGGAAGATGAAGGTGGTGAGAAATATGATCTTTACAGGTCAAAGGGGAAATGCAGACCTCCAAGATGCAGCGTCATGCCACACAATTTCATAGCAAAGGCAAACCATCCTTTTGGGATCTGCTCTGAACGCAACTTGCCAGCCTGGCAGTCAGGTATGAGAATGCAGCTCTGTTCTGAACTGACCAGTGCTCTGTTCACAAATCTGGGTCAGCTTTATGGGCTAGCTTCAGCCAAGCTCATTAGTGATGGCAGGTGGGTTAGGAGTGGTACCTTTGCCTGTTTCCACGGGGCAAATCACCTGGCTCACCCTAGGAGGACACACCAAGATCTCATGCCAACAGAATAGGAGCAATCCAGCTTGACAAAACACAAGCCACAAGCAGTCATGCACAAAACATTACCAACATCAGCCGGACCTTTTATGGCTACAGCTAAACACTTACTTGCAAGGCCTTCGCAAGCATTTTAGACAGAATGAAAATAAATATAAATAAATGCAAGTACTCTATAACATTAATACTCTATAACATTAGTCATGACCAGACAGAAAGTATACAAACCTCATACAAATATTTAAAAAGTACAGAACAGCAAATACCTTTTGGCGAAAACAATTAGTAACAATTGGCTAGGTAGTTCTAGTTAAGTTGACAGACCAGTCTGACTGTACTTAGTTAGCATTTCAGGTATTTCTTAGACTCAGGCACGCGCATCCACCACTGTATCTAGTGCTGTGTCTTACGTAGAGCTGGGCCATGAGTCTCTCGTCCTCTGTGGTCATGCGTTCCTTGGCGATGGCCGCCATCAGGTTTTCTCCCTGGCCTGCCTTCTCCAGATCCAGGATCTTCTTAACCTCCTCCTGGATCTGGACCTGGGCTACAGCCTGTGCCTGGGCTCTGGCTTGGGCCTTCACCTCATACAACCTATACATAGACAGAGAGAGATAGAAGTTCAGACCTGCCTATGTCCCTAAAAAGGCTTTTGCTAGGACCACTTAGAAAACATTCTGGATAGTTTTTTCCCGGACCAAGATTAAGCCTTTTACTAAAAGGCATTTTCAAATGAAATATTCATTGAGCTTGTGTTTTAGTCCAGGACTAAGCTTTGTGTCTGGGAAAACAGCCCTTTATGATCTATGTTGGTCTTCTCACTGTTTTTCAAACTCCCGCTGCTTCAGTTTCATCTCTTCTTCCAGGCCCTTCGTTAGCTCAGCTTGGATTTGCCTCCTTAGCACCTCTTCATCGATCACTAAACCAGAATAGAAGGACACGTTTCATGTGAGAGGTTTGTGTAAAATCAATAAAATCAACGCTCTACTTATCAAATAATCTGAGTTGTCTGAAGTGTATGAGTCAAACAAAGCACACACTTATGCATCAAGATATCTCTGTGTCTCAATGTACATCACTGTTGCATGGGATGCACATGGTCAACAACCATATACGCTTGAATTATTGCAGCAAATAGTGAATACATCATGACTACATTATTAAATACCAATAACACAAATCAATACAACTTGGATGAGAGAATGCAGACTCACCCGCTGGTGGGATCACAACCGGAGCCACGACTGGAACAGCCACATCTTTAATGAGCGGGGGTAGTGGAATGCTGACCATGGGTTCTACTGGGGCAGGGAGGGGAGGAGGGAGAGCCATGGGCTCTTCTACAATGGGAGGGAGATCAGCTGGTTTGCTAGCAGCCGATGCAGTAGACAGGGTAGCCAGCTCCATGGAGTGACATGGTGCTGGAGAGAGCTCCTCCATGATAGGCTCTGGGATAGGTGCTAGGTCTGGTGCAGGTAGGGTTATGATAGGCTCTGGGATAGGTGCTAGGACTGGGGCAGGTGGGTGTGGAGCTACAGGTTCTGCAG
Organism: Thymallus thymallus; assembly: GCA_023634145.1. Lineage (NCBI taxonomy): Eukaryota > Metazoa > Chordata > Actinopteri > Salmoniformes > Salmonidae > Thymallus > Thymallus thymallus. The sequence continues at coordinate 27,749,447 of CM042413.1, forward strand.
CAGGGGGAGGAGTAGAGACAGGTAGGGGCTCTACAGGTGGAGGTGTGGGTAGGACAACCTCTTCAACAACAGATTGTGTCGTGATGGTGACAGGTTCCACAACAGGTGGAGGGACTACAGGTTCAACCACTGGAGGCAGAACTATAAGTTCAATGGGGGAAGGTGTAGGAAGAGCAACTGGTTCAACCACTGGAGGCAGAACTATAAGTTCAACAGGTGGAGGGACTACAGGTTCAACCACTGGAGGCAGAACTATAAGTTCAACAGGGGGAGGTGTAGGAAGGGCAACTGGTTCAACTACTGAAGGTAGGACTGTAGGTTCAACAGGTGGAGACACAACTACAGGTTCTACAAGGGAAGGCAGCACTACAGCTTCCACAGATGGGTGTAGAGGGGTAGTTAGGAACTTGGGTTCAACCACTGGAGGCAGAACTACCGGTTCTACGAGGGTAGGTGGTGCTACTTCCTCAACCACCACTGGAGGCAGCATAGCTTCAACAGGTGAAGGGGCAAGTGGGTCTACCTGTTCTACAGGGGGACGTAAGACAACAGATTCAACCACTGGAAGCAACACGATTGGTTCCATAGCTGGAGGAGTAGCTAGAACTACAGGTTTCACAGGCTTAGGTGGGACTACGGGTTCTACGGGAGGTGTGGTTAGGGCAGCAGGTGGAGGTGTGGGTAGGGCAGCTGGTGGAGGTGTGGATAGGGCAGCTGGTGGAGGTGTGGGTAGGGCAGCTGGTGGAGGTGTGGGTAGGGCAGCTGGTGGAGGTGTGGGTAGGGCAGCTGGTGGAGGTGTGGGTAGGGCAGCTGGTGGAGGTGTGGATAGGGCAGCAGGTGGCGGTGTGGGTAGGGCAGCAGGTGGCGGTGTGGGTAGGGCCGAAGGTGGCGGTGTGGGTAGGGTCGAAGGTGGCGATGTGGGTAGGGCCGCAGGTGGAGGTGTGGGTAGGGCCGCAGGTGGAGCAGAGACAAATGTGACAGGAGGAGGTGGAGTAAGTTTTCCTGGCTGAACAAGGGGAGACTGAGGTGTGGGTAGGACCGCAGGTGGAAGGTCTGTGGTTGCAGCTGGTTCTAAAGTGGGGATAAACAGGGGAGGGGGGACCAGAAGGGGGACCAAATGTTCGACTGTGGGGACTGGCGTGGACAGAGGGACCACAGGTTCTGTCGAGAGCATGGAATCAGGTCCATTCTGCTGTGAGCGAGGATGGACCATCCTCTGGGCCTGGCGCTCTTCTCTCATTCGATTGATGACTTTGTCTGTCAGCTGTCATGGACAGAAGGAATAAGGTCAACAACCATTAACATTATTCTAGAGCCACAGCACTAAACTGTACTAAAGATAATACAATTAGATCTTTGTGCCATGTAATTCAACTAACAGGGATAGCTTTCAATGGCGTAGCACCCCGTTGCTCCTGCAAAGGCATGCACAAACCCCTGGAAAGACTGGGGCCTTTCTCAATTGGATTTGCTCAACTCTTGGGTCCTCGCTCCTCCATCCTCTCTAGCCTCCTTTTGAAAAAGGTCAAAGGCAATCGAGGAGAAGGAATGTGCTTGTATGAAACAATTGCGCCTCTTCAGGCAAATTCTTTACAATTTCTAAATAAATGTATAAAGTGATAAAAAGAAATGTAGCTAGTTACATTTGCAGATAAAAGTAGCATATTGTTTTAAAATGTTTACATGCTTTTCTCCTTCGAGAAAAAAATAGCTGATTCAAAAGTGGGTGTGGCAGATATCAAAACTCAGATAAGGACTCAAGTAGGATACACTTGTGCTTCCTCGCCAAAAGGAGGCTATCAAGGAGGGGAGGACATTCTTCCGTTTGCCTACTAATAAAATTGACACTAAAGATTGTCTTTTATATTGACAAGATAGTCGAGTGACCATTCTAACAATGGAAATACATGTCCTCAAAGATAGAAGCCAGGTGGGAGGATACCAGGTTGGACCATTCTAGCCAATACGAGGGCAGATATGCGTGTAAACAACGAGCGCGAGAGAGAGCGAGAGCTCATCTTTAGGTCTGTGCCATTGAGGCTATGTTCTTCTTCTTCATAATCATCATTGACTCAATGGCACAGACCTAAAGATGAGCTCTCGCCCTCTCTCGCGCTCGTTGTTTAGGTCTGTGCCATTGAGGCTATGTTCTTCTTCTTCATAATCATCATCATCATCGACTGATTGCTCCCAACTCATAGGAATCCCCAACCAGTTGACTACTTTAAAAAATTGTGGAAGCCCTCAATGGCAATGTCCATTCTAAAACAGGTTGTATCCATGATTATGTTTTAGTCAAATATTATATCTGTTTGGGTTTCTTGCGGTCAATTCGCAGTCTACTAATTATTTGTAATTATGTTCCAGCCCCCTGACCATCCACTTAAGAAAAAAATATATAATTCTTCAGTAAAAGTGCAGTAACGGCAGTCGACTGTGGTATTTTTATTTTAAAAAATGTAACCTTTATTTAACTAGGCAAGTAAGTTAAGAACAAATTCTTATTTACAATTACGGCCTACACCGGTCAAACCCGGACGACGCTGGGCTTACGAGACTCCCAATCACAGCCAGTTGTGATACAGCCTAGAATCGAACCAGGGTGTCTGTAGTGACGCCTCTTGCGCTGAGATGTGGTGTCTTAGACCGCTGCGCCACTTGGGAGCCCCATTCTGGATGCAGTAATTGCAGAATAACAGAATAACTGCCACTGGGTCTTTTACAAGGCCACTGTTTTACGGGCTCCTTACCAATTGTGCTATTTTGTGTGTTTTCTTGTCCGGTTTTTCCCACTTCTGAGTTACATAATATTTCCGCCATCGTTTTCTATGACCAAAAATACCTTCTGGACATCAGAACAGTGATTACTCACCTCAAACTGGACAGTTGAATGCTTGTTTCTTTAAAGAGTCGGACGTGAAGGATCTACTGCTCTTCACGGATCAGGCTCAAATCCCCATCTTTCATATGAAGAGGAGACACTGTTACAGAGGTCGATGAACCGGATGCCTGGCAAGACTGCGTTGGTGAGTGAATAATCCGCCTTTACCCTCCGTTCTACTGGCGAACGTGCAATCACTGGAGAATAAACTGGATGAGCTCTGTTCGAGACTATCCTATCAACGGGACATTAAGAACTAATATCCTATGCTTCACCAAGTCGTGGCTGAACAAGGTCATGGATAATATACAGTTAGCTGGGTTTCCCGTTCATCGGCAAGACAGAACAGCAGCCTCTGGCAAGATCAGGTGTGGTGGTGTGTATCTCTTTGTCAACAGCAGCTGGAGTGCAATCTCTAATATTAAGGAAGTCTCAAGGTTTTGCTCGCCTGAGTCCTCCTGATACCGGCTTACAAGCAAAAACTCAAAGTACCAGTGACTCGCTCAATACGGAAGTTGTCCGATAAAGCGGTTTCTAAGCTACAGGACTGTTTCACTAGCACAGACTGGAATATGTTCCGGGATTCATCCAACGGCATTGAGGAGTTTAACACATCAGTCAATGGCTTCATTAATAAGTGCATCGACGAAGTCGCCCCATAGTGACTGTACGTAATATCCCAACCAGAAACTTTGTACAGTCGTGGCCAAACGTTTTGAGAATGACACAAGTATTGGTCTCCACAAAGTTTGCTGCTTCAGTGTTCTTAGATCTTTATGTCAGTAGTTACTATGGTACACTGAAGTATAATTACAAGTATTCCATAAGTGTCAAAGGCTTTCATTGACAATGACATTCAGTTTATGCAAAGAGTCAATATTTGCAGTGTTGACCCTTCTTTTTCAAGACCTCTGCAATCCGCCCTGGCATGCTGTCAATTAACTTCTGGGCCACATCCTGACTGATGGCAGGCCATTCTTGCATAATCAATGCTTGGAGTTTGTCAGAAGTTGTGGGGTTTTGTTTGTCCACCCGCCTTGATCGACCACAAGTTCTCAATGGGATTAAGGTCTGGGGGGTTTCCTGGCCATGGACCCAAAATGTCAATGTTTTGTTCCCCGAGCCACTTAGTTATCACTTTTGCCTTATGGCAAGGTGCTCCATCATGCTGGAAAAGGCATTGGTCGTCACCAAACTGTTCTTGGATGGTTGGGAGAAGTTGCTCTCTGAGGATGTGTTGGTACCATTTTTTATTTATGGCTGTGTTCTTAGGCAAAATTGTGAGTGAGCCCACTCCCTTGGCTGAGAAGCAACCCCACACATGAATGGTCTGAGGATGCTTTACTGTTGGCATGACACAGGACTGATGGTAGCGCTCACCTTGTCTTCTCCGAATAAGGTGTTTTCCGGATGGCCCAAACAATCGGAAAGGGGATTCATCAGAGAAAATGACTCTACCCCAGTCCTCAGCAGTCCAATCCCTGTACCTTTTGCAGAATATCAGTCTGTCCCAGATGTTTTTCCTGGAGAGAAGTGGCTTCTTTGCTGCCCTTCTTGACACCAGGCCATCCTCCAAAAGTCTTCGCCTCACTGTGCGTGCAGATGCACTCACACCTGCCTGCTGCCATTCCTGAGCAAGCTCTGCACTGGTGGTCCCCCGATCCCGCAGCTGAATCAACTTTAGGAGATGGTCCTGGCGCTTGCTGGACTTTCTTGGGCGCCCTGACGCCTTCTTCACAACAATTGAACCTCTCTCCTTGAAGTTCTTGATGATACGATAAATGGTTGATTTAGGTGCAATCTTACCAGCAGCAATATCCTTGCCTGTGAAGCCCTTTTTGTGCAAAGCAATGATGACGGCACGTGTTTCCTTGCAGGTAACATGGTTGACAGAGATTTCAAGCACCACCCTCCTTTTAAAGCTTCCAGTCTGTTATTCTGACTCAATCAGCATGACAGAGTGATCTCCAGCCTTGTCCTCGTCAACACTCCCACCTGTGTTAATGAGACAATCACAGACATGCTGGCAGCCGGTCCTTTTGTGGCAGGGCTGAAATGCAGTGGAAATGTTTTTTTGGGATTAAGTTCATTTTCATGGCAAAGAGGGACTTTGCAATTAATTGCAATTCATCTGATCACTCTTCATGACATTCTGGAGTATATGCAAATTGCCATCATCAACACTGAGGCAGGAAACTTTGTGGAGACCAACACTTGTGTCATTCAAAACTTTTGGCCACGACTGTATTACAGGCAACATCCGCACTGAGCTAAAGGCTAGAGCTGCCACTTTCAAGGAGCGGGACACAATCCGGACTCTTATAAGAAATCTTGCTACGCCCTCCGTCGAACCATCAAACAGGCAAAGCATCAATACAGGACTAAGATTGAATCCTACTACACCAGCTCTGACGCTCCTCTGATGTGGCAGAGCTTGCAAACTATCACAGATTATAAAAGGGAAACCAAGCCACAAGCTGCCCATTGAATTAAGCCTACCAGACGAGCTAAATGCCTTCTATGCTTGCTTCGATGCAAGCAACACTGAACCATGCATGAGAGCACCAGCTGTTTCGGACAACTGTGCTCGATCACGCTCGCCGTAGCCGATGTTGAGTAAGACCTTTAAACAGGTTAATATTCACAAGGCCACAGGGCCAGACGGATTACTAGGAAGCGTACTCAGAGCATGCACTGACCAGCTGGTAAGTGTCTTTACTGACATTTTCAACCTCTCCCTGACCCAGTCTGTAATACCTACATGTTTCAAGCAGACCACCATAGTACCTGTGCCCAGGTAACCTGCTTAAATTACTACTACCCCGTAGAACTCACATGGCTCACATCCACACCATCCTCCCAGAAACCCTGGACCCACTCCAATTCGCATACCGCCCCAACATTGCACTCCACACTGCCCTTTCCCACCTGGACAAAATAAACACCTACACTACATGGGCGGCAGGTAGCCTAGCGGTTAGATCATTGGGCCAGTAACCGAAAGGTTGCGGTTTCAAATATACGAGTCAATGTGTCCTTGAGCAAGGCACTTAACCCTAATTTGCTCCAGGGGCGCAGTACTACTATGGCCGTAGTTAGGCCGTCATTGTAAATAAGAATTAGTTCTTAACCGACTTGCCTAGTTAAAAGGTAAAAAAGAAAAGAAAAAAAGACCAAAAGTATTTGGTCATCTCATTACAAAATCATGGGGCGGCAGGTATCCTAGTGGTTAGTGTTGAGCCCGTAACTGAAAGGTTGCCGGGTCAAATCCCCGAGCTGACAAGGTATAAATCTGTCGTTCTGCCCCTGAACAAGGCAGTTAACCCACTGTTCCTAGGCCGTTATTGTAAATAAGAATTTGTTCTTAACTGACTTGCCTAGTAAAATAAAGGTTAAATTAAAAAGAAATATGGAGTTGGTCCCCTTTGCTGCTATAACAGCCTCCACTCTTCTGGGAAGGCTTCCATTCAGCTACAAGAGCAATAGTGAAGTCGGGCACTGATGTCGCAGTAGGCGTTCCAATTCATCCCAAAGGTGTTCGATGGGGTTGAGGTCAGGTCAAACTGTTGCCACAAAGTTTGTCAGCACAGAATCGTCTAGAATGTCATTGTATGCTGTAGCGTTAAGATCTTCCTTCACTGGAACTATGCCTAGCCCGAACCATGAAAAACAGCCCCAGACCATTATTCCTCCTCCACCAAACTTTACAGTCGGCACTATGCATTGGGGCAGGTTGTCCTGGCATCCGCCAAACCCAGATTTGTCCGTTGGACAAAGCGTGACTCATCACTCCAGGGAACGCGTTTTCACTGCTCCAGAGTCCAATGGCGGTGCGCTTTACACCACTCCAGCTGACGCTTAGCATTGTACATGGTGATATTAGGCTTGTGTGCGGCTGCTTGGCCATGGAAACCCATTTCATGAAGGTCCCGATGAACAGTTCTTGTGCTGACATTGCTTCCAGAGGCAGTTTGCAACACACACTCGGTAGTGTGTGTTGCAACGGAGGACAGACCATTTTTACGCACGATTCAGCACTTGGCGGTCCCGTTCTGTGAGAATGCTGTTCATTGACTACAGCTCAGTGTCTACAGCTCAGTGTCCAACAACATAGTACCCTCCAAGCTCATCACAGTTTTTTTTTACTGCAGTAATTTTGCAATGTAACTGCAGTCGTAGGCCTGATCACCGATAATGATGAGACAGCCTATATGGAAGAGGTCAGAGACCTGGCCATGTGGTGCCAAGATAACAACTTCTCCCTCAACTTGATCAAGACAAAGGAGATTATTGTGGACTACAGGAAAAGGAGGGCCGAGCACGCCCCCATTCACATCGACAGGGCTGTAGTGGAGCGGGTCGAGAGCTTCAAGTTCCTTGGTGTGCACATCATTAAGGACTTATTCCCACTCAGGAGGCTGAAAATATTTGGCATGGGACCTCAGATCCTCAAAAGGTTATACAGCTGCACCATCGAGAGCATCCTGACTGGTTGCATCACCGCTTGGTATGCCAACTGCTCGGCATCCGACTGCAAGGTGATACAGAGGGTAGTGCGTTTGGCATAGTACATCATGGCAACTGACGTGCCCTCTTCACGACGGTCTTGATGTGTTTGGACCATGATAGTTTGTTGGTGATGTGGACACCAAGGAACTTGAAGCTCTCAACCTGCTCCCCTACAGCCCCATCGATGAGAATGGGGGCGTGCTCGGTCCTCCTTTTCCTGTAGTCCACAATAATCTCCTTTGTCTTGATCAAGTTGAGGGAGAAGTTGTTATCTTGGCACCACATGGCCAGGTCTCTGACCTCTTCCATATAGGCTGTCTCATCATTATCGGTTATCAGGCCTACAACTGCAGTTACATTGCAAAATTACTGCAGTAAAAAAAAACGTATTTTCAATGCAGTATTTGCATAAAAGGCCTGGGCAATTTGTGCAATGTGTAAAGGCTGGCTGTTTGTCCGCTTTTGAAAATATATCGATTCTGATTTTCTTGGAAAGTGAACGTGCTGATCAGCCTGTTGGTAGAGGCCTATATATCGACGTTTTTCCACGAATGGTGTGTTTCAGTATTTTGCCATAATATGACAAAAACAACAACCGTATAATTTCAGTTTTATGTAGTTAATAACTAAACGCGCGTAACATTGTTGCATGTTTTGGGGTTATAGAAATGTTGTATCTCGTTGCTCACTCACCCTTATGCCCTTCACAAAAGTAACGTGGTCGCCTTCGTCTTCATACGAGACGTGGCTGCTGTTGTTGCCTCCCATGCTTTGCGTACAGACAGAGTGCCTAAAATGTTATTGAGAAATCTGCAGGTAGGTTTGATGTAAATCTTGAGCCACAACGTGGGTCTTTAAACCGAGACCACACGTCCCTGGTTAATCTCACAGCTCGGATACAACCGCAAGTGCCTACCAACTTCTGAGTTATGTTTATTGGTCATTTCTATTGGCTGAGAAAAGGCGTCTTGAACAAGACCCATCTCCATTGGTCTTCATTTTCACGAAAACTATGACGTAAGAAGTACAGTATGTCCCATTATCAGGGACTAATGCTATGGAAATATACGTACAGAGAAATGTAATGTAAATAAACTATACAATACAATGTAATTTCAGTAGATAGAGAATGGAAGATGTAATGATTCTAGAATGTAGGAAAATGACAAAAATAAATGTGTATGTTTTTTCACATAGGTGTTTTTCATGACAAAGTTACTAGTCCAGCCAAGTACTATTTTGATGGGACAAACTGCCTCCTAATGAAATATTAATAAAATAAAACATGAACAAGTATCACATATTAACAAAATGCTTTTCACTTGTGTCCCATAAATCTGTTGATGAACATTGATGAAGTGGTTTGACAACTCACTATTTGTCATTCAGTATTTCAGAATCATGTTTATCTGAGGTGTACAGTAATGTTTTGTCCATATAACAGTATAATCGTTATTCTGGTGTTCAGTGCATTACCATTGAACTACATGTTATCATTACATGTCAATTACATGTTGACATACACACATACTATTAACATACAGCTCAGAAAACCCCAACCTCATATTTAGCTAAATAAATACAGTTCACCATACAAACAAAATGAACAGAACAGTAAGGTATCAGTTTTGCAATAGATTGCCTTGGCTGATTCAGTCAACAAGGTACTGTAGTGTTTGTCTAGCACAGGAGGTTGGTGGTACCTTAAGTGGGGAGGACTGAATCTTAGTAATGGCTGGAACAGATACAGTGAAATGGTATGCTTTCCATGTGTTTGATGCCTATCTATCCACTCAATTCCAGCTATTATTATGTGCTGTCCTCCCCTCAGCAGCATCCACTGTTAGGTGATGTCCTTAAAAATTGCCTAGTGGGAAGGCAACGAAAACAATACTAAAAACCTTACTAAAACGACATAATTATGATTCTATTAAAAACTAACTTGGTCCTACTGCGACTGCAGCAGGACCTCAGTGCAGCCAGAGGCACTCTCGTGACATTGGCTCAATCTTCATTTCTCTTTTCGAGAGTCCTTGCATCCTCTCTCCTCTACTCCTTTTCAGACATATTGGAAGAGAATGTCTCAGGTCCCTCCCCACACCTTCATCTTCAATGCGTTTTGAGAAGGATGCAAGGAGAGAGGATGCGAGGAATTAAGGAAAGATTAAATGATACGTCGATGCTGCGTATCACGCCACCTTCCGTGCTGCGTATCACTCCACCTTCTTCTCTTTCAGCTCTTCTTTTCCTCTCAGTGCCATGCGGACGCTAGTCCAGACCTCTGTGTAGATCAGGATGCCCAGGAAGACGACTCCAGTGCCCACCCAGTGCCAGGCAGTAAAGGGGTTTTTGAAGTAGAGGATGGATATGATGAGGCTGATGAACTTCCTCAGTGTGACCACCAGGGTCACGGTAAGAGAGGCACACTCTGTGGTCAGGATGAACACGCCGCGGATACACACGTATCTGAGGAGAAGGTGAAGGACTGTTCACAGTCTTCTAGTATGCAGAGATGTCAGCAATAGTGTGGTGTTCTTACAGCTGTATAAAAACAGTCTCTACACTAATCCGATTAGTTTAGACTAATTAGTTTACAGTGGGATAAATTCCCCACCAATCATGCCCTTTTGTGTTCAGTTACTACACACACAGTGTTTCCAGTGTTGAAGGGGGAGTGACGTGAGTGAAGCCATGTGACGACACACTTTTCTGAGGGTTTTGTCCTTGATGTATTTATGTTTTGTTACTGTCGATTATGTTTCGTCTTTAGACGATTAAACAATTTAAATAATACCGTGAAAGTATTATAAAGGATACTGTGTGATTACGTTAATCAGTAGGTATAGCCACATCACTGGAATAGGCTGGCCAATCACAGGAACCTCTACAGGAGCTGGAAGACAAATTACATTTAGGCTACAGGACAACAAGAGGACAACAAGACAATAAGAGGACAACAAGACAATAAGAGGACGACAATACAATAAGAGGACAAAAAGTTGACGACAAGACAATAAGAGGACAACAAGACAATAAGAGGACGACAAGACAATAAGAGGACAACAAGACAATAAGAGGACGACAAGACAATAAGAGGACAACAAGAGGACGACAAGACAACAAGAGGACAACAAGACAATAAGAGGACAACAAGAGGACAACAACATTTTCAAATTTTCCAGGTTTTTCAGAAATCCATGAAGATTTCTGGAATCATGAAGGAATCAGTAGGAAGAGAATCCTGCAACTGGGATAAAACTTTTTTTTTTTTTTTGAGAACTTTGGGAAAGTATCCAGAACTTTGCAACTCTACTCATTGAGGATCCTTTGACATGTTTCATTCAAATATATGACTGTGCTTTAACTCACTGCTTTCACTGAAGAGGACACAGTGGCTGTAGATATCTGAGGACAGAAGCAGGAACCCAGGAAGAGGCAAGCAGTGCTGAGGACAACAACAAAGCATATTACAATGGCAGATGTTATATGCCAGTTTCCCAGACACAGATGAAGCCTAGCCCTAAACTTGAAAACATTCTCAATAGAGAATCTCCATTGAAAGTGTTTTTTGGTCCAGGACTAAGCTTAATCTGTGTCCAAGAAACTAAAAGTGCAGAGAAGAGAAATGCATAGAGGTACAGTACAAATCATGCAATGCAGACAAAACACTGAAAATGCAGCAACTCTGTTTGCAGCAAATGTTAAGGATTAGGCTTTGTACTATTGTATGGTGGAGCATTATGTTTGGTGAGAGAAGCTTTTTCATCTCCATTGCCATGGGATACATGACAATCACTTTTGTTAGTTACTTTGCCTGATGAAGTGTATAGAATCTGTCAGGTATGAAATGCATTACATACAGAAGTTTGGGGTTGGCACTTGACACTAGGGCTGTGATGATACCAGTACTGCAATATTTTCTAATCAAAATAAAATTAAAAGTCTTTGGTCCTTTAAAAACCTGCTGTAAGTGAAATATTGTGTGCTATAGCTTGAAAAAATAAATAAATGTGACTCTGGATGACAACATAATTATGTTTGTTTCCAACATCCGTGCTATTTTCCTAAAGAAGTTAAATCCGCTTTGTGTTTTGTTTCCTTGCCACACTACTAAAGAGTATACTGGTATTGTCTCAGTCCTAGTTGACACTCACATTGTAGAAGAGAGCCTCCTTGGAGTGTTTGCCATACTGCTTGTACAGGGTCTCCTGGAAAATGCCCATTCTCGCAGACATGAGCAGAGCAAAGGTCAACATGGCGATCCCTAGAATAACAACAAACCTAGGTCAGAAAGTCAGGTGGATCATGATTGAGTTACTGATACGAAAGAGAGAGAGAGAGAGAGCGAGAGAGAGAAATCAGGCTGGGGCTGAGTGGGTTCCATTTCTTTTCAAACACTGAAGGAAGGTTGTTTTGTTTAGCTTGACTGCCAAGAGTCAGATGAACTTGTGGATACCATTTGTATGTATCTGCGCCCATTATGAAGGAAGTTAGAGGTAGTTTCACGAACCAATGCTAACTAGCGTTAGCGCAATACCTGGAAGTCTTTGGGATCAGCTAGCATGTTAACATTAAATAGTGAATGGAATAGGTAATGCACCAGTGGCGGAATTCTGACTTGAGATCTGCAGGCGTAAATAGAATTTGTGCAAGTCAAGTAATTTCCCATTGACATGAATGCATGGTTTATGTGCTAGTCAGAGTTGTGCATGCTTATCTCAAGCCTTTTTCCACCCTTTGTCAACAACACAAACAATTAGTCTCCAGTTCTCAGTTAAAGGTAGGCCCAACTTGTCTGTGCTCAGGTAAAGATCTCATTATCCAAAATGCAAGTCAACAACGACTTCTGGCTGAGTGAGAGTGATGACTCAGTCAAACCATTCCTATACACACCAAACAGTCCATGGCAAACTTACCAAGCAGCCAGTGCAGGAAGGCATACACATCTTGCTCCTTTGAGCCCTCAGCACCTGTGTTCTGCACAAGTAAAAAATAGCACAGCATAACTTATTATTATGTTGCTCTGTGTTGAGTAAAAGAGCTCAGTATACACTTTGAACATGTACTGTAGGTGTGTAATTAAGTGTAACAATGTGTTTAACAACCCTGCTACAAGAACATCTGTGAAGCTGTGACCCACAATGCACATTATATGGAAGAGAAGTGTGTGGTTAAACAGAAACATGTTCATGAGGAACTCACCACTTGTCTGGCGGACATAATGGTGCATATGAAGATACCCAGAGACACCATCGCTATGGAGAGATATTTACTCATTGAATACCTGCAGGGGAAAGATGCAGTACATGGTTTTAGAACATCCCTATCAGTTTGGATAACCAGATGTTTCACTTAAGCTATAAGTGTATATCACAATTATAACAGCAGTCTGAGCATGCAAAATAGTAATAAAAGCAGCAACGCATTCCCATGATGCAACACTTAATACAACTGAAGAGCAAAGCATTAATCTATCAATGGTTCTAAGGTGTCATTTTAGCAACATCTACATTCTAATATGTTAAATGAGTATAAAGGGTTTGTGATATGGGGGGTATATTTAAAGACTGCCAAGTCAAGAGATATTAGGCAGGTATGTATACCTTTTCTTCAGAATTATTATACCCAGGATCATATTAGCTATTAATGATCCCTGTGGAGATATAACACACAAAGCACACAATTAGTCAACCTAGAAGAGATTTCAGATGCTAATAGGTGGTTTGAGGCATCATATATTGAGTTAAAGTTAAGCTATAAGGAAATTGATATACTTACAGATCTGAAGATCATGTGCAGAGGCATAGCGATATTGAAGTTGAGAGCATAATTGTTGATCACACTGACAGCGAAGAACATGGTCACCATGATCACATAGTTGCTATAAAGAAGAAATAAACACAAAAGGTTGAAATAAAACTGTGCTTCTAATCTCATCCCTGATAGACAGACAAACGGACGGACAGACTGACAACAAAATTATAGATCAGACAGCTCAATAATTCCATCACTATAGCTACATTCTCAGACATTAGGCTACCTCATGGGGATGGCTGGTTTCTTTCTTCCAAAGTTCGTCTCGAAGATGAATCCCTCCAATGCAATGAAGGCAAATTGAGCAAAGGTCACAATGTTGCCACATCCTGGGAACTCTCTGGGAGTAGGCAGAATGCATAAAATTGTGCATGTATTGCATAAATTATTAGGAAATATGCTATCCTACATAATATATTATTGTAATGTAAGCACACTAGCATCTTAGCTATACAACCAAATAATGCAGAAATACTCTAAAGATTTAACCTAATTTAACCATGGTAGCTAGTAGCCTAGTCTAGTGCAGTTGATAACTCACCTTACAAGTAGCTCCAGAAACACAACATTGCTACAGCACCCAACAAAAACAAGAAGTACTGCAAAAATGTTGTTCATGTTTGTAGTTATCGAAAAAAAAAAAAAAAAAAACTTGTTGAAAATGAGATACGTTACTTGTTCAGGAGTATTTCTAACTATGACAATGTGTAAACACTGGTTTCTGCTCAAAATAATGATAGATAAAGAAGTTGGTACGCATGGGTGTTGTAGTTTTCACAAGGATAGTCTTGTTCAAATATATTTTAACTGCTGAGAGCCCTGATAGAAATAACGTCAAGCGGTAGTAGCTTAAATATACAGAAATAGATCCCCATTATCTTAATTCTCTCACATTTTCTACAACAAACAACAACAATATTACTTCTACGCAGCACTGCGCAGAACTGACTCTCGCGAACGTATCCTTTGAGCATGCGTGATTCCAGGAGACGTGGCGCCAGCTTCTCTCCTCTGCTGTCAACAAGCTTCGCACCACAGAGACCGCTAGCTAGCTATGTAACAATTATTGACTAAGCACAAGTTATTTGCCAATTGCTACACTGCAGCCAAAATGATCTCTCTAACGGATTCACAAAGTAAGACCACTTAATTAATAAATGACATGTTTTAAGTTGTATCTTCTCCTTGTGAACAACTTCTTCTAGCTAGCCGCTCACCATTATTTTTTAAATGAATGGGACCAGGCAGTTGGGCCCATCGCCATATTTTATGAGCTTCAATGCTAGTCATATCACGTCAGCTATGTATCGCTAGTTAGAAGAACCTGGAATGTAGTCCGTAGCTAGCTATCTACCAACTCTTATTCATGAGTTCACGGATCAGCAGAGTGAGTGCCATATGAATGGATGGATGAATTAAGGTGTCAATCAATGTCAATGGAAAGCTTAACTATGTATTGACCTCTTTTGGCTCCACAGAGATCGGGATGGGGTTGACAGGTTTCGGCATGTTCTTTCTCTTCTTCGGGATGGTCCTGTTTTTTGACAAAGTTCTTCTTGCCATTGGAAATGTGAGTTACAGCCCAAGCCTAACGTTACATAATCATAATGTTGTTATGTATGCCAAATATGCCCCTCTGTGTGTATGTGCACCAACATTCTTTATGGTAAAGTTACAAGAATGTCTTATCTGCTATACCCCTTACTCTCTGGAAGAAACATTTCAGCTAGTGTTGTGGAGGCCTTTGATGATTCTCTGTTGCAGTGCATGGCAACCCTTCCTTAGCGACACTATTGTCAGGATTTCTGATCAAACCACAATGTCAGGACATGTCTATATGGTATTAATGGTATGTGACCTCCAGCAGTTTGCATAGATAAATGAAGTGATATGGCAATGGCATACTGTACTGCACTAGCCCTGCATCCAAAATTATTTTACTATAATTTTTTCTCTCATTTTTGTTTACATCCCTGTTAGTGACCATTTATCTTTTGCCAAGATAATCCATCCACCTGACAGTGACATATCAAGAAGCTGAGCATTACACAGGTACACCTTGTACTGGGGACAATAAAAGGCCACTCTAAAAGATGTTGTTTTGTCACACAACACAATGCCACAGATGTCTCAAGTTTTGAGGCCGCTTATAATTGGCATGCTTACTACATGAATGTCCACCAGAGCTGTTGCCAGAGAACTGAATGTTAATTTCTCTACCATAAGCAGCCTCCAACGTTGTCTTAGAGAATTTGGCAGTATGTCCAACTGGCCAGACAACCGCAGACCATTTGTATGCGGTGTGGGTGAGAGGTTTTCTGATGTCAACGTTGTGAACAGAGTGCCCCATGGTGGCGGTGGGGTTATGGTACGGGCAAGCATAAGCTACTGACAACAAACACAATTGCATTTTATCAACGGAAATTTGAAAGCACATAGATACCGTGACGAGATCTTAAGGCCCATTGTCGTGCCATTCATCTGCCGCCATCACCTCATGTTTCAGCATGATAATGTACAGACCCATGTCGCAAGGATCTGTACACAATTCTTCCATGGCCTGGGATGCTCTGGATCGACGTGTACGACAGCGTGTTCCAGTTCCCGCCAATATCCAGCAACTTCCAGTAACTTCCACTGAAGAAGAGTCGGACAACATTCCACAGGCCACAATCAACAGCCTGATAAACTCTATGCGAAGGATATGTGTCGCTCTGCATGATGCAAATAAATGGTGGTCACACCAGATACTGACTGGTTTCTGATCCACGCCCCTACCTTTTTTTTTAAAGGTATCTGTGACCAACAGATGCATATCTATATTCTCAGTCATTTGAAATCCATAGATTAGGGCCTAATGAATTTATTTTAATTGACAGATTTTCTTATATGAACTGAAACTCAGTAAAATCTTTGAAATTGTAGGATGTTGCATTTATATTTTTGTTCAGTTTGGATACAGCCAGGCTAGTACTGCCAATCTTCTGTTTATTTATTTTCCCTGTGTTTGTGTGTCAGATATTGTTTGTAGCAGGCCTAGCCTTTGTCATCGGCTTGGAGCGTACCTTCAAATTCTTCTTCCAGAGACACAAATCTAAAGCCACCAGTTTATTCCTGGGGGGCGTGGTTGTGGTTCTGATTGGCTGGCCCATCATTGGAGTGGTGCTGGAGATCTATGGATTCTTCCTCTTATTCAGGTGAGTCGGTCTGAAATGACAGTTAGTCAAAAATAAGTTGGTCAAAAAATTGGCTAATCAAGTCTTTTTTTCTTCTTCTACTTCCTCTCCTTTTATATCAGAGGGAAGTGATGAGAGCATTGGATGAGAAACAACCTTGTATATTCTCCTCCAATGCTCTCCCGTTTGCTTCCCTCTAACATTTAGCGAAATATGGGAAGGGGGGAGGATGTGATGAATCGCCCTAAATGACAGGCCTCCTCTCGCCTCTCTGTGCCACTCTCTTCTCTTTTCCAGGGGCTTTTTCCCAGTAGCATTAGGCTTCATCAGGAGGGTGCCTGTCCTCGGGTCCATACTAAACCTACCAGTGATTAGTGGAGTAAGTATAAAGTGTATTTGCTTTGTGTGTAATATGGCAAAGTTCATAGTTGGCTGTTTTCGTCTCCTTGCTCCTTTTCATCAGTGCCTTGTGTCTCTAGGGGGCAGTTTTCCAGACACAAATTAAGCCTAGTCCTAGATTAAAAAGTGTTTTAAATGGGGATTCTCCATTGAGCTTGCTTTTTAGTCTAGGACTAGGCTTAATCTGTGTCCAGGAAACCAGCCCCTAAATTGTAAAGATTGATAATCAAATGATCTCTCTTTTTCAGTTGGTGAACAAAGTCAGCGAGAGCAACAATATGGTATAACAGGGAACATCTTTGGATTGGAGGATATTACATCGCTTTACTCTATTTATTATAGTTTTATAATGGTGACTTTGTTCCCTACTGGTGAATACAAGTTTAAGGTCAAAGCTGTGAATCAAAAACCTCTTTCTGTTAAAAGGAAAATAATGTTATTTTGGGCAGGTTTATGATTACGACTGGCATCGTAAAGTTTATTTTGACAATAAGGAAACTGCCTCATTGCCATTGATGGACATTGTTACATAGGGGACTGGAGCAACCACTGGAATGGACATCTCTATGGAGGAGTCTGGAATCTGTTACAGATGCCTTTCTTCTAGATTGATAGATATGTTCTAGATTGGAATGTTCTGGAATGTTGTGCCTCTACTGTCACAAAGAAAATAGTATTTTGGTTAGCTTGATGATTAAGCATTTCTGAAGATTTTGTACTGCTGTTTAGAACACAGCTTGTTTTACACCTGGGGCCTGTTCAGGAGGCTGTATCGTTACAGAACTTTCAGATATAAATGTATAGTGTAGAACAGATATGATTGTCTGTCAGAGATCTACGTCAGCTAAATGTATTATATTTCTATCTGCAATGTTCAGAATGTTTAGTATCACTGAATACACACCTGCCTATGAATGGTATAACTGAGTTGATAAATAGCCCTGTGCGCACAACGGGTACATTTGTTTTAGCTCATCCAGGGCACTGTGTGAGCTGAATCTTTTACATTTTAGACTATTCCATTGGTCCTTCAGGAAACCTCCGCCCATCCGGGACACTGGGCGAGCTAAAACGAATACATCCAATGATACAAATGTGTTTCTACAGCCCAGATACTGCTGGTCTCACAGCAGCTTGGCTTTACAAGTCACTTTCTATTTAATGTATTAAGAGGCTTGTTGTCAGAGATATGTTTTACTCAATGTACAGTACCTTTTGTAATTACATGCTTGAAATAAAGTATGTTTTATAAATTCTGTTTGTCAGGCAAATTTGTTTTAATGACACATGAAATTCAGATGACTGATGTAGATTAAAATAACTGGAAATTCTGGTTTAAAAACTAATGTCAAAAACATGAATCATCCACCTCCCTCAATAACGGCAATGTATAATAGCAAAGTATTCAATCTGAGAAAATATGAATGGGAAGGTGGACAGTAAAAATCTGTCAAAACATACATTGGTCAACCACCTGCTCATTCTCAAACAGAAAAGCATGAGGGAGGTATGACCTTCTCTGCTCTCGTGCACCACCAGTGAGCCTAGAGCTGTTAAAAGACAATGACTCCATTTCTCATTCATAAAATGTATCATTAGGAACAATAAGCGGGGTAATCCAGGTAATCCAACACAGGTTATACATACTCTGTTTTCTATGTATGCCCTAATGAAAGTTCAGAGGTCAAAGAACAAATGTTGATGCTCCCCATAACTGCGTGGATACTGTCTATAACGCAGGGAAGAGTTGGTTAAAAAATAAAATATCTATTACTAGCTTTTAAATCTGATTCAGATATCTCGACCCTGTGGATTAACTTTCTGTCTAAAGAGTAATGACAGTTCAGTTAGCGCACAGTGCCTTATAATACCCAGTTTACAGCTGATTAGGGACAGTCAATACAGTTAAGAAGCTAATGAGGGAACGGGGACAGTCAATACAGTTAAGAAGCTAATGAGGGAACAGGGACAGTCAAGACAGTTATGCTAATGAGGGAACAGGGACAGTCAAGACAGTTATGCTAATGAGGTACCAGGGACAGTCACGACAGTTAAGAAGCTATTAAGGGACTAGGGACAGTCAAGACAGTTAAGAAGATAATGAGGGACTAGGGACAGCTAAGAAGATAATGAGGGACTAGGGACAGTTAAGAAGCTATTGAAGGACCTGGGACAGTTAAGACGGTTAAGAATCCAACAGCTTTTGTTGTATATGCAACTACCATATTTAGTAGAGAGCAACTGAATAACATTTTCCTTGACACCCAGAAGTACTCGTTACATTTAGAATGCCCTGGTAGCAATATGGTCCAATTCAAGTACCTACCAATATAATGCGTTGTCGTCCCTACTGCCTCTGATCTGGCGGACTAATTAAACACACATACTGTCTTTGTAAATTATGTCTAAGTGTTGGAGTATGCCCTTGGTTGTCCGTAAATAAAAATAAACAAATAAAATCGTGCTGTCTGGTTTGCTTCATATAAGGAATTGATGTATAGCATTTACCTTTACTCAAGTATGACGATTGAGTAATTTTCCCACCACTGTACTTAAGTACAATTAAATCAGTTACTTTTAGACTTTTACTCAAGTAGTATTCTACTGGGTGACTTTCACTTTTACATAAGTACGACAATTGAGTACTTTTTCCCACCACTGATTACATTATTGGCTTTAAAGTAATATACAGTACATTCAGGGGATTTTGACAACTGTAGGCCTTTATAAGGAGTGGCCCACCAGTTGCATGAAAAGTTCAGCAAAATATTTAAAACCACATGGTCCATGTATGTGTGACAATTTGTTACAGAGCTACATAATTTCATAGAGGGAGAAAAAAAGGAGACACTACATGGAGGTGAGCATGATCCTCTCTCCTTCATATCTTTATATGTAGGTGAGCATGATCCTCTCTCCTTCATATCTTTACATGTAGGTGAGCATGATCCTCTCTCCTTCATATCTTTACATGTAGGTGAGCATGATCCTCTATCCTTCATATCTTTACATGTAGGTGAGCATGATCCTCTCTCCTTCATATCTTTACATGTAGGTGAGCATGATCCTCTCTCCTTCATATCTTTACATGTAGGTGAGCATGATCCTCTCTCCTTCATATCTCCCTCCATAGCACATTTTTCTCAATATCAAATCAGCTGAATATGTGTTTAAATATTGTATGTGTCTATACATTTTAGTGTTTGATATGTGTGTCTTATGTGTGGTGTCTTGACAGTGACCCGCAGGGAGAATGCTGATTGGCTGAAAAGGTCTCCAGTGGCATCAGCTCTCCTAAAACTTTTCCAGCAGCTGGCTGGTGAGTCCTAAAGTGCCCCTCCTTTCTTTAGCTTGACCCAGTTTCACATAATGACATGTAATACATTATTTATTTGCAACCAGGGAATATTATTTATATTTTCAAGACCAAGCAATGTGGAAAATCAACTACAATGTTGAACACTACATTATGCATGTGAAAAATTCTGTTAATGATGTACTGTTAATGTAATACCAATTTGGTATTTAATTGAATAAAACTATTCAAATTATATTATTATTAATGCAGTGTATCACATTTCTTAAATATGAAAATCTGTTTTCCTGAACTATATTGCTGTGTTCCGTGCTGGACTTTCATTCATAAGGGATTTCCTGTCACAGTCAACTCTGAGATGATACATTTAAAAAAAAAGGTAGGCTAACTCAACTGACACTAGTGACAGGGCACCTTAACATTGTCTGTGTCAAAAATGGCACCCTTTCATCTATAAAGTGCACAATTTTTCACCAAACCCCAGAATAGGGTGCCATTTCAGACGCAGCCAGAAACACCACTCTGAACACCATCCATACCGATGTGGGATGACATGACAGACACGTTTCTATGGGTCAGACTGGGGGAATAGTGTGTTAGGCCAGTGACAAACCAAGGTTGAGAGTCATAATCTGTCTGCTAGAGACCATACAGTGACACGCCACCCTAGGCCTAGGGCTCCATCTGAGCATAACTGAAAACAACCCTTATAAAAGGGCTGTGTTAACAAGTGTCAATGCATGCCTTAAAGGGGAAATCCCTTTAAATTCATGATCTTGTACCCACTGATTCTTGAAGAGTATAACGTATAAATGCCTCATGAGCTTAGTTTAACTGTCGTACCCAATCAGAACTCAAAATACAAGCTTTTTTACAACAATGTTTGTAAGCAATGTAGATGTAAACAAACACTGTATAGCCTCAAAACTTTGTTAAAACTATACTACATGGATGGTCAGTCCTTGATTCCATAGCAGTCTATGAATTGATTACATTTCTCCAGCCCCATCCCTCAGCTTTTTACTGAAACAGTGGCAGGGACAATGCTATGTTATTGTTTCAACTGTTGATTGGCCCTTTAAAATCATATATATATATATATTTTAAATACAGTTCAAGTAAGTAGCCCCCCCAAAAAAACATTTTTTAGAAGGTTAAGGCTTATAAATCTGAACCAAATAAATATTGAATTATTCTGTCTCAAACTAAAGAAATGAGACAGGATTTCATTAATCAATTAATTAAGCATCATTCCAGCACCAACAAATAATCTTGCTTTATTAAATTTACACATCAAACAACATTCATTCTGACAAGGACAAATGACTGAAGCATTTGCTGATCCCACACCTGAAAATGTTTTTTTATAGCGCTGTTCACCAACCCAAAGTCGCTTGAATCTGCCCCTTTTCCAGAATCTGCCCCTTTTCCAGAAAAGCAGTCATGTACGATGTGCTCATGACCATGGGACCAACATAGAAATAGAATGACTAGATCCTATTTCTATGGTAAATGCTTTTGGATTGTGTGAATCTAGATTAGATTAATTGGATTAGAAATTGTGGAGGAGTCCACACTTAAGGAGAAAGGAGATATTATTGGAGGGTGGCGCCCCCTGCCGTTCTGTTACACATCCATCAGGTCCTTCTGGATGCCCCACAGAGTGTCAGCGCTCAGTTTTAATTGGGCAATCTCGTCGTCAGTCAGGGTCATGTTGACCACGCTGGCCACGCCCCCAGCGTTTAGGACACACGGCAGACTCAGGTACACCTCGTCCTTGATCCCGTACATGCCCTGAAGATCAACAGCATGGACACTTTAGAGCCATGTAGGTGTGTGTGAGTGTAGTTTGTTGTATTTACTATTTACATATTGTGTGTGTGTGTGTGTGTGCGTGCACACGCAAGTGTGTCTGTGTGTGTGTGTTGTGCATTATGGGTATGCTGTAATCTGTGGGTGTAGTTGTGTGCTTGTACATTACATTGTCTATACTTTCTCACACACACACACACTCTCATATACAGTACTGTGTGTGTCCTTCTTACCTTGACCATGGTAGAGACAGGGTGGATTCTGTTCATGTTCATGATCAGACTCTCTGTCAGGTCAGCTACACTCAGGCCGATGGCCCAGTTAGTATAGCCCTTCAGCTTGATCACTTCATAGGCACTGAAACTCACAGTCACATTTTTTAAATCTCAGTAGCCTTGCCGTTCAAGAAGCAGGGTAGTAACCGGTGGGTTTGCCGGTTCAAATCCCAGGGCTGACAGTAAAAATTATTGTGGAAGTGAGCAGGTAACCAGATTGCTGTTGTGACCTTGAGCACAACATACACATAACTCAATTACAGTGAGAGAGCAGAACTACAGAAATTAAAACGACAACAATTTACACCAATAGTAATAGAGATAACAGGTTGCTTGAATAGGACTGTGTAAACCTGAATTACCTGTCGACCACCTGCTTGTGAGTCTCCTTCCAGTTCTCCTGGTCAGCATCAGTACCGATGTCAGGGTTCAGCGTCTGCAGATTAACGCCTGCTACGTTAGCGCCACTCCACACAGGGACTGGAACACACACACACACACACACACACACACACACACACACACACACACACACACACACACACACACACTGTTAACCTAATTAACGGTTAACTCCTTAAGGCCCAGACAGATTAACAGGTCTCTCCTCACATCTCACCTTTATCACAGTAACCCTAAGGGGGGGGGGGGTCCTGACTTCCTGAGTGTGTATTCTTTAATTTGTCCTAATTATGCGCACACACACCACACACACACCACACACACACACTTACCACTGGTGTCTCCGTGTTCTCCCAGGACCCATCCGTTGAAGCTGGTAGCGTGAATGCCCAGTTTGTCGGCCATCAGGTAACGGAAGCGTGCAGAGTCCAGGTTGGTGCCGCTGCCAATGACGCGGTGCTTGGGCAGGCCGCTCAACTTCCAGGTCACATAGGTCAGCACATCAACTACGGCCAGGGAGAGACTTCTGGGCTTAGACTACACTGCTTTAACAAATAATTGGAGTCACTAACACTAGTGTGTGTGTGTGTGTACCTGGGTTGGAGACCACGAGGATGATACAGTAAGGGGAGTGTTTGATGATCTGGGGGATGATGTGTTTAAAGATGTTGACATTCCTCTGAACCAGGTTCAACCTGCTCTCTCCTTCCTGTTGCCGTACGCCCGCCGTTACCACGATGATGCGAGAGTTAGCCGTCACGGAGTAGTCTGGCCGTCGGAGACAAATTCAGGATCAAATTAAAGTTCAGTTTATTAGAACATTTTAACACATATCAAAAGACAACTTGATCAATAAAATCGTTGAGAATTATACTGAAAAGTCAAAACACATTTCTATCGGGGTCCCCTCAGTCAGTAAGGGGACCGAATATCACAAAGACATTTGACATGCAGAGGGCAGCCATCTTGGCTCTGTGGTTTCCTAGTGTCCCATTGCTACAGACTCACCTTTGCCGGCGACTATCTTGGGTGTTTTAAGGAAGAGGCTGCCATGCTGCAGATCCATAATCTCTCCCTTCAGCTTATCTTCCATCACGTCCACCAAGGCCAGCTCATCAGCTAGCTCCTGCAGAGAGATAGGAGAGGGGTAATTAATTTAAGTAAATGGTAATATTATTGATTACATATAATTTGCATGTGTGCTTCTAAAAAACAATGTTTTGTAAATTAGCTGAACACACAATGAACGAGGTGTTCCTACATGAGCAATAATACAGCACAACATTGTTATAAAACGAATAAAGTGGGAATATTTGTGTAAAACAGACTACTGAGAGTAGCAGAGATATATTTTTATTTCCACCTTTATTTAACCAGGTATGCCAGTTGAGAACTAGTTCTCATTTACAACTGCGACCTGGCCAAGATAAAGCAAAGCAGTGCGACAAAAACAACAACACAGAGTTACACGTGGGATAAACAAACGTACAATGACACAATAGAAATATATACAATGTGTGCAAATGCAGTTAGATTAGGGAGGTAGGACAATAAATAGGCCAGTGGTGAAAAACAATTTAGCATTAACACTGAAGTGATAAATGTGCCTTTGGTGCGGGCAGAGATACTGGGGTGCGAATGAGCAAAAATAAAGGTATGGGGATGAGGTAGTTGGGGTGGGCTATTTACAAATGGGCTATATACAGGTGCAGTGATCGGTAAACAGCTCTGACAGCTGATGCTTAAAGTTAGTGAGGGAGATAGGAATCTCCAGCTTCAAGGATTTTGGCAGCAGAGAACTGGAAGGAATGGCAGCCAAAGGAGGTGTTGGCTTTGGGGGTGACCAGTGAAATATACCTGCTGGAGCGCATGCTACGGGTGGGTGTTGCTATGGTGACCAGTGAGCTAAAATAAGGCAGGGATTTACCTAGCAAGGACTTATAGATGACCTGGAGCCAGTGGGTTTGGCGACTAATATGTAGTGAGGGCCAGCCAACGAGAGCATACAGGTCGCAGTGGTGGGTAGTATACGGGGCTTTTTGTGACGAAACGGTTGGCACTGTGATAGATTACATCCAATTTGCTGAGGAGAGTGTTGGAGGCTATTTTGTAAATTACATCACCGAAATCAAGGATCGGTAAGATAGTCATTTTTACGAGGGCATTTTTGGCAGCATGAGTGAAGGAGGCTTTCTTGCGAAATAGGAAGCCGATTCTAGATTTAATTTTGGATTGGAGATGATTAATGCGAGTCTGGAAGGAGAGTGAACAGTCTCTCCACATTCTAAAATCAGACCCGTCCAGAGTATTGATGCTAGTCAGGCAGACAGGTGCGGGCAGCGATCGGTGAAGAGCATGCATTTAGTTTTACTAGCATTTAAGAGCAGATGGACACCACAAAGGAGTGTTGTATGGCACTGAAGCTTGTTTGGAGGTTTGTTAACACAGTGTCCAATGAAGGGCCAGATGTATACAGAATGGTGTCGTCTGCGTAGAGGTGGATCATTGATATCATTGATATATACAGAAAATTGAACCCTGTCTGGATTTGACACACTGAACTCTATCTGAGAAGTAGTGAACCAGGCGAGGCAGTCATTTGAGAAACCAAGGCTATTGAGTCTGCCGATAAGAATGCGGTGATTGACAGAGTCGAAAGCCTTGGCGAGGTCTATAAAAACGGCTGCACAGTACTGTCTTTTATCGATGGCGGTTATGATATCGTTTAGGAACTTGAGCGTGGCTGAGGTGCACCCATGACCAGCTCGGAAACCAGATTGCATAGCGGAGAAGGTACGGTGGGATTCGAAATGGTCTGTGATTTGTTTGTGAACTTGGCTTTCGAAGACTTTAGAAAGACAGGGCAGGATGGATATAGGTCTGTAACAGTTTGGGTCTAGAGTGTCTCCCCCTTTGAAAAGGGGGATGACCGCGGCAGATTTCCAATCTCTAGGGATCTCTGACGATACGAAAGAGGGTTGCAACAATAGCTGCGGATAATTTTAGAATAAAATGGTCCAGATTATCTAACCCAGCTGATTTGTAGGGGTCCAGATTTTGCAGCTCTTTCAGAACATCAGGTATCTGGATTTGGGTGAAGGAGAAGCGGGAGGGGGGGGCTTGGGCAAGTTGCTGCGGGGGGTGCAGAGCTGTTGGCCCGGGGTAGGGGTAGCCAGGTGGAAAGCAGGCCAGCCGTAGCAAAATGCTTATTGAAATTCTCGATTATCATAGATTTATCAGTGGTGACAGTGTTTCCTAGCTTCAGTGCAGTGGGCAGCTGGGAGGAGGTGCTCTTATTCTCCATGTCCCAAAACTTTTTGGAATTAGTGCTACAGGATGCAGATTTTTGTTTGAAAAAGCTAGCCTTTGCTTTGCTAACTGACTGTGTATATTGGTTCCTGACTTCCCTGAAAAGTTGCAGATCGCGGGGGCTGTTCGATGCTAATGCAGTACGCCACAGAATGTTTTTGTGCTGATCGAGGGCAGTCAAGTCTGGAGTGAACCAAGGGCTATATCTGTTCTTAGTTCTAAACTAAGATACTACTGTAGTAACAGGTTATACTGTAACACAGGGTGAGGGTTAGACTAGACAGGTTATACTGTAGAACAAGATGAGGGTTAGACTAGACAGGTTATACTGTAGAACAAGATGGGGGTTAGACTAGACAGGTTATACTGTAGAACAAGATGGGGGTTAGACTAGACAGGTTATACTGTAGAACAAGATGGGGGTTAGAGACTAGACAGGTTATGGTGTAGAACAAGATGGGGGTTAGAGACTAGACAGGTTATGGTGTAGAACAAGATGGGGGTTAGAGACTAGACAGGTTATGGTGTAGAACAAGATGGGGGTTAGAGACTAGACAGGTTATGGTGTAGAATAAGAAGGGGATTAGACTAGACAGGTTCTACTGTAGAACAAGAAGGGGATTAGACTAGACAGGTTCTACTGTAGAACAAGAAGTGGGTTAGACTAGACAGGTTATACTGTAACACAGGGTGAAGGTTAGACTAGACAGGTTATACTGTAACACAGGGTGAAGGTTAGACTAGACAGGTTATACTGTAACACAGGGTGAAGTTTAGACTAGACAGGTTATACTGTAACACGGTGAAGGTTAGACTAGACAGGTTATACTGTAACACAGGGTGAAGGTTATACTAGACAGGTTATACTGTAACACAGGGTGAAGGTTAGACTAGACAGGTTATACTGTAACACAGGGTAAAGGTTAGACTAGATATAATACTGTAGCAAGGTGTCTGACATGAGTCAGTCAACAACACACAGCAGGTCGGTTCTTACCCTGAGCAGGATGCTGACAGCACAGGCCATGCCCACCTGGCCGACCCCCACCACCGTCACCTTGTTCCTGGGGGGCTCAGGGTCCCCACTGAACAGGGGGGTGATGAGCTTTGGAAGGATAGAGGCCATGTTCAATGCTGGCGGGAGAGAGAGAGGGGAAAGGAGGGGGAAGAGAGAGGGACAAGGGGAGTGCAGACATAGGAAAGGAAAAGAGGGGAGAAAGAGGTAAGGGATAGGGGACGGTGAGCGGAAGAGAGAGTACCTGGTCAGACACCTACAATGTAAGTATTTTACATGTCCAAAGAGACGCAATCGTGAACCCTTAGACAAAAGCAGGACAAGCACTTTGCCTGACAGCTAGGATTCATTTAGGTTTCATTAAATAATTGATGCACTCAACAACAAAAATACTGATTCACTTTCAAATGGCAGGCTGGTAGCACTGCTCAGAGATTAGAGATTAAGGCTTTAGACATTTGATTCTCAACTACTACGACCTACACCCGTTTCTTACACACACACAACCAACAGCCAACCCCAAAACAATACTGCCAACTGCCGATCGAACCTAGCAGGAAACCCTTGACTACCTCAAACAATAACAACAAACAAATACTTACTTTGCTTGAGGAGGCCCCGAGCTGCAAGGTATAAATACCACCATGTAATCAACATGTCAGACGAGAACTACTGTGTTCCCCCTGCAATCACAGCACCTCGCACAATGACCGTATCCTGTATCCAAATCCAGTCGGGGGGATACGGCAGATGAGCTGCAGCACTAGAGTCGGAGCATGTGACGAGGGTACACTACAGAATGTGGCAGTGACAGCAGCACAGAGCTCTAGAATCTGTTCCTCCTGCTTTTCTCCGGGTTTACTAATCAGATGCCAAACTTCACTGCAGATTTAAAGGAGTTATCCTGTAATGTCACAGGCTCCATCTGGTGCGATCTACACTGTTGCGCGCAAGTTGATTTTATCCCCCTACACCAAAAGCAATCATGACACGCAGGTTGAAATATCAAAACAAACTCGGAACCAATCATATTAATTTGGGGACAGGTCGAAAAGTATTAAACCTTTATGGCAAACGTTGGGTTGTTATTTTACCTGAAACGCACAAGGTCTTCTACTCCAAACAGATAAATTAATCCACAGATAAAACGGTCAACCAAATAGTTCCTAGACATTTCTACTCCCTTCAGGCATCATTTTCTTCTTTGGGACTTCATATGGCGATTGGCAACTAACTTTCATAATAATGTGTACATTACCACAGCTGACCAGTTCATCTTTCAATCACCCACATGGGTATATGCCCCTAAAAGCCAATGAGGAAACTTCTATTTTAGCTGTTGCCAGGCGCTCCTTGGTTCAATAATTGAATAACATGTGTAACTTTATTTTGCAACTTTCATGCACTCCACTCGAGCAGTGTGGGCAGCGTGTAAGTAGAGCATGGTGCTTGTAACAACAAGCGTTGTGGGTTCGATTAACACGGGCGACCAGTACGAGAATGTATGGGCTCAAAAAGTAGCTCTGGATAAATGTCTGCTAAGTGACTTAAAAGTAATCAGTATATGGACAGCACAAAACATACTGCGATATATGCACACCATATAATGCATTATGTAGAGGGTATCATAGGGAGTGTTACCAATGTTTTTTCTCTGGATGATTTGCGTGTTATGAGCTTCCTGTTTTGAAAGTCATGCAAAGACATTATGGGACAATGGTTGAAATACAGTTGTATTCGTTAATGTCCATGATGCTTTAGTCCTGTTTGGAAAGAAATAAGTAAAGGGTAGTGAAAACAATGCCCTGTATAGGTGACCTTGCCGAGCGCATTCACTGCATGCTGTGACTGGGGCACCATGCCATTCAGCATTCACTTGCAATAGATGGATCAATTGCAAGTGAATGTTGAATGACATGCCATGATGCCCCAGTCACAGCGTACACTGAACACAAATATAAAACGCAACATGTAGTGTTGGTCCCATGTTTCATGAGCTAAGATAAGAGCACAAAAAGCTTATTTCTCTAATTTTGTTCTCACCCATTAGTGAGCATTTCTCCTTTGCCAAGATAATCCATCTACCTGACAGATGTGGCATATCAAGAAGAGCATTATTATTACACAGGTGCACCTTGTGCTGGGGACAAAAGGCCACTGTAAAACGTAACTTTGTCACAACATATCTCAAATTGAGGGAAGGGTGCAATTGGCATGCTGACTGCTGGAATATCCACCAGAGCTGTTGCCAGATAATTTAATGTTCCTTTCTCTACCATAAGCCACCTCCAATGTAATTTTAAAGAATTTGGCAGTACATCCAACCGGCCTCACAACCGCAGACCACATGTAACCACGCCAGCCCTGGACACCCCACATCTGGCTTCTTCACCAGCAAGATGTATGTGTATTCTAGGTAATGGTGCAAGAATCAGACAATCTAAAGAATGTTCCATATCTTTAGTTATGAGGATTTTTGAACTAAACTACAACCATTAACTACACAAGCAATGATAAGTTTAAAGCATAACACATTCCCTGAACTACTTTCCACCATCAGTCACACACACCCCTTTCAAAAACAAAGACAAAATGTGTCCACATTTTCATTTATTTATCATAACATTAACCAACTGCGGTCGGGCGTTAACCTGATTGCACTTGTCATTGTCTTCCCTCTCTTCCCCACAGGATGGAACCCCCCCCCCCCCCCCCCCCCCCAAGTGTGTCTTATAACCAGTAGGGTTGGGTTCAGTTTCATTTCAACTCCGGAAGGAAACTGAAATTCCAATTTTCAATTAAGTAATTATAATTTAGAAGTGGAATTTCAGTTTACTTCTGGAATGTAATTGAAATGTAGCTCAGATGGTAGAGCATGGTGCTTCCAACGCCAGGGTTGTGGGTTCGATTCCCACGGGGGACGAGTACAAAAAAAGTATGAACTAACTTTAAGTCCCTCTGAATGAGAGCGTCTGCTAAATGACTAAAATGGAACCCACTACTGCTGACCAGGGCCATGTTCAGTACGAAAATGTCTTGGAACGTTGCAGATTGAAACGCTACGAATAGAACCAACATGATTCTTTATTCTACATGTCATAGAGGCATGTCTGTTCTACATAGAATGTTTCTCTCCGAACTTAACATGCTGAAGTAGCTCAGACCAGGGTAGGTGGGCTACAGGCAGAACAGGACAGCTGTGACTATAGCAGGCAGAGAGCGGTGTGCTGTGTGGATGTTAACTTAAAGATGTGTTTGTTTGAAGGCCACCGTCTTATATTGCTGACAAGGCCGCCATTTTGAATAGATATTGGTTGATACGGTCGCCATTTTGTTTCTTTACTCTGTGATCCCCAGCTTCTTCTTGAGGGACTCGGGCATCTCTGGGGGAGGGGGACGGGGCAGGCGGAAGTAGACCTTGACAGAGTCATAGATGAACCACTGAAGGGCGGTCAGGGTACCGATCATGATGATACGGGCCACCAGACCCTTCCACACACCTGAGAAGAGAAAGAACGGAAAGCGACAGAACAGTTTACACTCAAGTCAAATGTAATACTTTATCTTACACCATATACACCAAAATATCAACAAATTAAAATGTCAGCTGGTGGTACTTAGATGACGTAGGAGATACTGAATCATGTCCGCTCCCCAGCCTGTCTGCACTAGTAGTTTTCCAGCGAGGGTGCCAGTGCAGGGAGTGGGCTGGGGAGCAGGTAGACTGTTGTCACACGCCAATGACTCAAGCACCTCCAACTGTACAGCCAGAAAGCTGCTGGGAGCATCTGGGCTGGAGCTGCAGTCAGCACTCAGAGAGAGATTGCAGACTCCAGACCAGGAGCGCCCCCCAGAGGTGGATCTAAGGAGCGTGTTGGAAACCTCTAACTACAATACATTTCCATCTGAAAGATCCTACTGGGCGAGTCACACTACCGAGCCCAACCAAGCTGTACTGAGCTGGCCTGGTTACACTACCATAGTTAATAGAATGGGCTGGAAAGAACAAGGCGAAAGGAAAATGTCAGCACAGTAGTACAATTTGGTATGTCTCAGTAGTGTGAAAAGGATATGGGGGTGGGAGGGTTCTGACAGAGGAATATAGTACTACTCCTCACCCTTGGGTCCGAGCTTCTTGAGCACTCCGATGGCGGTGCTGCCACTCTCCTTGTTCAGCACAGACACCACAGAGTCAGCAGGGTGGGACACAATGGCACAGAACACACCAGCTACAGGAGAGAACAACCAGAGATCAGGACAACAGAAAATATCAAAAAGTAGGAATTTCTGAATTTATCACCCGAGTAGCGCATTGATCTAAGGCGCTGCATCGCGGTGCTAGAGGCGTCACTACAAACCCGGGTTCGATCCATTAGGAGTAGAGTTATAGGCTACACATTTGTGGTTGTAAGTCTTAACAAAAAAAAAAATCTACCAATTTCAATACACTTCTCTTTAGAACTGTGGACTCACCAATGTATCCAGCCACGAAGGTGACGATCAGCTGTTCACCCTTGGTGCACTCAGCGCGGGGCTTGGGCACCACGTTTTTGTAGAGCAGCTCTACAGTCCTCTCAAAGCAGGCAAACTTCATCATGGTGTAGGGGATCTGCCTCATCCACAGAGGGACTACACCCTTGTAGAAACTGGAGATCAGCAGCAAAGGGCAGAGTGAGTGACTTGTTAGTTTTATTAACTTTTTCCACACCAGGATTAAAAGGCCCAGTGCAGTCCAAAACTTCACTGTCCTCTGTTTATACCACCTGAAATTTCAGCCTGTTTTGGTGGGGTGGGTTGACATCACAGTAAATTAGTTAATAGACCAATAAGAGAGCTCCAAACTCGTCCAATAACAGCTAGTTTTCCCTTCCGGACTCAGACCACTCCAACATTCCTAGCTAAATTCTAGCTTGAGAAATTGCAGTTTGCTAAGAAGGTATTTTTTTATTTTTTTACCATTTTAATTAAAAGCAATTAGGTTTTTTGCTATTGGTAAAACTGGCTGCATTGGACCTTTCATCTAATTATGGACCAAAATATACATTTTAATAGATTCTTCATTTAATACCAGGAGTAGCCTTAAGCTGGGTATAGGAAACAGGAACCAAATGGTCTATGACCTATGTAAAGAAAATGTGAGTGAAGTTATGTAGGGAGATAAAAGTTGTCCGCTCCCCAGCCTATCTGCACTGGTAGTTTTCCAGCGAGGGTGCCAGTGCAGGGAGTGGGCTGGGGAGCAGGTAGACTGTTGTCACACGCCAATGACTCAAGCACCTCCAACTGTACAGCCAGAAAGCTGCTGGGAGCATCTGGGCTGGAGCTGCAGTCAGCACTCAGAGAGACTGCAGACTCAACAGACCAGGAGCGCCCCCCAGAGGTGGATCTAAGGAGCGTGTTGGACTTTGAAACATCTTCCTCATTGAGGAGCATATTCTGGGCCAAGCTTATTCTAGTCATTACAAAACAAGGCCAGATTAATTCAGCTGGTCCCAATGGGTTCCCTCCCCTCAGGCCTAGCCCTTCGATGGATGCAGATCTGTAAGGTAGAAGCAATATGGTGAAAGAGCACCAGCACTTCACTGACTATTCCAATCCAGACCCTTCAGATATATACAAACATTGAAAGGTTAGGGCTAAGATGGAGGTATGATTCAGTAGGGATACTCACGCCCAGAGTCCCTCTTCGGCGAACATCTTGGGGGCACATTGTCTGAGGTTGTTGGCGTAGCCAGGCTGGGTCTGAATACGGACTTTACATGCCTCCATGGGGGCCAGGGCGATGTCAGCAAAGAACTCAGCACTGGCAGACGCAGCCAGGTAGAGAGATGTCCTCCACAGGTATGTGTTTTCCTGGGTTTACCAGACAGGGAGGGTAGGAGGTGAAGAGCAAGTCATTCTCAAATTAGTCTTTCCACAACTCCTCGCATCTCATGTCCCCTCCTCAACAGTATTGGAAAAGGGCCAAGATTCCTTCCCTCTGACCTTCTTCAATGCATTTTGAGAAGCAGGCGAGAGGATGCAAGGAACCGAGGAAAGATTAATTGATAAAGAGCCGTTGAGTTATTATAAATGGGAGGACAACCTTATTCTTTGGGTCTTTCGCAATTCATCTTTATCAATTCCTCGCATTCACTCTCCTTGCGAAGGAGGTCTGATACAGTTGCAGAAGGAGTCGAGGAGATAGGAATCAATATATTGGCCAAGTCACCCTACTCCCTATATACGGCACTACTTTTGTTCAAAGTAGTGCAGTAGGCTATAAGGGGAGTAGAGTTCCATTTGGGATGCAGGCTTTGCCTCACAGATGAGCACTACTACAGTACTGACCTCTCCGATCATGTCACTGTAGGTTATCTTGAACACCTCATAGAAGCCAAACTTGCAGAGACCCTGCATGGAGTAGCCGATGAAGGTGGGAGCCCAGCCCTTAGCCAGCCCTCTCACGCCATCCTCCTTAATGGTGATGGAGAAACCCTTGAAGATGCTCTTGTACTTGTCTGGGTCCACCTGGAGACAGAAAGTACATTAGAAACCGAACTGATCATGTGGGTGGGGGGGGGGGGGGGGGGGGGGGCAGAGCACATTGTTCATTCCAGCGCAGCAGAGCACATTGGTCACAGAGACTAGAACTGTGTCTGAAATGGTACCCTATTCTCTACATAGTGCACTACTTTTACACGAGCCCTATGGGCCCTTGACAAACGTAGTGCAATATATAGAGAATAGGGTACCATTTGGGACGCAGCCCCGAACAGCGGATATACAGACCTGCAGACGGCACTTGACGAGGTCAAGGGGAACGACCGCCGTGTGTGTGATCCCACAGCTGAGGATGCCGCCGAAGCCGCACAAGGCATAGTATTTCTTAGAGCCAAACTCGCAGCTAACATCAGAATCTAGAGCAGAACGAACACAATAGAGACAAACAGACAACACACCATGCTGTTAGTCACTTCTGAGCAATACCAAGGGTCTCACACCACAACACAATGTTAGCAATGGAATGTCTAATATGCTCTCTTGATTACGCCCTCTCCCTGACATTGACAGTCATTCATTCATGTTTATTGTAAAGCGAGTAATACCACAAAACAAATCTTCAATAATAAATAAACATTTTTGTGTGATCCCTCTATTCCCATACCAGGGCCATTACTCATTGAGTGTCAGAGTGCTGACCTAAGATCAGGTCCCCTACTGTCAATGTAATCTTATTCATTATGATCGAAAGGTCAAAACGTATCCTAGATCAGCATTTAGAAAACTCTGTAGGCCCAACTCCAGGGCAATCTAGTTTTTAACAAGGAGTTTTAACAATCTAGTTTTGGTGCTAGGCTAAAGTTCACTGATGTTGAATGAATGTGGGTGCAGTATCAAATTGCTGATTGGGCACAGAGAAAGGGCAAGCGCCTGTCAGTACCATTTGGGGGTTATAACATAAGGTTAAAGAACGCCAGCTTCACTTTCTGTTAAAGCTTCACAGCTCACGTGACTTACTTCGACATTTTAGCTCCTAGGGCCTCAACAATACATCTCTAGTTCAACCGTGCAAATAAAATGATAACAGTCTGCTTTTCCCCAAAGCATATGAGTGGAAACATATCACACCGTTCTGGAATGTCAATGTCTTAGCGGAATCCACAGCACAATATCCATGCCATGCAACGCCTGGTCAGGGCCACAGACCTGCAACCTGCACTTGACGAGGTCAAGGGGCACCACTGCTGTGTGTGTGGTACCACAGCTCAGGATCCCACCGATGCCACACATGATGAAATAATGCGGTGAGCCAAACTCACAACTGTCTCCCTCTGAGGAAAATACAGTAAATTGGGGTTCTTTCACAGATGTAAGAAGAAAATGTGTATAGTATTAGGCCTACTCTTTAGTCGGTGCAGAGACCTGAATACAAATGTTCAGTTCAACTCCAAGAGTGAGGATCTCTTTTTCCTAGTACAGAGTCTTTAACTGGTACCTCACATTCTATTTAAGTCGATACCTCAGGTTTGACAGTCTAGCAACGTTGGATAGAGAGCAAAATCACCTCCATGAATGCGTTAAGGTTGATTATTCAGTTTGTATGAGTACATGTAGTTAAAGGGCACCTTATAATAACTGAGGGTTGTAAACAGTAGCCTAACAATCTAATCTATTTGAGAGTGTAAAGTGTAACTAAGCCAAAAGTTCACATTAAATCACTATCTGACTTTTAAAGCAAGTAGCACAGCCTAGGTCAAGGCCATGAGACTTTTAGTAATTGGTAGACTTCCAAACTCACATGGCAAGGAGATCAGATAACACCCAGTGCAAGCCCCTATACCCAAGTGTTCATGACACTATTCCTTCAACTCAACCATGACATTAGGGCCCCCCATGTGTTATTCCACTTATTTGCAACAAAATAACCCCTAGGCTCATAAATTGTAATTAGCTAGCTAGCTGTGCCAGGGCTATAGATAAACAGGAGACCATTTAGGTCTAACAATATGATTTGCATTGTAGCTTTAGTCCCCATAAAGGGTATTGGGCCTTGGCAATAGTATTAGCTGCATTCATATTTAAATTCTCTAGCTAGCTAGAGATTCTTATGTAGACTTCTAGTAATAATTTGTCATACCTACTGGCCTAGTTGTTGCAAAACTTTGCCCTTCAGTGTCCTCCATGCATGACTGCAAGGCCTTGCCCAAAAGGAAGTGCAAAGGGACTGTGCAGAGGCCAAAAGCTAACAAAAAATGTCTGATATTCAGCGACCAGTTTTTCAAAAGTTCTGGATTTATTATATTATATTTCGGCTATAGGATTAAACGAATCGAACGTCAGTCCTTATTTATGTCAATGATTAGTCTGTTCTATTAATTCTATTTCTGTGCATTTCATCCTATTGCGGAAATCCGGATTGATAATTTTAGAAAAACTGGGCCCAGATGATTTAACCTTCATTGGTGTAATTCAAAATAGTAATTTATGTAATCACTGATAAGTAGTGATAAGAGACGGTTCAATTGGCTTTCGTTCATAAAACCATAACGCAATAAACTAGTAAAAACACAGAGGTATCAGAAGTTTGCAATATTAGCTATCAACCCTATTTTAGCAATCTAATTCGCTGATGACTTTGGTATCAAGCTAGTTACAGTTAGCTGGCCAATATTAAGTAACATACACCACTCTTCTTACCGACCACTGCAGCGGCAGCCAGTGTGCGTTTGCTTGGTCCATGTTCGGCAGCAAGGCTTTGTGATGGCCCCTCGACTTTTTGTAGAGTGAAAAGGGGTGCGCTGAAGGGGTTTGCTCGCGCCAACTGTGTCAACGCGTTGGGGTACATTGTTCCTTAAGGGTGGCTGTGGGGCACAGATAAAGACAACGTGGTTATCTAGTTTTACCAAAAACAATGGATGAAACAAATCAAATGCATTTAGTTAGGTAGTTGGTCAAATTAGCCTGTAAATCATTTCATATAAGCTGTTTCAACACGCACTTTTTACTTTAAAGCGAGAAAGCAAAAGAGCTAGCTAGCTAACGCCGTTAGTACACAGAAGCCTGCTCGTTAGCCAACCGGTGAACATTTTCTAGCTTCTCCTTGCTGTAGTAACCAACATTGTTGTCTCAAGAAATGTCTACGTAAAGTACAATTTCACAAAAAGGTATCTATGTATGTTCTTTACTTCCAGGCTTTCAGTCGCAAAATGGCGCCGCTGTCCTTCACCACCCGCGAATCGTAGAGACCGTCGTGTCAGGCAAGCCTCCGTTCTAACTGTGCTAGAGAGCTACGTCACCTGAGGTAAAATGATACGTCAGTTCCGCACATAGGGCTCTTTTGGTGTCTTTGGGATGACCTCTTGTGTTCTGTGGCATCATACCTATACCAGGCTTTTCTCCATTCAAATCTGAAGGTCTCTAATTGCTCCAGGTGGCAATTTGTGTCTTTTTTTGTGTTGTTTATTAATCGATTTGTGCAAGGCACTTAACCCTAATTTGATCCAGGGGCTGACCCTGTAGGTAGGCCGTTATTGTAAATAAGAATTTGTTCTTAACTGACTTGCCTGGTTAAATAAAATAAAACATTGAAGTTGAAGGATGCCACTCACTCTTCTTTCACCTTTGACTTACTATGCATTAATATTTTCAAACAGAGTCCTTCTGAGGTGTTTTTATGCATGTGACCAAGTGGGTTCGACTGTGGGTGTCTGCACAGTGCGCACCACAAGACTGTTAACCCGTTGAACTAAATCCTAGGCATTACCTCAGAGCCAACACAAATATTCAGGTCTCAGGCAAGATAAGGGTTCTCATAATCATCATCAACAGATATCAATACAGTAGCTGTCCATCAAAGTGTACAAACTCCACCTCAAAGAAAACCACAGGGAGACAATTTAATTACCACATTTATTTCATGATATTATTTTAAATAAAAACATATTCACAATCCTTACCCCCACCATATCTATCCATCCATGGGAAGCTAGCTGCCTGATCAAAGTAAAAAACATTGAATCTTTAATATATTCATGGTGTAACCACAAGTCAACAAAGAGGTTCAGTTTTAGGATAGCATTTAAATGTTTTTGGACATTTCACTTTCACCTAGACAAAAGACCAATGTTAACAATTCACATTAGAAAAATACAGAAATAAAAAATACTTATTTTAAACACTGGACAAACATTTCAACATCTTGACAACAAAATTCAATGAATGGTCAACAAGTTAAGTTGCTATCAATATTACCATTAGTCTCTCCTCAACAAGTTAAGTTGCTATCAATATTACCATTAGTCTCTCCTCAACAAGTTAAGTTGCTATCAATATTGCCATTAGTCTCTCCTCAACAAGTTAAGTTGCTATCAATATTACCATTAGTCTCTCCTCAATCACTTGTTTTATTGTCCCCTTTAGTGTTACCTCTTCTATGACAATGAAGTGTACATGAGACAGAGTGCATTTCAATTTATAGTCCAAGTAATAAAATTGAATTCTTTGTTAACTCGTATACTTGCTCAACTACCTTTTGCAGATCAGTTGTGTGCGGAACCGCTAGGAAGGGCTGTATGGGTGCACTAAAAAAAGACAGCCAATCTTGGGCATGTTCATTAGGCAACAAACAGGGAAAACACACATTAAAACAGAGAGGATTATACTCATTTTGCTACGGTGCCCTAGTGAACATGACCCTGTAGATGGGACTGGAGGATCTGGAATCTTTAGCACAGCGAATCACTACTAAATGAAACACTTACGTAAAATTCACACAAACTCACAAAGCTATACTGGGATTTGGCCACGGCCCCTGATGTCAGGTCCCATGATGAGCCATTCAACGGTCAGACCACTTACTTAGTTACTGCATCAAAAACTAGCAATTTAACTAAAGAAACCTTTATAGCTTGAAAATATTTTTTTTTTCCTCATACAGTGGAGACCTGACTTTACACTATTGGACATTATCACTCCTCCCAGCACTGATAAGATTAATTTAAGGAGCAGATTAGAATAGACCTGAGCACCATTAAATTCATATTTAAAAAAATTCTTCTACCTAGCTTTATTATTACTACTAGTGTATATTCAAAAGTCCAAACAGAAATACTTGTAAATGTTTCCGTAATTAGTAGCATTTATTTGTGCTTGAATTAGTGGGAGGGCACTAAGCAGGGTTGGGGTCAATTCCATTTAAATTCCAGTCGATTTAGGAAGTACACTGGAAATCCAATTCTCTTCAATTGTTTTTACTTCCTGAATTGACTGGAATTTAAATGGAATTGACCCCTTCACTGGCACTAAGTGCTAACAGTGTGCAGGCACTTCACCATCAGAAAAAATGCATGGCACCACACACTCCAAAAACTACAAACATGTCCTTCAAAAACTACAACCATGCATACGACTTGTTTGTCCTCTCTACATCACATGAGAGTTCTATTTACACGGCAGAGAAAAATACACACAGAAAGAATACACAAAAAAAGACACTTCACACTATGATTAAAAACAACTTAATAATAAAAACAAGTCTCTTCAGACTGTCTTGGCAAGTTTTCCAGGAAGCTGGTGTTGGTTAGGTTGAATGCTCCTTCTGCTCGGGTTGAATACTCCTCCTGCTCTCCTGGTTGGGTTGAATACTCCTCCTGCTCTCCTGGTTGGGTTGAATACTCCTCCTGCTCTCCTGGTTGGGTTGAATACTCCTCCTGCTCGGGTTGAATAGTCCTCCTGCTCTCCTGGTTGGGTTGAATACTCCTCCTGCTCGGGTTGAATAGTCCTCCTGCTCTCCTGGTTGGGTTGAATAGTCCTCCTGCTCTCCTGGTTGGGTTGAATAGTCTTCCTGCTCTCCTGGTTGGGTTGAATAGTCTTCCTGCTCTCCTGGTTGGGTTGAATACTCCTCCTGCTCTACTCACGTGGGGTGAGGAAAAGTGAACAAGGAGGGGACAGGGTGGAAGTCTACCAGCCCAGATGAAAAGTATTTCAGTCAGTCCTCCAAGGTGGGCCACCATGTATAACAAGGTGAAGATGATGGTGGTGACCAGAGGATGCGATGGAGGGGGTGTGGTGAGCTAGTGAGGTGTGGATGGCAGAGGAGTGTCCAGGTGGTCTGTTGAATAACCAGGGGTTCTGACCTCAATTGGACAACCTGGTAAATTAACCGTAAAAAACTAAAAAAAGAGAGCAGGGTGGAGAGGGTGCACTGCTTACTTGCCACTACTCTCTGCTCCTTGTCTGCTGCCTCCCCAAATACCCAGCGGCACAATCACATTATCCACCACGGCATCCACAGCCTTATCAACCATGCTACACAGGTGACCCTTAGCGCTGTTCAGGAGACCCTTGGCGTTGGTTAGCAAACCCTTGAAAGACTGAACCTGATCTGCATCGAGGTGCTGAATGGCGAAGTAGATGGACCCGGCTACAGTGATGAGCACCATGAGCTTTAGTAGGACAGAGAGGAAGCCGGGCCTGGCCGGCATGTTGGAGCCCAAGGAGCTGCATTCAGAATAAGACTCTGTGTAAATGGAGCGCTCCAGGAGAGACTCGTTCAGCCAGTAGTCGCTGGGTTTCACCGGTCGGCCCGCAGCGCCACAAATCGGTCGCCTGCAGCTGGCGCTGGGGAGAGAGGAATTA
The DNA here is from genome assembly GCA_023634145.1 of Thymallus thymallus. Lineage (NCBI taxonomy): Eukaryota > Metazoa > Chordata > Actinopteri > Salmoniformes > Salmonidae > Thymallus > Thymallus thymallus. The sequence goes on from CM042413.1 coordinate 27,789,471, forward strand.
GAGGATGAGGTGAGTGACTAAAGTAATTTCAAAAGTAGTGCTGTGAAGGTCATGGAATTTTGGATGACAGTAATTGGCCAAATGACCGCAGTCTCCGCAATAACCATTTGAATAGCAAACCTTAGCCTGAGCCTGGAAAGGTTCCCTGTGCTGTGGAAAACATCCTGCCTGGTTCCAATGCCCAAGAAGGCGCACCCCACTGTCCTGAATGACTTCAGACCTGTACCGCTAACATCCCACATCATGAAGACCCTGGAAACGTTAGTCCTCGCCCTGCAGTTCGCATACCAGCGCAACATCTGCAGAGGGCCTACTCTCACCTGGACAACGCAGGTTGCACTGTGAGGGTTATATTTTTTTACTTCTCCAGTGCCTTCAACACCATTCAGCCCCTGCTACTGGGTGAGAAGATGAAGAGGATGAAAGTGGAAGCACCCTTAGTCTCTTGGGTTACGGACTACCTGACTGGCAAGCCACAATTTGTAAGTCTACAGAGCTGTGTGTCAGAACGGGCAGTGAGCAACACAGGGGCCCCCCAGAGAACGGTCCTCCCCCTTCCTGTTCACCCTCTACACCTGACTTTGTGGTGTGGTGTGAGCAGAACCACCTTCAGCTCAACATCAGCAAAACAAAGGAGATGGTGGTGGACTTCAGGAGAACCTGACTGCAGTCCCTATACATGGGATGGATGTGGAAATGTCCATATGGACAGCAGGCTGGAATGGGCTGGTAACACTGGGGCCCTGTACAAAAAGGGCCAGAGCCGACTACTTTCTGAAGAGGCTCAGGTCTTTCAACGTGTGCAGTAAACTACTGCATACTTTCTACCAGTCTGTGGTGTGCTGGGACGCCAACCTAAAGGCCGGTGATGCTTCTCAGGTAAATAAGCTGATCAGGAAGGCTAGCTCTGTTCTGGGGATTAACCTTGACAATCTAGAGGAGGTGGCGGAGAGAAGCATCCTGGCCAAACTGCTGGCCATCATGGACAACGTCACCCAACCTCTGCATGCCATGGTGATGATGCAGAGGAGCACCTTCAGTCACAGACTGATCCCACCACGGTGTGCCAGACAGCGCTACAGGAGGTCCTTCCTGCCGGCGGCTATTAGACTATTTAATGCCTCACCGGGGTGCCGTGCCGTAGGCAACATAGACCTGGAACTGTTGAGGTGTTAGGACCTAGTTTAACAACAGCTGAAAACTATCAGTAATTAAAAAGCAATCCAGCTCCCTGTCAGTGCAAATTAATATTGAATATCCTATTTAATATCCCACTGTCAGTGCAAATTAACATTTTTCAACCACTCCACAGATTTCATGATAACAAACTATAGTTTTGGCATGTCGGTTAGGACATCTACTTTGTGCATGACAAGTAATTCTTCCAACAATTGTTTACAGACAGATTATTTCACTTATTATTCTCTGTATCACAATTCCAGTGGGTCAGAAGTTTACATACACTAAGTTGACTGTGCCTTTAAACAGCTTGGAAAATTCCAGAAAATGATGTCATGGCTTTAGAAGCTTCTGATAGGCTAAATGACATCATTTGAGTCAATTGGAGGTGTACCTGTGGATGTATTTCAAGGCCTACCTTCAAACAGCAAAGGACCTTGTGAAGATGCTTGAGGAAACAGGTACAAAAGTATCTATATCCACAGTAAAACGAGTCCTATATCGACATAACCTGAAAGTCCGCTCAGCAAGGAAGAAGCTACTGCTCCAAAACCGCCATAAAAAAGCCAGACTACAGTTTGCAACTGCACATGGGGACAAAGATTGTACTTTTTGGAGAAATGTCCTTTGGTCTGATGAAACAAAAATAGAACTGTTTGGCCATAATGACCACAATTATGTTTGGAGGAAAAAGGGGGAGGCTTGCAAGCCGAAGAACACCATCCCAACTGTGAGGCACGGGCGTGGCAGCGTCATGTCGTGGGGGTGCTTTGCTGCAGGAGGGTCTGGTGCACTTCACAAAATAGATGGCATCATGACGAAGGAAATGTATGTTGATATATTGAAGCAACATCTCAAGACATCAGTCAGGAAGTTAAAGCTTGGTCGCAAATGGGTCTTCCAAATGGACAATGACCCCAAGCATATTTCCAAAGTTGTTGCAAAATGGCTTAAGGACAACAAAGTCAAGGTGTTGGAGTGGCCATCACAAAGCCCTGACCTCAATCCTATAGAAAATGTGTGGGCAGAACTGAAAAAGTGTGTGCGAGCAAGGAGGCCTACAAACCTGACTCAGTTACACCAGTTCTGTCAGGAGGAATGGGCCAAAATTCACACAATTTATTGTGGGAAGCTTGTGGAAGGCTACCTGAAACGTTTGACCCAAGTTAAACAATTTAAAGGCAATGCTACCAAATACTAATTAAGTGTATGTAAACTTCTGACCCACTGGGAAATCATTCTCTCTACTATTATTCTGACATTTCACATTCTTAAAATAAAGTGGTGATCCTAACTGCCCTAAGACAGGGAATATTTACTAGGATTAAATGTCAGGAACTGTGAAAAACTGAGTTAAAATGAATTTGGCTAAGGTGTAAACTTCCGACTTCAACTCTATCTATCTATCTATTTTATGATACACGTTTCCTCTCCTCCACTCCTGAATGCTACCATAGATTATATTTATGTGTGCTGCTGCACCTTGCTTGCACCTTTCGGTCTTCAGTCAGCTGTTTGTTAGGTCATAGTTCATGACATTTATTTCATTTTCATAACAGTCTTCATTCATAACTATCGATTACACGGTTATACTGGAAAGAGGATTACTTTTCCAAAATTATATTTAATCTTTCTGTACTAAAAAAAAAACATTATTCAAGGCTACTGATGAAGTGAAATGTCAACAGACTTACCTGATGCCTGTGGGTGAAAGGATCTCATTAGCGAGAATCTCTTCAACATTCTCCCTCGTCTTCTTAGGGGTCTGGTCGCCAGTTGCTAGGCTCACCTCCACCACTTGTAGCTGTGAACATTGACAATAAAACAGATGATTGAGAGGCTGGAGTTTATGGGTGCAAGTTAATGTTATTTGTACATATGTGTTGAACTTTCTAGTTGTTGAAGACAACAGTGTTTTTTAATGTGAGAGTTCTGATTTCTTAAATATTTTTTTATTATTATTCATTTATTATTTATTATATATGGAAACTGAAGTTGAACTTGAAGGCTTACCTTGCTGCTCCGTCTACTGCTGTTCCTAACAGTGACAGGAGTCTTCCCTCTGCTCCTGACAGGCTTCTCCACAACAGGAACAGGCTCTGGTTTGTGAGCAGTAGCTATCTCATCTGGCACAGGCAAAGCGAACATGAGTCAGTGAGAATCAAGGCATCTAAAACATCATAAAGTAAAAAGGATCCATTCCATTTAAATTCAGGAAGTAGGCCTAAACTGAAAAGCAATGAGGAAAATGTTAATTTCAGTCTACTTCCTGAATTTAAATGGAATTGATCCCAACCCTGAATTAACTTTATTTGTTTAGGTGTGCTGCCTAATTAATGGTGCATGTTATTGTGCAGTGGTAAGATGATTGCTCTCACCTTCCTCCTTGTCGCTGTACTGGCCAGAGTGTGTGTTGCCGTTCTGGTTGCCATCTGCCTTGGCTGCAGCGGTAACTGTGGCAGTTTCAAGTGGGCTGGGAGTAGTCTCAGCTACAGGTGTATCCAGTAGCTTCTGAAGCTTCTTCTCATAAAGCTTCCTGGTTGAGTCTGAGGGAAATGCAAGGGAAACCAGTTAGTGATGAAGTGAACTGTGGTTAAAGATATCTCTCTGTTTGTCTGAGTCTGTTGGTGCATGCACCTCAATAGTCTCAAGTAGCTTCCTCTCCTTGGCTCCTTTCCTTCATCTGCACAGGTTTGAAAGAACTGAAGAGTGAAAGCAGATTCCTCTGTAGGCTTCTGCCATTTCGCTTTCACTTCTGTTTTCAGATCAGTGCAGATGAAGGAGAGGAGGACACCTTAGACAAGTGAGCGATATAAGCAGGACTCACCAACTACGGGCCCAGCGTTGACTCCATGCTTCAACAGCTCATCTTTTAAACTTGCATCGGTGAGGTCTGTGACTTCCACTTCTTCTGAGCGAGGCTTGTCTGTCTTCCTGGTAGCTTTCTATGGATGGATTATGGGTGTCAATACATAGACTGGTTAAATAGCTTATCTAATAGAGACCAAAGATTAGCTTATCTAGTAAACACATACATTAGAGAACCAATTCAAGTCATGAGTAGGCTGAAAAAAATAGGAAGTGGATATTTAACTGAAATAACATCACATGGAAAGGCAACCATCAAAACACATGTATCTAGTAATTTCATACATTACAATATACTGTACATTCATACTCATAGCACTGTACTAACCATTTATAACATAATATTTCATTACTTACTCTTCCAGATCGGCTCTTATTGGAAACTACAGGGACAGGCAATTCTTCATCACTGGAGAACGTGTCTATAGATGGTGGACATTTCTTGTTCAGAACGGTCAAGTTCTTCAGGTACAACTGAACGTAGACATCTTTCTTCTGTTCGGAGCTGGGGAGAGGGACATTGTTGGCCGTGAGCTCACTTTTGAGCTTATCCTTCGTGAGAACCGACGGATCTTCGAGGAATTCCGCCATGCCTGGTTGCTTTCTTGTAGGTAAAAACTGTAGCTAGCAAGTAATGCTCAAATGTAGCTGTTAGCAAGCTCGGTCGCTAACAACAACAACAAGGAAACGTGTAGAGCTAGCAATGTCGGCAAACGAAAAGACTGGCGCCCAGTGATTTAACTTAGCTAGCATGAAATAGCTACCCGGTTTAGTTACTTATTTTTTATCTTCAGATATATTCACCTCCGATCGCTTGTCTCGGGCTGCGATTATTTAGCAAAAATACATATGCAATGTACTGGTATATTTATACTGAACAACTATTTAAAGAACTGTAGGACCTATTAGTTAAAACACGGCCTATTTGCGTCTGTCTGTCCGCAGTAAACCAGTTAATACCAAGGCAACAAAGAGGAGAGCTATTGGACGTTAGACCGCAATGAACTATAAACTAGATTGTGATTGGTCGGTCTTGAAAATAACAGACGCACCTGCCACAAAGAAAGAGGCGCTTCAACATCAGTAGGCCTAGTCAGCAGTCAAAATAGTATATTGAATTCATTGTTTGAATTTCTGCACAGATGGATTTTGGTATAGTTTAAAGTCCTTTATAATGACATGAGAGGTAATTTCAAATTTCATAACACTGACGATGATGATAAAACTCTGCATCCTCATCTGTAGATGGCAGTGTTATCCACAAACGATATGGTTGCGTCTTAAAGCCAGTGTTCGTGAGAGCAACCCCCTAAGCACTTCACATTTCACAGACTATAAGTGACAAAGGAAAGCTGTTATAACGTTATAAACATTGTTTGACAAAGGGGTACATTGGAATATTCTTAACATAATGTACATGCTGGTCAAATCCTTATGAAGTATAAATGATAAACAAAGGTAAGAGAAGAGGTCATTCTCAGACCTTATCTCACAAGGAAATACATGTCCATGACTAATTTGACCAGCTGAGAGAGAGAGAGAGAGCACAGTCATAGAAAACTCGTTATGACCACTGTCTGGCTCCGGTCTTCAGGGCATGCCAGTTGCCAGGCCTTTAAACTCTGCGGTGGTGAGGGCCCTATGATGCCATGGTGACAGTGTTTTGAGGTGGCAGAGTTTTGCCCCCTACCACCTGTAACTCAACTAGACCAGGGCTGTGTCCCAAATGGCACCATATTCCCTATAGTGCACTGGAGCCCATAGGGCCCTGGTCAAAAGTGGTGCACTATACAGGGAATAGAGAGCCATTTTGGACGTAATTTGGGACGCAGCCCCAGCCTTTCTGGGATGCTGCTGCTACCGTAGAAACCAAGCAATGGATCCCCAGCCCACCTCAGCCTTCAGCCTCAAACCACACAGAATACAGTGCTTGAAGTTTATAGTTCAGGTTTTCCATAGCCGACTTGCCAATGGGGTGTAAGCATAAAACATTTTGAGCCCTTTAGAAACACCTCTTAAGTTTTCTTTGTATGTCATTTACACAGAAAATATGCGGCGGGCCAAGAATCATAGAAAGTGCCTCCTTAAGCATAACAGTCATGCCCTCTGAAAAATGATCAAAGTGGAGACTGCAATTATCAACGTTCACATGTTTTCAAAATGAGTTCATGTAAAAATGAAATACTGTATAAGGACATTACTCTCTTAGGCTACAGTACCATACAGTGATTGTGAATAGCTAATAATATATGTTTTTGGATGAATGTTTGTAACCTCTTGAGGCTAGATAAAGGTTTTGCAATGGTGTTAACGTTTGGATACTTACTGAACTAGGCCTCTCTCAAATTTCCCCACCTGATTACATTGTAGACTAGTCTCTGCGCACTCAATGCACATTCAATTAGTAAAAGTTTCAAGCTTTCAGTCATGAAGACCTTCATCTGAGCATGCAGAGCATTTGATTGTCATCTTTTAGCTTTGTCAATGAATTAGTTTGGCTCCAGATAATGGGAGATGTTTAGGCTCTCTGTGAGCTAAATAGTTAGATAGTTTGGTAACATTTCACTTAAATCCTGCAGCTATAATGCATTATAAGACTTGACTCTTATCATCCTAGTATTGCCGTGACTGGAGAGGCATAACATTATTATAAACCTTATAATTACAGTTGTATAGTTGTATAGTAAATGAGCCCAGATAAGTCTCCATAATCAAGAATGTAACAGCATGATGGGTGGGGACTAGGATGAGGTCTTGACTGAAATCCAACTCGAAGATCCACATTTTTTTATCATTTGGAAAAATGTTGAAAATAAGACTCGGTCCTTGCTCCAGTTTATCTTGGATTTTAAGCATTTCTGAATCCCAATCGAGCCAACCGCCGCTGCGGGAGGAGCATAGGAAAAGTCAACCTTTTACTACCCAGTGAATGTGTCTGATCCAATTCCACTGACACAACAAAATAAATACTAGTGAAATTGATAGAAGATGTAAAATGTAGATGGTTGAAAACTTGATGAAAGCACTTTTATATTTTGCATGGAGACAGCCAGGTATATTCAGTGCCTCTGCTTATGCAGACTATGCGTACGGCCCAGTGGCAATTTCTTTAGGAACTTACTCTGAGTCTCAACTTACTGTTGAGAGTTACAAAAGTAGAATACACAAGGTGCATCAGCAGTTCTCCACCTCATGGCAAAATGTGTAGAATTGCAGGATATTACCTTTAAAACTGAAACATTTGTTTATTGCCCCCAAAAGGCTAGGGGTGTCCCTGGGTACATTGCAAAAGGAATAGAGTTTACCAGTGGAGTCCACATTCTTTACACAATGTTCATTATGTGTGTAACCAACTGGTAATCTACTATCCTTACTTTAAACATGTTTTCTGGTATCCCAAATCTCCCATTTACCGGGTTTGATGTTTGATTGAATATGGCCCCTTGTGTGATCCTGATTGTGCCTGGGTGGGTTCCAACTGTTCCAACAGTTCCAACAGTTCCGTGGCACTGGATACACACTCAAGGTGTGTGTGTGTGTGTGCGTGTGTGCGCACCACCACTATACAAACTGAATCAGAATGGTTGGTTGGTGAGACATTTTCCTGCTCCCTGCACAAACCTACAACAACAACAATCCCCTTAATCCACTGAGGATGTTATTCATAACTGCCAAGCTAATTAAGATCAGACCCTGTCATTTCCTGTTCCAGAGGGAGGTATGGAGCTAGGTGGGATGGAGGGTGGGTAGGATGCGGGCACCGGCACTCTGACTGCGTTTCGTTTCACAGGAGCTGAAGAGGAGATTTGTGTGTCCTGGCCTAAGAACAGCCATCCAGTAGTGGTTCAGCTCAGTCTGCTCACAGAGTATATTTTTGTCTGTTGACAATTCAAACTAACTGTACATAAAGGACGCACACTTAGTTGTAGACATTTCTCTCTGCAGGGGAAACTGAGATCCTCTCTTGGCCCCTCTGTTGATGCTCATATGGCTCTCCACTCTCAACTAAGTGCTCCATGTACTTGCGTTATTATTATTATTATTATTATAGTTTTATTTAATTTTTTATACCAGTTTTGCTTGGCTGTCGAAGACAGAAAACACAGCTCATGTCTATGTGCACTGCACTGCACTGGGTTGCTTCAGATCAGACAAATGTTAGGTGAACTTTCAAGTTTCAAAATGAATGAAAAATATGTTTTTTAAATCCCTGTCGAGGCCACCGGCAGCTTATGGCATGCCATGTTAGGTCAACATCTACTCTAAGTGTAATGGAGTCATATCTAATTAATACTATGGAAGGGTCAACACTACCAAATACATATTCAAGATCTAGGCCCATATTCACAAGAGACTCACTGAGTGCTGATATTGGATCAGTTTTGCCTTTAAGATCATAATCAATAAGATTTTTTAGTGTATACATGTTCATACTTTTTTCGTACTGCTAAAGATTACATGGACAAAGGGGATCTGATCCTAGATCAGCCCTCCTACTCTGAGACACTTTTAAAGTTACCCCTGACTCCCAACTCACATCCCAATAGACATTAGTACAAGAGTTCGAAATTTCAACCCTGTAAATCTTGAATACTCCTTACTGTAATTTAAGAGATCATGGGCCCTATGTGCATCGGTAAGCAGAGCCGGTGCCAGGAGAGCTACTGTGCTGTACGCCAAACACAATCAATAGCCCAGCAGCCCTTCCCAAACATAAATCCTGTGTCCCCCAGCACAGACCTGGCTCTCCGAGACAACCTTATGGCATTCAGCCTCCCAGCGTCCCTCAGCAACTCAATACCTGCAGCACAATTAAGGGAACGTTTACTCTGGCCAACAAAAAAACACCCTGCAAAGTGAATGTCTCCTTATGTAGGCGACAGCTGATATAATAGCCATAGCTGAAGAGTCCTTGATTCAATTTTATGGGACTGTTTCCCGGACAGAGATTACTCCTAGTCCTGGACTATAAAGTTATTTCAATGGAGATTCTGAGCATGCTAAATGTTATTGGAAATGAACACCAGATGTGTAAGAAACATATCACTGAAATTCTCAAGGGTAATTCAGACAAACTGTTAAACCCACCACCTAAACATGGTTTAACCATGTCTCAAACCTTCACTGAACAAACATAAATTAATATGGCTGACCTACATTAAGATTAAGATCACTGTATTGGTTAATTGCACACAAGGTCCAACCAAAATGTTACTTCCTCTTTTGACCCAAACCCTCCGAAAGATACACATACAAATACGTTTTTGTTTTTGGGCGGTTTGGGGGGCTGCCACACTGGGACCCTGGGGAGCTGTTGTGATGGTGGGGGGTAAGTGCCTTGCCCAAGGACACAACGGCAGGCAATGGCATCTAGGAATTGATATCAGCAACCCTGCTAGGTCACTTCCTGACAGATTTGTTCCTGTCGGACCAAGGATTTAAACTGGCAAACCCTCCAGTTGCTGGCTACCTGTTTAACCAAGTCACAAACCCAGTTGACCATACATAGCCTACAGTCCTGTGGCTGTCTGACACGGTTGAACCGAGTGGCTGGCCGGTACCTCAGGATGAACAGAGAGAGGGTAACCTGGAAGGCTCATGAATTAACAGGAAATAAATATTTCCGTGCTTAACTTGGTCCAGGAACCATCAGTCAGGCAGGGCAAGCAGTCAGGCCAGCTTCTGCTCAGTTTCCCTGCGCTGCCCACCGGCCACCTCGCATGGTTGAATGAACACCGTTACCGAACCAACAGCCCAGCCCCGGTGATGCCTGGAAAAGCCAAAGAGCAAAATACTTTTCTCAAAAGACTCCTGTGCTGTGATGTGCCGGTGGCAGCCATGGCATTGGCATGCCGTCTGTCTCTGTCCATTTCCCTCTCTCTCTTTTCTCAAAAGACTCCTGTGCTGTGATGTGCCAGTGGCAGCTATGGCATTGGCATGCTGTCTGGCTGTCTATTTCCCTCTCTCTCATTCCTCTCCTCTCCATCCTGGATGCCTGGACTGTGAGCTCATCAGCCTGGCCCAGCGGCCCTCCACCGAAGCAGCAGACTGGGGTTCAATTTCAATCCATTTAAAATACAATCCAATAGCTGGGCTTGATTGAGCTGGGCTTGATTGAGCCGGGTTTGATTGAGTGCACATGGCTTAATGGAACAGTAGAATAGCCCTAAAAGGGCAAACCCTGGCACCACTGGCAGGTTAGGGCAAACACTCAAAGTATTTGAAATATAAGTCTGCCCTCCATCGGAGCAGGCTGCTCGTCGTCCTGGAGTCTGGAGCCTCAGTGTACTGTTAACCCTACTAATAAATCAACCAGAATTCAGAACAAACACAAGCAGCACTCACAGTCACACTGGGCCAGATCGAGGGACATGTCATGACATGTATTTATAATTTCACTGTGGGGTAAGTTGAGCCTAAGGGGTAAGTTGAGCCTAAGGGGTAAGTTGAGCCTAAGAGGTAAGTTGAGCCTATGAGGTAAGTTGAGCCTAAGAGGTAAGTTGAGCCTAAGGGGTAAGTTGAGCCTAAGGGGTAAGTTGAGCCTAAGAGGTAAATTGAGCCTAAGGGGTAAGTTGAGCCTAAGAGGTAAGTTGAGCCTAAGGGGTAAGTTGAGCCTAAGAGGTAAGTTGAGCCTAAGGGGTAAGTTGAGCCTAAGAGGTAAGTTGAGCCTAAGGGGTAAGTTGAGCCTAAAGGGTAAGTTGAGCCTAAGAGGTAAGTTGAGCCTAAAGGGTAAGTTGAGCCTAAGAGGTAGGTTGAGCCTAAAGGGTAAGTTGAGCCTAAAGGGTAAGTTGAGCCTCCCTTGTTTATAGAAAACCATGAACAAAAATAATTTGACCAAATATTTAGGAAGAGGTCATCATTTCAGTCTATGAAGGAAGAACCCACCGGGCAAAAACTGGTGGAATCAACGTTGTTTCCACGTAAGTTCAACCCCAAAAATCTATGTGATGACGTTCTATTGGATTTACCCAAAAAATTATATTTTTTGTTGATTTCACATTGAATTCACGTTAGTTGACAACTCCACCAAATGTAAATCAAAACTAGACGTTGAACTGACCGGTGCCCAGTGGGAAACCACATGTAAAAAGGGGTCAGCAAATTAGGTCCAAAAAACTGATTTTCACTAAGTCAAATTAATTTATTGAGTTAGAAGTTTCATGATGCTTGCATCTAAACCAAAGTACATACTTTTAAGATTGTTCTATACATTAGTTAGGGTCTCTATAAGCTTCAATATGAGGTCCTAAACCTAGCATGAAAGTTGTGTGGGCTAGCTGTGTGGGCTAATATAGTCAAAATGTTTGCAGAGACAATGGCCATGGGGTAAGTTGAGAAAATAGTTGAGCCAATGGCAAGTTGAGCAAATATGTGTTTTCTTCCCAGATGTAATACAAGGCATTATCACTGGGATATGAGGTAACAACAGGGTCTGGCCTGTGTTAAAAGTGTTTTTTAATATGTACTATATGTTTGATAGGTGTTAAAATGTGCTTTTTTAAACATTATTAAAATACAAAAAAAGTGATTGTGATTGTGTTGAATGGTGTTTGGGAAATACAGATACACATGGTTTTATAAAGGTAGTGGTAATATTTCATTCAGTACAGAAATTTGTAGGTGGCTTAACTTACATCATACCCGGGGTAAGTTGTGCCAAGAGACCACTTTTTTTTGGACAAGCTATGTTTTCAAAACTGTAATCTTTACATGAATTTGAATTATTTCCAGGTATACACAACATCCTGAAATATATGTAGACATCTTTATTAGAAAGAATACTAGATTTCCCTTGAGGGAGTGATGCTGAATGAAAAAAAAAGAAACTTACCCCACTCTCCCCTACTGTAATGTTTGGCAAAGCTCCAGCCTAAAATGTTAAATTAAGAATCGAATTGGAGAGTTGATGGAAAGTGATGGAGAGTGGATCTACCTTAGCTGATAATAGAAGGCATGACAGGCCTGCATGGCAAGGGACCTTTGCCTACATAAGAGGTAAAATTAAAGAGGTGATATTAAAGGTAGACAATTATATTTAAATTATGATCTTGATCCTAAGGAATAACATGTCAATAATGTATTCATGAATCACAAGCCAAGCATAGATTCTCAACATGTGTTTTAAGATTATCAGATTTATTTGGTCAGTCAGTTAAAACTATGGGTGCCTACTGCCCACCCACAATCAGAGTGGACAGCGTGAAGTGAGTTGTTTGCATAGACTTTGTAACAGAGCATTGAATGTTATAGAGGAAATCGGACATCGCCACCTTAAAAGAATGTTCCTTTATTCTACAGTTTTATATTAAAGAAATAATAAAGGTCTTGCACTGAAACGGAAGTCAGTGTGGAAAAGTATTTTTCCAAGGTTCCGTGTATGAAACATGAATGCTTTCAATTCATCTCTAGGGTATGAGAAAAAAATGTGTCTGGTATTGGTGGTCTGCAGTGTTGAGGAAGATACTCTGAAAATATATTTGACCAAGCTACCAATTATTGGAAGAAGTTAAGCTACACTAAACCTACCATTAAGAAAAATATAATTTACTTGACTAAAGTTACTTTGAAAAAGTAGTTCACTACATCCAAACTACCTTGTAAAAAATGATCATATGTGAAACACTACCAATATTTTAATTTAGTGCAACTACCACCAAGCTACTGCAATATTTAGTTAAATTACAGTATATGTAGTTTCCTTCTCCCCGACACTGGTGGTCTGGTATTGGGAAGTTGAAATAGGCTACAGAAACAAACACATTCTTTTGACTACAGCAACAAATATATATACAGTATATATATATATATATATATTACTACTATTTGAGCAAAACAAGGAATTGTAATTGAGTAAAGAAGTTAAATAAAGAGGAGTCTAACTGAATGATTATGGGTGGGCTTACACTCAAGGCCGTCAATGGTCTTGCCAATTTCATCACTACCTTGCTTATCGTTGGTATGGATGAAACCCCCAAAAATAAACAAAAACGTTGTATAAATGTACTGTAAGTACTTAGGACAATGTACTTACACAATGTAAGTAGTGCAAATTTACTTAAACATGAGCTCGATTACTCAAAGGTATTCATCAGAAAAGGTTCTGTCCAGCCATTAGCTTTAATTTAGTTCAGAGCTGTCTCAAGCACATGCAGTGTGCCAAAGCAGGCAAACACACGCTCTGGTAAACCACACGTTCTGGTAAAACAGACCCTGTGTTAAAACAGACGCTCTGGTAAAACAATACGCTCTGGTAAAACAGACGCTCTGTTAAAACAGACGCTCTGGTAAAACAATACGCTCTGTTAAAACAGACGCTCTGGTAAAACAATACGCTCTGTTAAAACAGACGCTCTGGTAAAACAGACGCTCTGTTAAAACAGACGCTCTGGTAAAACAGACGCTCTGGTAAAACAGACGCTCTGGTAAAACAATACGCTCTGTTAAAACAGACGCTCTGGTAAAACAATACGCTCTGGTAAAACAAACGCTCTGTTAAAACAGACGCTCTGGTAAAACAGACGCTCTGGTAAAACAGACGCTCTGGTAAAACAGACGCTCTGGTAAAACAGACGCTCTGGTAAAACACACCCTCTGGTAAAACAAACGCTCTGGTAAAACAGCCTAGCATTTTCCCCCCTATTATTTTATTTATGTAATCCTGAAAACTTAAACTTTTCGTTCCATCTTTGTACTGTTTGGGCGGGCCCCTTTCTAGTTTAGCGCTGACCTAGTTGTACCATAGAATAAGTGTTATGTCAGTGTAAGTGTCAGTTCCAAGGAGATTGGGTGGAGATAAGCCTACAATAGGAAGTGAGAAGTGTTGTTGTCATGTTTACTTGTTTTCCAAACCAATGACCCTCTTCACCATAGGTCAATATTTGGGAGTCAGTCAGTGAAGTCCTTGCATGGTTTTCATGGTTTCTCGGTACTAGTCGGTTGCCAATCCACTAGAGGCCTATCAATGGTCTGAAGCCTCACAGCGAGCAAGGTTGATCCGTGCCAGCGGTGAGGGGACAGATCTGCCAAAGTCTACTGGGTTTGGCTCCATCCTCACCCCCTGGCTTCCAACACCCACGTATCCAGCTGAGGTACAATAATTTGACACCTCTTAAGCAGCAGGACCCTTTAGCATGACAACCACCATATTGTTTTATATCCCGGCCTGTATTTTGAACGCAATAAAAAATTACAGTCAGCAACATCCACATTTTTTTTATATACACTTCTGGAATGTAATTGGAAGTTCAACCCCCCCCATCCCATCTCCTTTGTCCCTCCCTTTTCCTATTTGGGATTTAACCTACACTTTGTGGTAACCTTGCTAAGTTATCAATTTTTTTCTATGCTCTCCTCCACTGAATAAAGGGTTTGTTTCTCTATGTCTTGCTTGTGAAGACTTCAAGGACAGCTCCTTCCATCTGGCATTAAGTAGTCCTGGTGCTCCTGGTGCCAGCAGCGAGTTAACTGACACTACTGCACTTAGACTAATGGCAGTGAGTGAACAGAACACACCAGTCATCTCCCATGAGGCACGTCGGTAGGTAGGCCACCTACTCACCTTGGATTGGAACCTACTCCCAGGCCAAACTCCCTCATCCAATCAGAGTGAGGCTCTTACTGTGAGTCTTACCACCCACTGAACCACTGAATCAAACATGGAAAGAAAGCGAGGCATGAAAAGAGGGATTGTCTCTTGATTGGAGCGCACATACATTACAGTGTAGGGGTGAACAAGAACATGGAACTTATATCTTCAATGTATGTCCTCCTTAGAAACTGCTGCATCCATCTGATCCTTATAAGGATGGATTGAGAATTTAGAAAAAGAAGGTTACTTTGTCCAATGTCCACGAATGTCTGACGGAAATGTGTCTTCCCCTTTTTCCTGATCCATTTGTAAAGACAGATGTAAACATGTTGGGGAGGTTGAGTTTCGCAGGAAAGACAACACTGGTCGATGTCCTTAACCCTTTCTTTCAAAAGCAGGTTTTGTCTGTGGTTTTGGTTGAAGACTCTCCGTGGCTCAATGAGCTGTCAACTCTCTACCTGCCAGCCTGCCAGTCTTTCTGACTTACATTTCTTATTTTAAACACTTACAACATGTAAAATCAGCCATTTTAAATGTAATGTTGTTGGACAGGAAGAAGAAATGTCATGTCCAGGACGAAGAATCCCGCCATTGTCTTGAAATAAGTTGTCCAAGGCTGAATGTATTGTGCGGGCTGGTCCTCTGCTTATGTACTCAGCATAGGAAAGGATATGAGCTTGGAGAGGAGACGATTTAGCTCTAACCAGAGGGTGACTGTCTGCAGTACAAACACAACATCTACAGGTTAATGCTGCGGGGTAAAAAACAGATCTGCACCATCATCACCCCCACCATCCCCACCACCCTGTGCAAATCAAATCACCACTTAGTCAGAGCACCAGAGTGCAGCCTACTGTCTTACCTCACCTCCTCTCCTCTCACCTCCTCTCCTCTCACCTCCTTTAAACCCCCAGCCCACCTCAATGGAAACCTAAACAGAAAGCTTTTTTAAGAATGAAGAGGGTTTTTCTTTTTCAGTTTGTTGCTAAATATAGTCTCCAGTCCGGGCTGCCCAGTGGGAGGTGAGAGGCAGGCAAGTACCAGAGCCACGTTCAACAAAGATGAGCCCCAGGTCCTGCCCAGTGCCCGACGGGTGGCAACTGCCGGTGGTCTTCCCTTTTTGGATCCGTCCCAAATGGCACCCTATTCCCTATATAGTGCACGTTTTTTTACCTATGTAGTGCACTTCTTTTGACCAGTGTCCATAGGGCCCTGGTCAAAAGTAGTGCACTACATAGTGAATAGAGTGCCATTCGGAACGTACCCTTTCTCTTATGCACCGGCTGTTAAGTAAACACTGCGGTCGCAGGATGGCGTGGCAGCGAGCGAAAGGATTCACTGTGCAGTTTGGGCAGTTAGTTACACACAGCGAGGGCAGTTAGTTACACACAGCGAGGGCAGTTAGTTACACACAGCGAGGGCAGTTAGTTACACACAGCGAGGGCAGTTAGTTACCCACAGCGAGGGCAGTTAGTTACACACAGCTAGGGCAGTTAGTTACACACAGCGAGGGCAGTTAGTTACACACAGCTAGGGCAGTTAGTTACCCACAGCGAGGGCAGTTAGTTACACACAGCTAGGGCAGTTAGTTACACACAGCTAGGGCAGTTAGTTACACACAGCTAGGGCAGTTAGTTACCCACAGCGAGGGCAGTTAGTTACAAACAGCGAGGGCAGTTAGTTACCCACAGCTAGGGCAGTTAGTTACCCACAGCTAGGGCAGTTAGTTACACACAGCTAGGGCAGTTAGTTACACACAGCTAGGGCAGTTAGTTACACACAGCTAGGGCAGTTAGTTACACACAGCTAGGGAAGTTAGTTACACAAAGCTAGTTAGTTACACACAGCTAGGGAAGTTAGTTACACAAAGCTAGGGCAGTTAGTTACACACAGCGAGGGCAGTTAGTTACACACAGCTAGGGCAGTTAGTTACACACAGCAGGGGCAGTTAGTTACCCACAGCTAGGGCAGTTAGTTACACACAGCTAGGGCAGTTAGTTACACACAGCTAGGGTGTGTTGTCTCGCTCGTCCTGATTCAGACCTCCACCTCCTCTAACTTTCCCAATCTGCCACCTCCCAAGTCTACCCTCCCTCTCTGTCCCTATGGCTTGGGTCGAGGACCAGGCAGTGACAGATCGGGATGTAGGGTTCGATCCTGGGATCCTGCTTGGATGAGAACTCCTGGTGGGGGCAGTGTTGCACCTTACCTGTCCTCCTACCCAACTTCCCAAAAGGCAGGCTTTGATATCCAAATGAAAGAAAGTTAATTCCTTGCTTTGTATCTTTAGTTTACATGCAGAGCCAGTGTACACTGAGTGGTCTCTAATAGAAGCCAATCTGAGGTCCTCTCTTGATTATACCTTGAAATTGAATTCCTGAAATTCCTGAATTTCATGGACTGAAAAGACAGGACCTTTTTACCTTTTTCACAGTATGATATCTCAAAGCAAAAAACAGATTGTCTGGTCCTCTGATACCATCACAATTTATTGGTACATAACATGCTGTAACTTGTGAATAAAATATTTGTATTTCTAACACAAAAATGAACTAGCACTTGCGCCAGACCTGAAGTTCCAGCATATTTTTAAAGAGATAGATGAACTTGTGGATAACATTTTTATGTCTCTGTGTGCAGTTTGAAGGAATTTTCTAACTAGTGCTAGCGCAATTGCTAACTAGCCGATACCCATAGACTTCCAGCCATTGTGCTAGTTAGAATAGGCTTGCAAAGGGGCCTCCCGAATGTTGCAGCGGTCTATGGCACTGCATCTTGGCTTTACTTGGCTCATCGTGCCCTAGAGACTCCTTGTGGCAGGCCAGGTGCCTGCAGGCTGACCTCGGTTGCCAGTTGAACAGTGTTTGCAATAGCAAATAGCAACAGGTACAATTTTTAGCAGCAAACGCAGTTAATGGACAGTTAGCATTAGAACTTGGTGACAAATAGCAGTAGATACAATTTTATAATACAGTTATATTTTCAAAGCTTTTCGAATCGACTAGTACAATTATTATGATTATGATTATGATTATGATTATTATTATTATTATTATTATTATTATTATTATTATTATTATAATTTGTATGTTTTGTCTTACTTTCCGTCTCTTTCTATGAAACAAGGATATCTCAGGATACCCAAACACCTTTAAAAAGCATTTTCCAACAGGTATATAGATGTGGGACCTTCATTTGATCACCCTATTGTTGCAGGAAATTTCCTGCATAACAGAAAATGCAAACTTGTAGTGTATTCAAGGTTTAAAAAGGTTTTCTAAACTTTGTAATTTCCACTTTAACATTTTTTAAAGTAGAAATGAATTAATTCCTACACAAATCCATTAATTATAATCCACACAATAATTCACATTTCCTTTTGCTGCAGGATTATTTTACTGCTGTGAGAAACTGGTCAAATTAAGATCCTACATCTGTATTAGAACTGAGAAAGACTTTCTGGAAGTGGCATGCCCTTTATACAATAATTTGTTACATGGCTAGTCTTCCATCCAATTCAAGACAGCTTCAAGATATATATAGATACACTACCGTTCAAAAGTTTGGGGTCACTTAGAAATGTCCTTGTTTTTTAAAGAAAAGGTTATTAAAATAACCTCAAATTGATCAGAAATACAGTGTAGACATTGTTAATGTTGTAAATGACTATTGCAGCTGGAAACGGCTGATTTTTAATGGAATATCTACATAGGCGTACAGAGGCCCAGTCTCAACGTCAACAGTGAAGAGGCGACTCCGGGATGCTGGCCTTCTAGACAGAGTTGCAAAGAAAAAGCCATATCTTCCTCTGTCCAGTGTCTGTGTCCTTTTGCCCATCTTAATCTTTTCTTTTCAAGTCTGAGATATGGCTTTTTCTTTGCAACTCTGTCTAGATGGCCAACATCCCTCTTCACTGTTGACGTTGAGACTGGTGTTTTGCGGGTACTATTTAATGAAGCTGCCAGTTGAGGACTTGTGAGGTGTCTGTTTCTCAAACTAGACACTCTAATGTACTTGTCATCTTGCTCAGGTGTGCACCGGGGTCTCCCACTCCTCTTTCTATTCTGGTTAGAGCCAGTTTATGCTGTTCTGTGAAGGTAGTACACAGTGTTGTACGAGATCTTCAGTTTCTTGGCAATTTCTCGCATAGAATAGCCTTCATTTCTCAGAACAAGAATAGACTGACGAGTTTCAGAAGAAAGTTATTTGTTTCTGGCCATTTTGAGCCTGTAATCGAACCCACAAATGCTAATGCTCCAGATACTCAACTAGTCTAAAGAATGCCAGTTTTATTGCTTCTTTAATCAGTTTTCAGCTGTGCTAACATAATTGCAAAAGGGTTTTCTTAATGATCAATTAGCCTTTTAAAATGATCAACTTGGATTAGCTAACACAACGTGCCATTGGAACACAGGAGTGATGGTTGCTGATAATGGGCCTCTGTACGCCTATGTAGATATTCCATTAAAAACCAGCCGTTTCCAGCTACAATAGTCATTTACAACATTAACAATGTCTGTTTCTGATCAATTTGTTGTTATTTTAATGGACAAAAAATGTGCTTTTCTTTCAAAAACAAGGACATTTCTAAGTGACCCCAAACTTTTAAACGGTAGTGTACATACAGTGCATGCCTGTTGGAAGGTGAACCTTGGCCCCAGTCTGAGGTCCTGAACTCTCTGGAGCAGGTTTTCATCAAGGATCTCTCTGTACTTTGCTCTGATCATCTTTGTCTCAATCCTGACTAGTCTCCCAGTCCCTGACGTTGAAAAACATCCCCACAGCATTATGGTGCTACCACCATGCTTCACCGTAGGGATGGTGCCAGGTTTCCTACAGACGTGACGCTTGGCATTCAGGCCAAAGAGTTCAATATTGGTTTCATTATACCAGAGAATCTTGTTTCTCATGGTCTGAGAGTCTTTAGAGTGGCTTCTGTCTGCCTGGCCTCTCTAACATAAATGCCTGATTTGTGGAGTGCTGCAGAGATGGTTGTTCTTCTGGAAGGTTCTCCCATCTCCACAGAGGAACTCTAAAGCTCTGTCAGAGTGACCATCGGGTTCTTGGTCACCTCCCTGACCAAGGCCCTTCTCCCCCGATTGCTCAGTTTCGCCGGGTGGACAGCTCTAGGAAGTGTCTTGGTGGTTCCAAACTTCTTCCATTTAAGAATGACAGAGGCCACTGTGTTTTTGGGGACCTTCAATGCTGCAAATATGTTTTGGTACCCTTCCCCTGATCTGTGCCTCGACACAATCCTCTTGGGGCTCTACAGACAATTCTTTAGATTTTATGGCTTGGTTTTTGCTCTGACATGCATTGTCAACTGAGGGACCTTTTATAGACAGGTGGGTACCTTTCCAAATAATTTCCAATCAATTGAATTTACCACACCTGGACTCCAATCAAGTTGTAGAAACATCTCAAGGATGATCAATGGAAGCAGGATGCACCAGAGCTACATTTCAAGTCTCATAGCAAAGGGTCTGAATATTTATGTAAACAAGGTATTTCTGTTTTTTATTTTTTATAAATTTGCAAAAATGTCTTAAAACCAGTTTTGCTTTGTCATTATGAGGTATTGTGTGTAGATTGATGAGGGAAAACATTTATTGAATCAATAAATGCAGAATAAGGCTGTAATGTAACAAAATGGGGGAAAAGTCAAGGAGTCTTAATACTGTATATATTTTTTAAGAGATAAACTTTTGAAATAAGTTGTTGCTCATGGTTTCACCTATGGATAATAATAAAAAATAAGTAAAGGATCCTTTATCCATTGAGAGCTTTGTCTGTCCTTGCAATGCTCTCTTCTACAAATAGAGGAGGGAGATCATAGTTCAGTCTGTAAGTCAGTCTCAGTGGCTAGGCTACCTGTAAAGGACCACAGGGGTGGCGAATAGCAGGGCTGTGGCTTTCTGAGCTTCTTAGTGGTGCAGGCAGAAGGATTTACGGTAACTCTCAGACAAGCGTTCACAGCTTGGGCTCTTGGCAAGACGGCCATATTGTCCCTGGCCGGGCATCAAACCCACTGGTCCTGAGGTCCAAGAGTACCTATACACAAAACCCCTCACCCTAGCCTAGGATGTTTGGATGATAAATCGCCTGACGTTTAGTGGCAGGCAGGACAAAAAATATTGGCCTTGCTGGGGAAATCAATTTGAATTCATTCACAGTGAAAATGCTGCATGCTGGGTGGTTTGATCTGATTTACCTCCTTTTTCTAATTGACATAGGGTGTGTCCCAAACTGCACCCTATTCCCTATATAGTGCACTACTTTTGACCAGGGCCCAGAGGGCTTCCATAAGGATAGGGTGTCATTTGAGACGCAGCGATACTCTTCCTCTAACATTGGTGTATAGTACGTGTTTTCTGTCTTCCTGCAAATTCAGAACAGGTGCAATAGCAAGACAAACGTGATGTAAGGAATACAGCTTGGTAGGGTACCAAGCACCAATGGGGGTGACACCTAATACATTCCAGTCGAGATCAGGTGCTTTGACCAAATTGTCTTTGAGTGCTTTTTCTCCTTTATGTAACTGAACCAGATTGCAGCCTTGCTTTGGTCGGCGGCTTCCAATACTTCTGGTTTTGATAACATAAAAGGAGATGTTGAGCGCTGAGCAGTCGTCATACTATAAAATAGAACTGAACGAATGAGGTATTATTGTGTTTTATGGGAGATTAGTATGTTTTTAATACAATAACATCATTGTATTACATTTACATCATGAAGCCCATTTTTTATTTTTTTGTCTCAGTCTGTGTTTAATCTTCTTTCCTTTCTTTTTATAAAGTTGTTTGTTTCAAAACAAACAAAGTGTTCACTGTACAACAAACACTGCTGGTTCTATATCTCCAGAAAGCTTTTATTGTTTTTCACTGACACTTTAAACTAAGTGCTATTCCTGTTCTGAATCTATTTCTGTATTTCATCAGTTAGCGTGTAGCCTTCTTATAATGCCTATCTAATACCAGTTGTTTAAAATTTCCTCGTGCCAATGATCAAAAACGCATCCCGCCAAAGTCACCAACCAACCGTCCCACCGCCCCTGAGAAAATGCTTTGATGTTGAGGCCCGGGTTAAGACTGATTACCAGTGCTACTATTAGGTGTTGGCGGGCGAAGTCTGTACTCCTGAGTTCCAAAGTTCTCCCGAGTTCCAGAGTTGAAACACCCTCAGTCAGAATCATGTGCGTTCCGCCTCCCAAACGGCACCCTATTCACTATATCGTGCACTACTTTTGACAAGAGCCCTATGGGCCCTGGTTAAAAGTAGTACACTATATTGGGTATAGGGTTCCAATTGGAACACAGACTTAGAGTAGCTCTTTGGTGCACAGTACAGTACATACCCCGCCTAGCTAGGTCTTCAATGGCACTCAACATGATTTTCAGAAGAGCCAGACCAAACATGCCAGGGCAGACCACAGGGTTGGTAGTTGGTAGCAGTCACAGCCCATCACAGCACATTCTTTCTGAGGGGTGAAACTCGAGCTGGTCCTATTTTTCAGCGGCTTGTCAGACTCAGTGTGGTGTTGGGAGGGAAACTAGGAGGAACAACTGTTGTTACCTTTCTCTATGTCTCATTTTTTATAAATATTATTTATTTGTTTTATTTTTTATATATTTTTGTTTTAGTTTGAATTCACAGAAGCTTTTGTACTGAAATTCAAAGGGGCTTTACTGGAACATGCAAGGAACATAAACTTAGCCAAAAGTATTTTATGTATATTTTTACCCTGTAGCTTCAAAATGCACCCAACCCCTTCTATTTGACATGTTTTTTATTTGAGTCATTTAGCAGACACTCTTATCTCTCCACTCACCTCTTTGTAGCAAAAGCATCTACAATGTGGCTTGGATTGATGCAGGGAGGTGAACCAGGGGGAACAACTGTTGTCCCCTTGGGACCAGATGGTTGGGTCTGATGATGACTGGAGAGAAACTTCATAACACGAGGTGGCAACTGAAATGTTATATATATGGATACTAAAAATAGGCATTTACAGTAAATATTCAAAAACATTTATTTAGTGTGAATTCACAAAGGCCTTAAAAGTATTAAAAGTCAGGGGAATGGGTTTTCCTGGAGAATGCAAGGAACATCAACTTGTTAAACTAAGTAGATTAATCTATAAAATGTTCCCGTAGTCGCTAACCCTCCTCTTTTTAAACTGTGTATGTGTGTGTGCGTGTGCGTGCCTGTGTTATAACACCTCAGTACTTTAAAGAGATTCAGGGATTCAGAAAGCAGAAAATCAAGCCCAGAGTCCGAGTCTTCTGCCATGGCCTCATGAAGTGGTCACTGTGGCATTTCTCAGTCTTGGCAGATGTTGTTTGTAGGGAGAGAGAGCACTGGGGGTGTCTGACTCTGTGTGTGTGTCTGACTGTGTGTGTATGTGTGTGTTTGTGTGTCTGACTGTGGCTACTCTCTCTGGCCCTGTGCTCCGCCCCTCTCGCCCACCCTGACCACAAGCAGCTCCAGGTCGAACTGCCTGCTACCTGCCTACTCTCATTGAACAAACCCTGGCCAGCTGGACACGGCCTGAAACCTCACACAGTCACCACACAGCCACCACCAATGGTTGCTCTGGCCTGCCACCCTCCACCCCACTGCCCCCGACCTACCTATCACCCAAAACATTACCATAAACTTCAGCCACTCTGCCAAGCAACACACAGCACAGCTCACAGTCAGACACAGTTAGACCCTCTCTCCACCCCCGTGCCCAAGTAAAGATAGCTCTGCAGTAAAGTCTGAGGGACGAAGGGGGAGCAGTGAGGGGTTCGTTGAGGAGGTGGTTGTGTGTGTGTGTGTGTGTGTGTGTGTGTGTGTGTGTGTGTGTGTGTGTGTGTGTGTGTGTGTGTGTGTGTGTGTGTGTGTGTGTGTGTGTATGTGTGTGTGTGTTTTATGTTCTGTGACTTGTGGTGTTGCCATGGTGCTGGTTGCCTTTGGAATCAAACCGGTGCCACCACCACTACTGTTGTATAGCTTCAGTATGTTATTAAACCATTACAACTACTACTGTTGTACAGTTTCAGCATGTTATTAAACCATTACTACTACTGTTCAGTATGCTAGTAAACCATTACTACTACTGCTGTGCACTTACAGTATGTTATTAAACCATTACTACTGTTAAATAAACTACATTATGGCTAACAAATGTTATACCCTTGGATAGAGACGTTTGTGAGTAAATGCACTCTTTAGACCACTAGGAGCTAGAAGGAAGCAATAGAAGAAGAATGAGGTGTGTAGCCAATGGGCTCAAGTCATTTATAGACCCTTCCTGATGTTTTACTGAGGATTTAAACTCAAAGGGCTTCTGATGAAAAAGGTTTACCCCTGCAACCACACGCACACACACACACACACACACACAAACACACACACACACACACGTGTCTAGTCTGACACGTTAATGACGGATTGAGCCTGTATGTTTGTTTATGTGAAGAGCAGATTCAATACGTCAATGACTGCTCTGCGTACAGCATGTAACCACATGCTAAGCCAGTTGGTCAACAAGGTTGGTAGGGCTAACCGCAGTGTTTGCATGTGTGTGTGTTTGTGAGTGTGTGTGGTCGTTGGGGGAAACCTCTCTATTAGAGCAAGCATATCCACAATCATAATCTAACTTATTTTGGTTGATTTCTTCACTGTCTTTCAGATGTCTCTTACTAAATGACTGAGCCCTTTAATGAGGATAATATGCCCTCTGTTGTTAGGCACCTTGTTCTCTTAATAGTAAGAATCTCTATTTTAAACGTGCACCTCATTGCTCTCTGAGACTCAACACAACATCACAGCTCATATGATAAAAACATTTACATAATTCTTAACCACTTTCTGTAATATACACTACCGTTCAAACGTTTGCGGTCACTTAGAAATGTCCTTCTAGTCAGAGTTGCAAAGAAAAAGCCATATCTTCCCCTGTCCAGTGTCTGTGTTCTTTCGCCCATCTTCATCTTTTCTTTTTATTGGCCAGTCTGAGATATGGCTTTTTCTTTGCAACTCTGCCTACAAGGCCAGCATCCCGGAGTCGCCTCTTCACTGTTGACACTGAGACTGGTGTTTTGCGGGTACTGTTTAATGAAGCTGCCAGTTGAAGACTTGTGAGGCGTATGTTTCTCAAACTAGACACTTTAATGTACTTGTCCTCTTGCTCAGGTGTGCACCGGGGCCTCCCACTCCTCTTTCTATTCTGGTTAGAGCCAGTTTGCGCTGTTCTGTGAAGGGAGTAGTACACAGTGTTGTACGAGATCTTCAGTTTCTTGGCAATTTCTTCCATGGAATAGCCTTAATTTCTCAGAACAAGAATAGACTGATGAGTTTCAGAAGAAAGTTCTTTGTTTCTGGCCATTTTGAGTCTGTAATCGAACCCACAAATGCTAATGCTCCAGATACTCAACTAGTCTAAAGAAGGCCAGTTTTATTGCTTCTTTAATCAGCACAACAGTTTTCAGTTGTGCTAACATAATTGCAAAAGTGTTTTCTAATGATAATTTAGCCTTTTATAATGATAAACTTGGATTAGCTAACACAACGTGCCATTGGAACACAGGAGTGATGGTTGCTGATAATGGGCCTCTGTACGCCTATGTAGATATTCCATTAAAAATCAGCCATTTCCAGCTACAATAGTCATTTACAGCATTAACAATGTCTACACTGTATTTCTGATCAATTATATGTTATTTTAATGGACAAAAAATTTGATTTTCTTTCAAAAACAAGGACATTTCTAAGTGACCCCAAACTTTTGAACAGTAGTGCATGCTACACTTTACTAAACCCTGTACTCACACACTCAAACAGTGTTTACTTTGTCCACAAAAAAAAGAAAAGAACAGCGTCTGCGAGACATCGCAATAAATATTAGCACATTGGACTTCACTTGAAATTTCCAATCGTTATAAAATGCGCAGAGGGAGCCAAGTGTACTTCAGCAGCTCCAGGCTGATCCATTTACTATAAATGAGCTTTGCCTCCGAGCGGCTTCATGACCAATTACTGTACAGTGAACTTCGAGCTCTGTATTTAATTATCCATAGGTTATTTTAAATGGACGCCTTTCAACGGACATACAGGCCCTGTTGAGCTGAGCTGCTGAGCGGCCACCGGCCTTGTCCCACCAGCCTCCCAGGTTTGCGTCCCAAAAAGCACCCTATGGGCCCTAGTCATAAATAGTGCACTATAAAGGGAATGGAGTGCAATTTGGGACACATACACAGCCTGCCCTGGGACATGCAAGGTGAGCAGCATTTGGCAGACAGAGATGGATGCTGAAGGCTGAAGGGAGGGCAGGGAGACTCTGAACAGCTTTACCACGCAGGGCCAATGGGAAAGGCCACCCGCGAGCCTCCCAGACCAGGGCACCAGGGTTCTGACTGGCAGAGCTCTCTCTCAGACCAGGGCACCAGGGTTCTGACTGGCAGAGCTCTGTCCCAGACCAGGGCACCAGGGTTCTGACTGGCAGAGCTCTCTCTCAGACCAGGGCACCAGGGTTCTGACTGGCAGAGCTCTCTCTCAGACCAGGGCACCAGGGTTCTGACTGGCAGAGCTCTGTCCCAGACCAGGGCACCAGGGTTTTGACTGGCAGAGCTCTGTCCCAGACTGGTGCACCAGGGTTCTGGCAGAGCTCTCTCCCAGACCAAGGCACCAAGGTTCTGGCAGAGCTCTTCCTTAGAACCGCTACAGTTTTCACCTCTCACTTTACTTCTTCAAGAAAATGTGAGATTTTTTTTTCTTCAATACACACTAAAAAACAACTGTTCTAAATAGAGTCACATAGGGGTTATTTGTTACCCTTTTGCTGCTATATAGAACCCTTTTTTGAAGGTTCAATAAATAACCATGCCCATAAGGTTCGAAATGGAACCTGTATGGTGCTATAAATAACCAGTTCCTAAGATTCTATGAAGAACCATTAATAAAAGGTTATATATAGCACCAAAAAGAGTTCCATTAGGGTTCCAACCCTTTTTGTTTATGGTTCTTCATAGAACCTTTATGGAGAATGGTTCTATAAAGAACCTTCCTCAATCTTAAAGGTTCTTTGTATAACCTTTTGAAGAATCATACAGTTTATTCTGGTTAGACATATTATATTGTTTAAATTCCATAAATGTTATTATCATGTTAATTGACAAGTTGAATCAGGTGTGCTAGCGCTGGAACGGCTGGAACTCGTTGATGTAGACAACAGTTCTCAATTGACATAAGGGCGTATGTGAGTCTTTCACAAGACACCGTCGCTAGTCAAATTTACAATGTAATGGCATAACACAACAGATGAGATCAATTGGAATGACACTCTCACTCACTCACTCACTCACTCACTCACTCACTCACTCACTCACTCACTCACTCACTCACTCACTCACTCACTCACTCACTCACTCACTCACTCACTCACTCACTCACGGTTGCACAAAAAGAGCTGTGAGCAAGCCACGCCCCAAAATATTCTACCGAGCTGCTGCCCCTACATTTGAACTATCACTAAAATAGAGGAAATAACCCTTTTATGAACTATATGCTGTACAACCAACACCCTTCCCCAAAAACCATGAGGAACCCTCTTTTCTTAGTGGCTGTCCATTTTCAATGCACTAAGTGCAGCTCACTGTTAAGTCCCCTGTAGGAATAACAACGCTCAATAAGACTGACATGAGAAGGACATTTTGAGGGCAGAGGCCAATAAACTTGTGCTCGTTTTATAAATCAAAAAGCAAAATAATTGTCTAAGTCTAATAATTGTACACTACTTTATGGAGGTCTTGGCCATATTAAAGGCAGTATAAATATGATACATATTGCTGTTACTCATTTGGGGTAACTATGGCAACATTTTATTTTGATACACTGTTGACAAATGCATTTTGTGTCAACTACAGGGCAGTCCCCCAATTATCAATACAATGAAGAGTCTGTTGAGGGATGAAAAAAGGGACATATTGGCTCTTTGGATAGATGAGTATGCTATACTCAACAGCTGTAACACAATTCCAATAATTTTATTTGACTTCAAGGCTGTTATTAAGAAAAAGGTGGAAGACAGGATGAGGACAATGCTTAACAACAGTTCATGACAGAACCTGTCCATTACAAACCACAGTGTGCAACATTTGGAGGGGAGTGGTTCTGAGGAAAATCAGATCATAGAATAATTATTTACAAATTATGGATGGTGTAAAAGTGTTCTTATCCTCAGGTACTGTATAACTTCTCCATATCAATATTATGTATTATGCATTATTCCCTGTGTATTATTCCCTGTGTATTATTCCTTATGTATTATTCCCTGTGTATTATTCCCTGTGTATTATTCTTTATGTATTATTCTATGTGTATTATTCCCTGTGTATTATTCCCTATGTATTATTACCTGTGTATTATTCCCTATGTATTATTCCCTTTGTATTATTCCTTATGTATTATTCCCTGTGTATTATTCCCTATGTATTATTCCATGTGTATTATTGCCTATGTATTATTCCATATGTATTACTCCCTGTGTATTATTCCCTATGTATAACTCCCTGTGTATTATTCCCTATGTATTATTCCCTGTGTATTATTCCCTATGTATTATTCACTGTGTATTATTCCCTGTGTATTGTTCCCTGTGTATTATTCCCTATGTATTGTTCCCTATAGGCTGTCATTGTAAACAAGAATTTGTTCTTAACTGACTTGGCTAGTTAAATAAAGGTTCAATATA
This sequence comes from Thymallus thymallus, assembly GCA_023634145.1. Lineage (NCBI taxonomy): Eukaryota > Metazoa > Chordata > Actinopteri > Salmoniformes > Salmonidae > Thymallus > Thymallus thymallus. Next base: position 27,817,841 of record CM042413.1, read on the forward strand.
TATATATATTTTTTTTTAAATAAATTATTCCCCATCTTTAAAAGCACAACTCTAATCTTAGGGCATACAAGTCCTGCAGGTTTTCGGGTCTCCCTAGTGTCAGTGATTGATGAGGGAAATCCCTAGCGTATCATGTTTTAACTTTTTTCCAATTCAATAAGAATTCCAGAGGAATTTGATTATCCAGAGATGTCCCTAACTTGGTTATCATGCAGGCTACAATTCAGTCTCTGATCAAAAGGCAAGGAAACTGCAGCTCTATGCAGAATAGTGGAGTGGTGCATGACACACCCCTATTTCAGAGTGTAAATATATGAGTCAGATTATTAAAACTAAGAAAAAATACCCATTGTGGTGAACAATGACTTCATGTTATTTTACCCCAGGCCATGAGGCCATATATCCTTTTGTTACTGGAGACTTTCTTCACATTTACAAAGACAGACAGAAAACCACACAACCACTGTCTCCTTTTCAGTTTTTCATACATTTTTCATAAATACCATGTTCAATCATGTCAACAACATTATTAGACAGAGGAGGTAAATAAAATTTAAAGACAGTCGACACGTTCAAATGTATATGTTATCTTTTTATCAATTAACATGTTGTGAGTGCTCTGTGTGCAAGTGGTTTGAACGTTTTTCAGTCAAACTGTTGTCTCTTATTCGACACGACAGTTTCATGTCTGTGTGATTGTGCTGGATGGGGACAAAGTGCTATGGTTCCAGTTAGTCTGTCTATAGAAACATGGTTGTCTTGGGCATACTGTACTGTATGCTTTTAAAGAGCACATGTTAGATGATTCAAACAGTGAAATCATCCAGCTAATTTCAGTTTGTATACCAATCATCCCTCAGATTAGAATCTCCCATATTTGTTAACAAGTACTTTCCATGTTATCCTCTTTGTGCTATTTGCCTTAAGCGCCACTGAATCCAGTAACACTGATGTGAAGTATATCCAGTAACACTGAAGTGAAATATATCCAGTAACATTGATGTGAAATATATCCAGTAACATTGATGTGAAATATATCCAGTAACACTGATGTGAAATATATCCAGTAACACTGATGTGAAATATATCCAGTAACACTGATGTGAAATATATCCAGTAACATTGATGTGAAATATATCCAGTAACATTGATGTGAAATATATCCAGTAACATTGATGTGAAATATATCCAGTAACATTGTGTCAGGCTCTGGCCATAGAGAAGCCTATTTGCTTCTCTAGGTAGCTATGGTCAGAGTCTGACAGTGTCTTTCTTTTCTGTTTCTGTGTCGGGTTTGGGTTGGATCCCTAATTAGAGGCAGCTGCACCGCATTGTCTCTAATTAGGGATCCCATATATGTTGAGTCTGTTCTTCACTTTGGTGTGGGTTGTTATCGATATCGTTATATGTCGCAGTCACGGTGAAGTAAGTGTGCTTTTTGTTACGTTTAAAATATCGTGTTTTTGTTTTAACGTAACGTGTGGAATTCGTGTTTTGGTTTCGTTTTGTAGTTCGTCATTTTTTGTGTTTGTTATACATCACATTACTTTCTGGGCTATACATAGTATAACAAATAAAATATGTCAAACTACTATAATCCCTGCGCTGCGTCTTGGTCTCTCCATACACCCAATCGTGACACATTGATGGGAAATATATATAGTAACATTGATGGGAAATATATATAGTAACATTGATGGGAAATATATATAGTAACATTGATGGGAAATATATCCAGTAACATTGATGGGAAATATATCCAGTAACATTGATGGGAATATATCCAGTAACATTAATTGGAAATATATCCAGTAACATTGATGGGAAATATATCCAGTAACATTGATGTGAATTATATCCAGTAACACTGATATGAAGGATAACGTTCCCTCATACTTTGCAGCGCCCTTTAAAGGGGCAATCTGCAGTTGAAACAACAACATATCGGTCACTCTGTCACTTGCTTTCGTAAACAGCTGAGGGATGGGGTTGGAGAAATTGAACCAATCTCAAAATGGATGTAGCAATTGCAGATTGCCCCTGTAATGCCTTCTAGTGCTTCTCTTCTGTTTTACGGAGCTTGTCGTTTTGCCATTAAGCTAATTGGGTCTTTCAGCATGTTTCAAATACAGTTATATTGCAAGACTGGTAATATTGTTTTTAAAAGTTAGATCGATTTCTCATACCCTGTCAACAGTTTTCTCATTCTAACAGAGAGCCAAGAGTTAAGTCGGTTTGTGTTGGCCTTTGGTGGAGTGGATACTGGATATAGACTATAATCCTTGTCAAGATGGCACACACAGGCAGAGAAAAATTCCCCACCTCACTGCCCAAAAACAAAAATAACGTATTCGTACTAGCTAAAATTGAAAGCATATGTCCAGCACCAGTGATGTAAATGTAAGAATGTGTTAATTCACTAATGAACAGTGAATCCATTAGACATTTGATTACACATTCTGGGCAGCAGATAAATCAACACGCAGTGTTGTCCAAACACACGCCCTCGCCAGACAAACTTGTTTTCTGTCCGACTGTGGTTTTCCAACAGTCTAAATCCATGAAGCCGAATTTCACTCACAACAAACCAGCATATTTCTCAAATCTGCGTCCCCTCGTAAAGAAGCCTGGCCAGGGAAGGAAGGCTAGAGCTAACTGTCTGTTTTGTACCGCCCACGCTCTCAGGCCTCTGTCTCATCCATTCAAGCCTCTACATAAGGCCAGGCTTTCATTAACTCTATGGCAATTCATAAGCAAGAAGGAATTAGGTTTTTAAAAGTTTGTTTTTAAAGGGTTGTAAATAAAGCTGTACTGATTCAGTGCTCCTAGCTCCCCACAAGGCTTGTGGGGGTGGCTTTGGAAATATTGAGCCATGTTGACTATGTTTATAATACATTGTCCCCGGGGAAGCTGAGCTCGTGGCACATATGTATTATAGGGGGGGGGGGGGGGGGGTCGCTGGCTAATATAGGGCGGTGTTAATAGGAGTAACCTCCTTAATATTTAAGTGGCTGAGTGGGTGTGATCTGTCATTCTAGTTGCTGCTGTCAAGGATGTCGTATTACCCTAACGTGTTATCATAACATTATCTGACTTGTTTCTATGTAAGAGTTATTGGTGGTTAGGCGGCCCTATTCACTGATTTGGTTTTGCACTGATTCATGTTTCACACAGAAGAACATACCTAATGGAGTAAAACATAATCTTTGGGGGGTAAATTTCCATTAACGTTTTGTAAATGGCCTTAAAGTAGCTTGTGAGGAGAGTAGGGGTTTCCTAAGTCAGCACAGAGCATGTTTCATTCAGACGGAGCACAGAGATGGAGAGTTACAGTATACTGGTGCAGCTGCTTTGAATGGAGGAAGGTAGGGTTGGTGTAGGAGAGGTGGGATGAATGTAGGAAGGTAGTGTTGGGGTAGGAGAGGTGGGAAGAATGTAGGAAGGTAGGGTTGGGGTAGGAAGGGTTGGATGAATGTAGGAAGGTAGGGTTGGTGTAGGAGAGGTGGGAAGAATGTAGGAAGGTAGGGTTGGGGTAGGAGAGGTGGGAAGAATGTAGGAAGGTAGGGTTGTGGTAGGAGAGCTGGGAAGAATGTAGGAAGGTAGGGTTGGGGTAGGAGGGGTGGGAAGAATGTAGGAAGGTAGGGTTGGGGTAGGAGAGGTGGGAAGAATGAGAGGAAAGGAGGGTGGGGAGAAAAAGGAATATGCAGAAAGGTTTGGGTCCTCATTTATTTTCATACAACTTTACAGCTATAAATATCTGTTCCCAATCACCCCCTTTCCTGTAAGAGCACACCTTGGATTACACCCTCTCTAACCGTAATGAACCATAGAGTACCTTGCCTGCTACTTCTGTTTGGATCTGAATGTGAGTGTGAGTGTGTGTGTGTGTGAGTGTGTGAGTGTGTGAGTGTGAGAGAGATAATGTGTGTGTGTATGTATGTATGTGTGTGTGTGTGTGTGTGTGTGTGTGTGAGTGTGTGCGTGTGTGTGTGTGTGTGTGTGTGTGTGTGTGTTCATGCAAATGTGTGTGTGTCTATGAGTAAGAGTGTGTGTGGGCAGGCATGCCTGAGGTTGCTGGGACTCTGCCTTCTCTCTCAGCGTTAATAACAACTTCCTTCCTACCAGACAGTCAAACACCTGATCACTTACTGTACTGAGGTGGACATGCCCACGCATCCCTCAGAGTGTACAGTAGCTCAGACCTGGCAGGCTCACACAGTGTCTAATAAGGACATTGACCTCTAGCAGTGAGAAGGGTTAGAGTGCATTACGTCCATTTTTTGACTTTTAAATTAATGACATACTGTATACCCAATTGATTCTTGAAGAATATGTCCCATCAGAACTCAAAATACTAAATACAATCTTGTTTTACTTCAATGTTTGTAAACAATGTAAATGTAAACAAACACTGTATCGCCTCAAAACATGGTTCAAACTATACTGTTGAGATCATGGATGGTCAGTCCTTGCATCAACAGCTCTGTCTATGAATTTGGGAGTGGTTACTTTTCTCCAGCCAGGGCAGAGAGTTGGTTGGCCAGAACAGGACAGGGGAGAGAGGTGGTTATAACCTTTTTGAGGGATAGCAACTTCTTCTTAAGCCTATAGTTAAGGAAAAAATGGCAGTTAAGAAGAAATGTCTTCTTAAGAAGGTTTTGTGAATATGGGCCTGTTACTGTAGTCTATAAAATATAATCTATTATAGATTAGGATGTTTTTTTGTGTTGGCACTAGTGTTGCAAAAATGCAGTAACTTTCCCAAAATGTCCAGGTTCTCCAGAAATCCTGGTCGGAGGAATCCGGGTTTTCTGCTTATTCCCTCCTGATTTCGAAAATCACCCAACTTGGATTTATGGAAAACCAGGGAAATTGGGGGACATTTACCGGATTTTTGCAACCCTAGTTGGCACTAAAAGCTATCTAGGGTGAGGTTTACAGTAAGAAAGGAAGTGAGTGATATGAACAGTAATGTCTGTCTTGCTGGAAGACAAAAGGTTTTTAAGGCAGGACCCAGGCAGTCAGCCAAGGAGTTTATCCTTAGACAACTGGTTCAAATCCGGCTCGGAAATAGAAGGTAATTTAACCCACAGTGTAGTTTTACAGACCATGATAACTGTTCTAGAATAGATATCATCTGAGCTCATATCAAGATCAGTGGACAAAGTACTTTCATTAACACTGACTGACTGGTCCAATGTAATAAGATTTTGTCATTCTATCAGCGCTACACAAAAAAGTATTACACATTAGATACACATAATGTCACAGCACATGGGCCATGCAATAACCTACTCCAAACGGTTTAAGTTGGCAGGGACAGTAAAGGCTGGCATTCAGCCTTACACACAATGTGGGAAACCTTCACTGCAGATGTTTTTTTTTTTTTTTTTACATTGGCATGTGAAGCCCATATTAAATAGTACGATTACTCAAGATAGATAGATAGATAGATAGGTACTTTATTGATCCCCCGGGGGGGAAATTTCATTATCAAGCAGCTACAACAAAAACACAGGGCAGGTGCAAAATGCCACAACGAAAGTACACAAAAGACAGATACACGGTACATGATACATAGAGCGGCAGTATGAAAAAGTATAGAAATACAGGATATCTGGAGTGCAAAAAAAAGCTATAAAAGGACATTGCATAGTATGAGTGGTTGGCTGAATATGTACACTATACATTGGTGGATGTTGGATGGTTAACTATACTATACAGGTTGATGGCAGAGAAATACTTCAGTAGCTAATGCGTATGATATGAGCGAGGGTAATAATAGTTTACTTAATAGACAGACTGGGTAAATGAACAGGTAAGTGAAAATTTTGCATGGTTAAATTAGCTGTACAGTTAGGTATACAGTTATATTTACAGATAAGTGAATACTTGCATGTTTACACAAACTGTACAGGTAAATGACAGGAAGAGATACTTTAATAGCTAAATGTGTGTATGATATCATTGGGGTAATAATAGTAATTCCCTTAAAATACTGTCCTTAGTGCGCAGGGTTTAATTACAGACAACTGCACTTATTGCACATTTGATATACTAAAAGCAATGAGAAAAGGTGCAACTGGCAGGATACTAATATGCATTCCTGAGTGAATGCCTAGGTCCAATAATTACTTACAATATTGCATGTGATATAATATAACAACTGTACATGGGTATGTATATACAGACCTGTATGAATAAGTAGGTCCTGAGTGGATGAGTGCTGACGGAACAGAGTTACTCACGGATGGATGCATAATTGTTAAACTAGGTCCTAGCACCCCAACAGTTCCAGATCTATGTTGCCGACGGCACGGCACCCCGGTGAGGCATTATATAGTCTCATAGCCGCCGGCAGGAAGGACCTCCTGTAGCGCTCTCTGGCACACCGTGGTGGGATCAGTCTGTGACTGAAAGAGCTCCTCTGCGTCATAACCATAGCGTGCAGAGGGTGGGTGACGTTGTCCATGATGGCCAGCAGTTTGGCCAGGATCCGTCTCTCCGCCACCTCCTCTAGAGTGTCAAGGCTCATCCCCAGGACAGAGCTAGCCTTCCTGATCAGCTTATTTACCCGAGAAGCATCACCGGCTTTGATGTTTGCTCCCCAGCACACCACTGCAAAAAAGATGGCACTGGCCACCACAGACTGGTAGAAGGTATGCAGTAGTTTACTGCACACGTTGAAGGACCTGAGCCTCCTCAGAAAGTAGAGTCGGCTCTGGCCCTTTTTGTACAGGGCCCCGGTGTTACCAGCCCATTCCAGTCTGTTGTCCATATGGACACCCAAGAACTTGTATGACTCAACCATTTCCACATCCATCCCCTTTATAGGGACTGCAGTCAGTTGTGCCTTGGTTCTCCTGAAGTCCACCACCATCTCCTTAGTTTTGCTGATGTTGAGCTGAAGGTGGTTCTGCTCCCACAACAACACAAAGTCACTGATTGTGCTCCTGTACTCCTCCTCCTGCCCACCCCTGATGCACCCTACAATAGCAGAGTCATCCGAGAACTTCTGTAGGTGGCATGTTTCAGAGTTATATCTGAAGTCTGAGGTGTAGAGGGTGAACAGGAAGGGGGACAGGACCGTACCCTGGGGGGCCCCTGTGTTGCTCACTGCCCGTTCTGACACACAGCTCTGTAGTCGCACAAATTGTGGCCTACCGGTCAGGTAGTCCGTGACCCAGGAGACTAAGGGTGCTTCCACTTTCATCCTCCTCATCTTCTCACCCAGTAGCAGGGGATGAATGGTATTGAAGGCACTGGAGAAGTCAAAAAACATGACCCTCACAGTGCAACCTGCGTTGTCCAGGTGAGAGTAGGCCCTCTGCAGAAGGTAGATGATTGCATCATCCACCCCGATGTTGCGCTGGTATGCAAACTGCAGGGGGTCCATTGATGAACACACCAGGGGTCTGAGGTGAGCGAGGACTAACCTTTCCAGGGTCTTCATGATGTGGGATGTTAGCGCTACAGGTCTGAAGTCATTCAGGACAGTGGGGTGTGCCTTCTTGGGCACTGGGACGAGGCAGGATGTTTTCCACAGCACAGGGACCCTTTCTAGGCTCAGGCTAAGGTTGAAAAGACGCTGGAGTATTCCACACAGTTGGTCAGCACAGACCCTCAGCACCCTTGGGCTGATGCCATCAGGGCCCGCCGCTTTCCACTGGTGTAGTCTCTCCAGCTCTCTCTTCACTTGGTTGGTGGTGAAAGCCAGCCCAGGTAGGGAGGTGGGGGGAAGGGGGGTGTTGAGGATCAGTCCAGGGGGGGCAGGGGCGGAGGTGGGGTCACTGATTGTCTCAGCAGAGGTGCTGTGAGCAAAGTGGGGGTGGGATAGCCGTGAGGGTGTGTGGTCTGGGGAGCTGGAGGGGAGGTGGACAGGGCCAGTATCGAACCTGTTAAAAAATTGGTTCAGCTCATTGGCTCTGTCCTGGGTCCCCTCCGTCTGCCCACTGTTTGACTTTTTGAAGCCAGTGATATTTCTCATACCCTTCCACACCTCTCTCACCTGGCTCTGCCTCAGCTTGTCCTCCATCTTCTCCTTATACACTCTCTTCCCCTCAGCAATCCGCAACTTCAGCTCCCTCTGGACGCATTTCAATTTGTCCTTGTCCTTCTCCTTGAAGGCCCTCTTCTTCTCATTCAGCAGGGCCTTCAGGTCGCTGGTGACCCAGGGTTTATTGTTTGGGAAACAGCGTACCTTCCTGGTGGGTACAGTGTTGTCTACACAAAAATTAATATAGTCTGTTATGCAGTCAGTGAGTCCATCGATGTCCTCCCCATGAGCCTCACAGAACACATCCCAGTCTGTTGTTTCAAAGCAGTCCTGTAGGGCCTCATTCGCCTCCGGGGACCATCTCCTAATAGTCCTGGTGGTTGCAGGCTGCTGTTGGACCATAGGCCTGTAGAGTGGGGTGAGGTGGACAAGGTTGTGATCCGATCTACCGAGGGGAGGGAGTGCAGTGGAGTTGTATGCATCCTTCACATTAGCATATAACAAGTCCAGAGTTTTATTATTCCTGGTTGGGCACTTCACGAACTGTTTGAACGTGGGCAGCGTTGAAGAGAGAGATGCATGGTTAAAATCCCCCGAAATTGCAAAGAAAGCACTGGGATGCGCCGTCTGTAACCTCGCGATAACAGAGTGGATGACGTCACACGCTGCGTTTGCGTCAGCAGAGGGCGGGATGTAAACAATAACAGCAATGGCCGCCGTGAATTCCCTCGGTAAATAGTAGGGTCTCAGGCTAACGGCTAGCAGTTCAATGTCCGGGCAACAAAACTTTTCCTTAAGAGTAATATGTTTGGGATGACACCATCTGTTGTTAACTAATAAAGCCAGCCCACCAGCCTTACTCTTACCAGAAGAGACGCGATCCCTGTCCGCTGTGATGGTCTGGAAACCGTCGATAGTGACGTTCTGTATGGGGATGTTATCGTTCAGCCAAGTCTCAGTAAAACACAGTAAAAAAGACAATGATTACTGGATGAGACAAAACAAGTGTTGATTTTATTGAAAGGATGCTGGTTTTGCAGTGCAGGAGCTAGCACAGCATGTGAATACAATTTTCTGAATTTGTGAATTGCAGGTTCACTTTTTTGACTCGGCCCTAAAGTTTCAAACAGCTATTCTATCAGGTTCTCTCACTCTGTTTGATTAGGGCCTAACACACAGGAGGTCCTACAACCACACTGTTTTCTTTCCCTGGGCCCATAACTCTTAAAAACACACAAACACTTGGGTTGTAAATGACCTGTTCATCAGGCAGTGACAGGAGAGGTGATTCTGGACTCTAGGTGGGCCAGGTGTGCAGATCAGGACAGGCCAGTTGCTTGCCAAAGCCTTGTTGGCATGGCGACACAGGACCGTGGAAAGTTCTGGAATCTGTCACTGCTGGCAGGGTGCTCTCAGAGTGGGACTAGTGTTGGCTTTGCCTCCAGCTGTTTCTTTACAGACAAGCTGAATGCCAAGCAACAGCCAGGGGCCAAGATCAGCGTAGAGATGGCTGCTGAGCCCAGCCCACTGGCCACACACAGACCATTTATACACATATACAACCCCTCTCTCTCTCTCTCTCTCTTTCTCATACACACAACACACACTCTCTAACACACACACATGCACGCATGCATGCACACACATACATACACACACACACACACACACACACACACACACACACACACACACACACACACACACACACACACACACACACACACACACACACACACACACACACACACACACACATACACACACACACACACACACACACATACACACTTCGTGTGAAATAGTAGGTCACAACCAATCGGTCACAATAGGTGACCACCATCTCCATCTCTCTGTGTGAAGCACGTTTCACCAGCTCCCTGGTGCAGTTGACTGCTTTGAGCTTTACATTTTGCAGACTGGTAAAAGGGAAATCAAAACATAATTCTGCAAACTGCAAATGTCATAAGTATATAATCTTACTTATAATTTATTTTTCCACTTTTGACAACTGTAATCAATGGTGCTTGAAAACCGTCGATTGAAGCAGCCTTGAAGGTGGTGTCAGTGAATAACCTCACTTCAGAAAATGTATAACCCACACTAAAATCAACTAGACCCTTTATTTTCCTAGCGTGGTTGATGGTATTTCATTGAAGAAAGATTCTTATTTTCTTCTTGAGGCTTTTGTTTGCTCATTTCATTACCGTTCTGGTAAATGGGGAAAAGTAGCTGTGGAAATTAAAATCTATTGAAATCTATTTCAGTGGTAAAGTTGGCTGTATTTTTTGGAGTGCGGTGCCATTTTTTCTAAAACTTGAACAGTGTGTTTTGGTCAAGGAGGGGTGAGCTCCTTTTGTGGCTTGACTCGGAGGTAAGAGTGTTTAGGTTTGCGGCCTGTGGAGCCTGTGGGTAGAATAATTGGTGGAATTGGTGATGGATGGCCCAGAACAACGTAGGGTGAAGTATAGTACATTATTCCAGTGTAATACTGCACAACATTCTACAGTAGAATTAATGAAAGGCTGGAATGGTGTACTGGAAGAATGAATGGATGGTGGATTGGATTGGATTTATTAGGATCCCCATTAGCCAATGCCAATGGCGACATTTAGACTTACTAAGGACCGACACATAATGAAAAAGACATTACAGACAAAATACTACAGTCGTGGCAAAAGTTTTGAGAATGACACAAGTATTGGTCTCCACAAAGTTTGCTGCCTCAGTGTTGATGATGGCAATTTTCATATACTCCAGAATGTCATGAAGAGTGATCAGATGAATTGCAATTAATTGCAAAGTCCCTCTTTGCCATGAAAATGAACTTAATCCCCCAAAAACATTTCCACTGCATTTCAGCCCTGCCACAAAAGGACCAGCTGCCATCATGTCAGTGATTGTCTCGTTAACACAGGTGAGAGTGTTGACGAGGACAAGGCTGGAGATCACTCTGTCATGCTGATTGAGTCAGAATAACAGACTGGAAGCTTTAAAAGGAGGGTGGTGCTTGAAATCATTGTTCTTCCTCTGTCAACCATGTTTACCTGCAAGGAAACACGTGCCGTCATCATTGCTTTGCACAAAAAGGGCTTCACAGGCAAGGATATTGCTGCTGGTAAGATTGCACCTAAATCAACCATTTATCGTATCATCAAGAACTTCAAGGAGAGAGGTTCAATTGTTGTGAAGAAGGCGTCAGGGCGCCCAAGAAAGCCCAGCAAGCACCAGGACCGTCTCCTAAAGTTGATTCAGCTGCGGGATCGGGGCACCACCAGTGCAGAACTTGCTCAGGAATGGCAGCAGGCAGGTGTGAGTGCATCTGCACGCACAGTGAGGCAAAGACTTTTGGAGGATGGTCTGGTGTCAAGAAGGGCAGCAAAGAAGCCACTTCTCTCCAGGAAAAACATCAGGGACAGACTGATATTCTGCAAAAGGTACAGGGATTGGACTGCTGAGGACTGGGGTAGAGTCATTTTCTCTGATGAATCCCCTTTCCGATTGTTAGGGCCATCTGGAAAACACCTTGTCCGGAGAAGACAAGGTGAGCGCTACCATCAGTCCTGTGCCATGCCAACAGTAAAGCATCCTGAGACCATTCATGTGTGGGGTTGCTTCTCAGCCAAGGGAGTGGGCTCACTCACAATTTTGCCTAAGAACACAGCCATGAATAAAGAATGGTACCAACACATCCTCCGAGAGCAACTTCTCCCAACCATCCAAGAACAGTTTGGTGACGACCAATGCCTTTTCCAGCATGATGGAGCACCTTGCCATAAGGCAAAAGTGATAACTAAGTGGCTCGGGGAACAAAACATCGACATTTTGGGTCCATGGCCAGGAAACTCCCCAGACCTTAATCCTATTGAGAACTTGTGGTCGATCCTCAAGAGGCGGGTGGACAAACAAAACCCCACAACTTCTGACAAACTCCAAGCATTGATTAAACAAGAATGGCTTGCCATCAGTCAGGATGTGGCCCAGAAGTTAATTGACAGCATGCCAGTGTGGATTGCAGAGGTCTTGAAAAAGAAGGGTCAACACTGCAAATATTGACTCTTTGCATAAACTGAATGTCATTGTCAATGAAAGCCTTTGACACTTATGGAATACTTGTAATTATACTTGTACCATAGTAACTACTGACATAAAGATCTAAGAACACTGATATAGCAACCTTTGTTGAGACCAATACTTGTGTCATTCTCAAAACTTTTGGCCATGACTGTACAATTTTAATTAATTTAAAAACATTAACATGTAGTGTGTGTGTGCATCTATCAGTTACACATACAGTGCATTCGGAAAGTATTCAGACCCCTGGACATTTTCCACATTTTCTTTACACTGCAGCCTTATTCTAAAATTGATTAAATAAACACTTTTCCTCGTACATCTACATACAATACCCTATAATGACAAAAAACCTTATTTACAATAAGTATTCAGACCCATTGCTATGAGACTCACAATTGAGTTCAGGTGCATCCTGTTTCCATTTATCATCCTTGAGATGTTTCTACACTTGATTGGAGTCCCCCTGTGGTATATTCAATTGATTGTACATGATTTGGAAAGACACACACCTGTCTATATAAGGTCTCACAGTTGACAGTGCATGTCAGAGGAAAAACCAAACCATGAGGTCGAAGGAATTGTCTGTAGAGCTCCAAGCCAGGATTGTGTCAAGGTACAGATCTGGGGAAGGGTACCAAAAATATCTGCAGCATTGAAGGTCCTCAAGAACACAGTGGCCTCCATCATTCTTAAATGGAAGAAGTTTGGAACCACCAAGACTCTTCCTAGAGCTGGCCGCCTGGCCAAACTGAGCGGGGGAAAAGGGCCTTGGTCAGGGAGATGACCAAGAACCCAATGGTCACTCTGACAGAGCTCCAGAATTTCTCTGTGGAGATGGGAGAACCTTCCAAAAGGACAACCATCTCTGCAGCACTCCACCAATCAGGCCTTTATGGTAGAGTGGCCGGACGGAAGCCACTCTTCAGTAAAAGGCACATGACAGCCCGCTTGGAGTTTGCCAAAAGGCACCTAAAGGACTCAGACCATGAGAAACAAGATTATCTGGTCTGATGAAACCAAGATTGAATTATTTGGTCTGGAGGAAACCAGGAATGCTGTTCACTTGTGCTATACAAGATGGAAGGGAGTTCCATGCACTCATGGCTCTGTATAATAATGTTTCCTAGAATTTTTCCTGGACCTGGGGACTGTGAAAAGACCACTGGTGGCATGTCTAGTGGGGTAAGTGTGTGTATCAGTTCTGTGTGTAAGTTGACTATGTAAACAATTTGGAATTTCCAACACATTCATGTTTCTTATAAAAATAATAAGTGACACAGTCTGTCTTTACTACCACAATAGTATTAATTTTAGTCCTCTGATTACAATAAAGAGCAAGACGTGCTACTCTGTTCTGGGCCAGAAGCAGCTTAACTAGGTCTTTCTTTGCAGCACTTGACCATATGACTGGACAATAATCAAGATAAGATACAACTAGATCCTGCAGGACTTGCTTTGTGGAGTTAGGTGTCAAAAAAGCAGAGCATCTCTTTATTATGGACAGACCTCTCCCCATCTTTACAACCATTGAATCCGTATGTTTTGACCATGACAGTTTACAATCTAAGGTAACACAAAGTAATTTAGTCTCCTCAATTCAGCTGAGGTCTAGAACATAGGAAGGTCTAAAACATAGGGAATGATTTGTACCAAATACAATGCTCTTAGTTTTAGAGATGTTCAGGACCCGTTTATTACTGGCCACACCATTCCAAAACAGACTGCAACTCTTTGTTAACTTCATTAGCTGTGGTTGCTGATGCGTATATGGTTGAATCATCGGCATACATGGACACACATGCTTAGTTTAACGCCAGTGGCAGGTCATTGGTAAACATAGAAAAGAGTAGAGGGCCTAGAGAGCTTCCCTGTGGTACACCACACTTGACATGTTTGACGTTAGAGAAGCTTCCATTAAAGAAAACGCTCTGAGTTCTATTAGATACTGTAGATGACTCTGAATCCTTTATATGTTAGAGGTTGAAAAGCCATAACACATACGTTTATGGTCAATAATATCAAAGGCTGCAGTGAAATCTAACAGTTCAGCTCCCACAATCTTCTTCCTATCAATTTCTTTCAACCAATCATCAGTCATATGTGTTTGTGCAGTGCATGTTGAGTGCCCTTCTCTATAAGCATGCTGAAAGTCTGTTTACATTTTTTTTTACAGAGAAATAGCATGATAGGTCTGCTGTTAGAACCAGTAAAGGCCACTTTACCACTTTGGCTTCCCTCCAGGCCTGAGGACAAAGACTTTCCTCTAGGCTCAGATTAAAGATATGGCAGATAGGAGGGGCTATAGAGTCAGCTACCATCCTCAGTTGGAAGAATGGATGGATGGTGTAATGGCAGAATATATGTATGGTGGATTGGAAGAATGGATTGATGGTGTACTGAAATAATGGATGGATGGTGGATTTGAAGAATGGATGGACGGTGGATTGGAAGAATGGATGGATGGATGGTAGATTGGAAGAATGGATAGATGGTGTACTGGAAGAATGGATGGATGGTGGATTGGAAGAATGGATTGGAAGAATGGATGGATGGTGGATTGGAAGAATGGATGGATGGTGGATTGGAAGAATGGATGGATGATGTACTGGAACAATGAATGATGGTGGATTGGAAGAATGGATTGATGGTGGATTGACGATTGGGTTAGGGTTACTTGCATCTATGCAGTGAGTTTGCAAATTGCTATAAAATAAATATACTATGCCCATGGATTTCAGTTCAGCTGAGAGAGAAGGAAGGAAAGGAAGGACCAGAAGAAACACCCAACCTTTTACTGTTCCCCATAAAGCAGCAGGGAGGGTTTCAGCTCCTGTGCTGTCCATCCTCCAGTGGCAACAGCCTGATAGCCTGCTGAGATGAGCTACGGCCTGACTAACTGACTGACTGACTGCACGGCTTCCTTCCTCTCTCTGCCATGTCCCAGTTCACTGTACAGCACAGTGTGAACTGCCACTGACTGGGTGGAGGCTACATTAAGCAGTAGCCAAAACAGGTTGCTTTTTCAAATGAGCTTGTCTGATGACAAGCTTGGACTCATTGAATGGCCAACGTCATTTTCCATTTTCCATAATTTTAAACACATTGCAAAAATGTGTGGGTGGGTGTTTTTTGACAATACAGGCGCAAATTTATTTTAATCTTATAACATTGATAATATTGAATACCAGCTAAATAGAGTTAATAGCAAAAAGTTTTAGGCTACTTGTAGGAATCAGAGGAGAAAGCAGAAGGAGTATTCTAGGCAGGAATCATTTTATCTTAACTATAGCCACTCATTCATAACCAAATGTTTTACAGGCAAAATGTCCCATGTCAGATATTTCCTGCGTACAAAATAATGATATAATGTACCTGCCTGGGCTGCCTGGGTTCTGGACTGGTTCTGACTCTGAACAACATGCTTTTGTCCCACTAAAACCTCCTCGGATCACTGTCTCCAATAGCCTGACATTTATGACAACGTAAAATAAATTCAGCTACAAGTTAGAAATGAGGAATTGGCCTTCAAGTATTGACTTACATACAACTGATCATTTATACATCAAATGGCAAAGACATAAATGGAGAAACCGCAAAACCCATGCCCAGCTACCGCAGATCAGTAGAATGAGTTACAGAGGAGTGCATGGATGCGTCCCAAATAGCACCCTATTCCAAATTTAGTGCATTACTTTTGACCAGAGGGCCCTGGTCAAAAGTAGTGCAATATATAGGGAATAGGGTGCCATTTGGGACGCAGTCAATGTTATGATAACCCTGAACAGGCATTAGGTAATGTTCAGGATGTACGGTTTTCAGAGTTTCAGAAGGAGACTAGAAGAGTGACCTGTTTTTTACATCCTGGTCTGCCAAGCCAACCCATTGTGTATTGTAACTTGTTGGAGTTTTAGGTAAAACACACTCTGAAATCAATGACATTCTGTGGAAGTTATAGCCATCATACCAAAAGCAATTCATTAAGATTGTGTGTGTGTGTGTGTGTGTGTGTGTGTGTGTGTGTGTGTGTGTGTGTGTGTGTGTGTGTGTGTGTGTGTGTGTGTGTGTGTGTGTGTGTGTGTGTGTGTGTGTGTGTGTGTGTGTGTGTGTGTGTGTGTGTGTGTGTGTGTGTGTGTGTGTGTGTGTGTGTGTGTGTGTGTGTGTGTGTGTGTGTGTGTGTGTGTGTGTGTGTGTGTGTGTGTGTGTGTGTGTGTGTGTGTGTGTGTGTTTGTGTGTGTGTGTGTGTGTGTGTGTGTGTGTGTGTGTGTGTGTGTGTGTGTGTGTGTGTGTGTGTGTGTGTGTGTGTGTGTGTGTGTGTGTGTGTGTGTGTGATCGAGAAAGACTGCAGTATTTTCTAAGTGCTACAGTATCTTGGAATATCTTGGAATGGTCTTCCCTAAAACTCTGATAAACTCTTGTCATTAAATAACAAATGTAAGGACAGAATAGTGTTTCCTATTACAGTATGTAAAATGCATTGTTTAATAGATTGTTTTTAAAGCGGTTTTGTTAGAAGAAAAGGAGAAAGAACAGAAATATACCAAGGTTTTCATTCTACAACTGCATCATGGCAAATGGTTTAGCACAATGCATCATATTCACTAAACTAGTTAACAATGGTGAGTATTTCCTTTTCCTGCTGAGAAAATGAAAAGTTACTAAACAATCTGGCTGTTCAATGACTTAGCTGTTTCCCCTGAAATAATGCCAGGGAAAGTTGAAACGTCAAACTAAGATTTGTATTCACATTTTACTATCCACTTCAGATTTAATCCATACTTTAGAACGTATAGTATAGATTGAGTACCACAATAAATGTTTTGTCATACCCGTGGTATATGGTCTGATATACCACGGCTGTCAGCCAATCAGCATTCAGGGCTCGAACTACCCAGTTTATAATATAGATGAAGTACCACAGTGCCAATATATCTGGATAAACATGTGGAGAAATGGTGACAACATAATCGAAAGGGTTGAAATAGAGAACAGGCTATTAGGAGAAGCCAGGGGGAATACAGTACAGGCAATTATTTTATATTTTTAAAAAATGTTGCCGGTTGAAAGATAAGATTGATGAGTGTGAATAATTTGTAGAACAACAGCAGCAAAACTATACTCTTACTGCCTATTGTGAGACATTGTACAGTACAGCAGCATACCTCAAATGAACTAAGTGCAGTTGCCTGTAATTTACTTCTGAGAGACCACTGAGAAGGAAAGTAAAACTCCTCTGCTAAAAACCCATTTATCACCTTAAGGTTTTCTAAACTAACAAACCAAGAGTTAATATGCTTAGAAATGGCCAAGCTATCCAAGCACTGGCTAACCCATAAAGAAACCTTAATCAAACACATCATAACCCCTTTATGTTGTTTTTCACAGTATAGGCTATGTACACAGTGGTTAGATTAAACCTGGTTTAAATACGGTCAATGGTAATATTTTGCTTTTTTATAGACATACTGACAGTCATGTTTTACATGCAAGCCAACTGTACAGGTATATGATTAGAAGAAGAAGAAGAAGAAGAAGAAGAAGAAGAAGAAGAAGAAGAAGAAGAAGAAGAAGAAGAAGAAGAAGAAGAAGAAGAAGAAGAAGAAGAAGAAGAAGAAGAAGAAGTCAGGCAGCTCAAGAACAAAATGTGGATTATAGAACGGATGTAATGAGCAAAGCCTGGATTTACTGTAGGATAACACAATGGGAGTTCCCTTATTTAGGACTGTGCAGGGGAAGTATACAAGTATAGAAATATATTCCAGATTAGAACAGGTACTAAAATAAAATATGAGGGAGTCTGTATTAGTGTTACTTTGGCTTCAACATGGGGTATGAGCTGTTATGGAAGAGCACAGAAGTCAAGTGAATATAATTATTTTGAACAGGGTGAGAGAAGTGTGTGTGTGTGTGTGTGTGTGTGTGTGTGTGTGTGTGTGTGTGTGTGTGTGTGTGTGTTCCAGTCTGTAGGCCTAAGTGTGTGACTTTCAACAACTGTAGGTAGGATGAAAACGGACAGCTAGCTAATGTTGTTCTGTGTCGAATAAGCAATTTAGCATGAATCAAAAGCCGCTTTCCTGGCTCGGATTCTGCATGCTGGTCTGAGCCTGCCAGGAAATGGGAGGATTTTTTCTTTTTGCAGGTAAAAGTCGGACTTTACAGAATGGAATCACGTTAGGTATATTTTCCTACCGAATGTGAAAGTGTTATTAGTTAGGGTTGGGGAGGCAGACCAGTTGGAAACTATAGCAAGCTGGTTTTGGGGACGATGGGAGGGGGGACCTACTCCCCAACTTAAGGTACTTTATAGTAGGACCCCTTGCTGAATTTGTTGCTTGTAAAACATATTAAGCACTCCACCACCCACCGGATACATACCGTCTTGTGCTCCTTTTACTAAGGTCTGCTAAGCTTCAGCATTTCTGTTTTCTGAGTTTTATTCATGAAGAGAGATTTTGTGTCAGGTTGCACGTTGACATATTTGATGCTGTGTTTTATGTGTGCGACTAGTAATACACACTATACAGTCCATTCGGAAAGTATTCAGACCCTTTCACTTTTTCCACATTTTGTTACTTTACAGCCTTATTCTAAAATGTATTAAATATTTGTTTTCTCATCAAACTACACACAATACCTCATAATGACAAAGCAAAAACAGGTTTTTCGAAATGTGTGCAAATTTATAAAAAAACAAAAACAGAAATAGCTTATTTACATAAGTATTCAGACCCTTTGCTATGAGACTCGAAATTGAGCTCAGGTCATCCTGTTTCCATTGATCATCCTTCATATGTTTCTACTACTTGATTGGAATCCACCGGTGGTAAATTCAATTGATTGGACATGATTTGGAAAGGCACACACCTGTCTATATACCTGTCCCACAGTTGACAGTGCATGTCAGAGCAAAACCATGCCATGAGGTCGAAGGAATTGTCTGTAGTGCTCCGAGACAGGATTGTGTCAAGGCACAGATCTGAGGAAAAGTACCAAAACATTTCTGCAGCATTGAAGGTCCCCAAGAACACAGTGGCCTCCATCTTAAGTAAAATAAGTTTGGAACCACCAGACTTTTCCTATAGCTGGCCAAACTGAGCAATCAGGGGAAAAGGACCTTGGTCAGTGAGGTGACCAAGAACCCAATGGTCACTCTGACAGAGCTCCAGAGTTCCTCTGTGGAGATGGAAGAACCTTCCAGAAGGACAACCATCCCTGCAGCACTCCACCAATAAGGCATTTATGGTAGAGAGGCCAGACGGAAGCCAGTCCTCATTAAAAGGCACATGTCAGCCCGCTTGGAGTTTGCCAAAAGGCACCTAAAGGACTCTCAGACCATGAGAAACAAGATTCTCTAGTCTGATGAAACCAAGATTGAACTCTTTGGCCTGAACAACGGCTTAGCCACAAAGTGGTAGGCCCCACAAGCTTACAGAACCGAGTGCTGAAGTCTTTAGCACGAACAAATCGTCTTTCTTCGGTTGCAACACTCACTACCAAGTTCCAAACTGCATCTGGAAGCAACGTCAGCACAAGAACTGTTTGTCGGGTGCTTCATGAAACGGGTTTCAATGGCTGAGCAGCCGCATACAAACTTAAGATCACCATGCGCAATGCCAAGCGTCGGCTAGAGTGGTGTAAAGCTCACCGTCAATACGTTCTCTGGAGTGATGAATCACGCTTCACCATCTGGCAGTCCGACGGACTAATTTGGGTTTTGGCGGATGCCAGGAGAACGCTACCTGCCCGAATGCATAGTGGCAACTGTAAAGTTTGGTGGAGGAGGAATAATGGTCTGGGTGGGGCTGTTTTTCATGGTTCGGGCTAGGCCCCTTAGTTCCAGTGAAGGGAAATATTAACGCATCAGCATACAATAACATTCTATACGATTCTGTACTTCCAACTTTGTGGCTACAGTTTGAGGAAGGACCTTTCCTGTTTCAGCATGACAATGCCCCCCGTGCACAAAGCAAACCATACAGAAATGATTTGTCGAGATCGGTGTGGAAGAACTTGACTGGCATGCACAGAGCCCTTACCTCAACCCCATCAAACACCTTTGGGATGAATTGGAAAGCCGACTGTGAGCCAGGCTTAATCGCCCAACATCAGTGTCTGACCTCACTAATGCTCTTGTGGCTGAATGGAAGCAAGTCCCGCAAGCAATGATCCAACACCTAGTGGAAAGCCTTCCTAGAAGAGTGGAGGCTGTTATAGCAGCAAATGGGGGACCAACTCCATATTAATGCCCATGATTTTGGAATGAGATGTTCGACAAGCAGGTGTTCATATACTTTTGGTCATGTAGCATATTTGAGACCTGCTGAGCTTGAATGTATAGTATTCATCTAAATCATCACATGACCATCTTTATCTGGTTAAATAAACTACCTATTTTTAACTAAGGTCTGTATTTTTAGATCTATACATTTAGATAATATAATCATATACTCATGTTCATGCAGTATTAAAACTGATTGATTATTACACTGTTGCAATATTTTGATGCAGCGGTCACTGAGCCTTATAAAGCTTCTGATTAATGCTGTCTTTGCAGGAGACTTTAAATGTTATCCCCTAAAGGCTCCATAAAAGCATATTCAAGTTGGAGTTCAAAACATTTCTGACAGAGAAAATTGTATACCTTCCTGCCTTTTTACATGTACCCAAATCTTCAATCTCTCTAAGAATCTCTCATGGCCATCTACTGTGTGTATGATTGACCAGGGTTGGGGTCAATTCCATTTCAGTTCAGTCGTTTCAGAAAGCAAACTGAAATTCAGTGAATTGAAATGGAATTGACTCCAACCCTGTGGTCTAACTTTACTCTTTTGAATAAAGACTAGATACTTCTCTGGCCACTGTGACCATCACGTGGCAGCCTGGTTGACTGAGGTGGTCAAGGTTACTGTAAGGCCTGTAGTGTGGGTTGTCTGTGGTTGGGTTTCTCTGAGGTTTTGGTCACATTCTCAGGGGACGGTGGTGAGGCCCTGAGACCTGTTTACCTTGGAGGCCAAGGGGGGCACCTGCATGGGGGCTTCTGTTGGTGGGCCGGACACTTGTCCTTGAGATGATATGTCACTATAAACTAATTCAAAGGTGTCATCAGAATCCATACTATTTCATACTGTTTACATACTGTACCTGTTTAGATGTTAAAGGACAGAGATGACAGGGGTTTGAAGTCCACCATAAGGCTGTCATAACACAATTACAACATTCTCTTCTCATGTACTAACTCCTATTCTTTGTTACAGTGACCTTCTTGTCAGTGCTGGTTTGTGTGTATGTCTATGTGTCTATGTGTGTGTGTGTGTGTGTGTGTGCCTGTGTGTGTGTGTGTGTGTGTATGTCTATGTGTCTATGTGTGTGTGTGTGTGTGTGTGTGTGTGTCTGTGTGTGTTGTGTGTGTGTGTGTGTGTGTGTGTGTGTGTGTGTGTGTGTGTGTGTGTGTGTGTGTGTGTGTGTGTGTGTGTGTGTGTGTGTATGTGTGTCTGTGTGTCTGTGTGTGTGTGTGTGTCATCAGGACTGGACTCAGATGGGCAGGGGGAGGGGCAGGGGGAGGGGCAGCATTTGCAGCTTCACCGACTAACTGAGGAGCTGTACTCTCACTTCCTCACACATGCTAACACACACACACACACACACACACACACACACACACACACACACACACACACACACATACGGTCGCTTGGAGTGGTCAGGCAAGGCAGCAGCATGCTTCACACTCTCTCACCTCCCCTGCTCCTGCTCCAGCCATACAGACACGATGCTACAGGAGAGCACTTCACAAGACTGCATAACAGAAGCTGATGTGCTGCAGTCTGATGTGCCTCACTTTGTCCCTAATTTTCTCTCTCGTTTTTGATTGGGATTTGAGAGAAATAATTACCTAAATATACAGGAGTTATTGGGAGGTAGCTGGCTGGACCTGTCTCAAGGGTGTTTCCCCATGTTACCCTCTTGCTGAAGGTCTTACTCTGAACCATATAGAATTGGGCAGAATTGGGGATCCATTTGGGATCTTAGAAAGTTTGCAAAGAAATCTATTTTTTGGGATCTTGGAAAGTTATCTCTTTAGGGGAATTTGCAGACTGAAGAAAAACTTTTTGTGGATAACTTCTGTTGGAAATCTACTCCATGTGAGTATTTTTCATTTGGTGTATTTTATGTGTATTTGGAAGTATCAAACAATCTCTGTGCTTCTTTACTAGATATTTCAGTTTTAGTCTAGGTATTTCAGTATTAGTCTAGGTATTTCAGTATTATTCTAGGTATTTCAGTATTAGTCTAAGTATTTCAGTATTATTCTAGCTATTTCAGTATTAATCTAGGTATTTCAGTATTAGTCTAGGTATTTCAGTATTAGTCTAGGTATTTCGGTTTTAGCCTAGCTATTTCAGTATTAGTCTAGGTATATCAGCATTAGTCTAGGTCTTTCAGTATTAGTCTAGGTATTTCAGTATTAGTCTAGGTATTTCAGTATTAGTCTAGGTATTTCAGTATTAGTCTAGGTATTTCAGTATTACCAGGTGGTCTTGTTTAGTAGACAGAATCGATGTTGGGCGCGGGAATCAAAGGTGGCTCAGAAAATTGTTGAGTTGGTCAGCAACTGTATCTATGCTGCCAAGTAAAAACCACCATATAAGTAGCAGTAAGGTAAGCTGCAAACTTCTGAGGGGGTTTTCTGTACCACCTACAGTACGGCACTGCATATAATATCGTTCCTCAACACATATCATACTCAACAAAGTCTTCCATTTCAATGTTTTTATTGTTGTTTTCAATTTATGTTTGCAGGGGGCCATTTAAAATAAATAATTGGTATTACGTATTTTACAACACCTTAATAAACCATACTATGTACATAGTTGATACTGTACATACTTTACTTCCTGGTGAATAGCGATACAATGAAAGATGGAATGTTGTCTGTTGCATGTTCCATAGTTCCAGAATTCTAGTTCCAGAATGCTGTTTTCCAGAGGCATGTTCCAGCAGTGGAGTCTAGCTGTGTTCCTGCTGTGCTCCCCTGTCCCTCTCTGTGGGAGACCCATCAATGCTCTCACTAACAGAATGTAAGTCTCTGTTTTTCAATAGTTTACCAGCTGTAGATTCTTTCTGTTTCACTGTTTATTCATTATCATATTACATCCTTGTTGAATGTTAAATGGTACAATAAAAGGTAATGGCATTAAATCACTCAATGACAACTTTTAATCCAATTACTGGAATCGCATCTAAATTTGATGTAACACATGACTGCTTTACGCCATCCGTTGTTTGTTGATTTGAGAAAAGACGTCTAGATTAACAAGAATAGATCTACTATATGTTCAGTGGTCTGAATGTAGAACACGATGACAGAAGAACATCACATGACAGACTAGATTTAAGTGGTACAACTTAAAAAGAAATGGAACAAGCAAATATAGTTTTATTCAATACATTTTATTATATACTTTATGGAATATATTTGATGGAATATAATATGTTTATGGAATATATTCAATTATTGGTCAGTTTAGACCTGCATGTACAGTACTTGAGTTGTCTCATGTAAAACAAAGGTTCTCATGAATTCACGCCTACATGAATCCTAACTCCCTGCACTAAAGTTTGGATTTACTTTGTTGGTACGGGTGACATGTTTTGTGGTTAAATATATGCGTCATAGCATGTTATGGTCCTTCTGTACATTATAGTGTTCACATAGAACAGTTCCCAGCTTCCACTGTACATGTCTTGTTTATGCTGCCACCTATTGAGGGCTACTGGAACATGACCTTGGCTGTCATTCAACAATCAACACCTCACAAGTAGGTACCACTGTACACAAGACAGCTGTAAGAGAACGTGATAGGTTAATAGGTAGGGTTGTAAATACAATTGCTGCAAAGATTCAGCTTCTCCTACTGAGATTGAATTAGTAAGTTATTGTCAGCTCACTAGGGAGCTCCTGAAGGAGTATTGCAAAGAGACCAATTGCATTTAATTGACTAAATTGAAATGAAACTGTCCCCAACCTGAGATTATTTTCCTTTGCCATCCACTCTTACAACAAGAGTGAGTACAGTTGAAACAATCTTCTCCCCTCTCCATTCAGGAGGAGATCAGTGAGCCACGCCCAGCTGATGCACGACAAAGGCCGTTCCCTGCATGAATACAAGAGACGCCAATGGATCCAGGAACTACTAGACCAAGTCCACACATCCAACAGTGAGCAAGCCCCGCCTCCCCAGAGCAGGACCAACGCCAATGCGGGCCACAGCACCTTCAGCGGGAGCGCCCTATCCCCCCCCAAACCCTCCGGAGGGACCAAGAACCTCCCCCTGAACTTCCAGGTGGGGGGGGAAGGGGGAAACCTCCCCCAGGAGACCAACAAATCTGTGGCCTACAAACACCAACCGCTGAAGGTGGTCACCAAGAGGAAAAAGAAGGTGAAGGGAGAGAGAGGGAGACGTAAGGAGAGCGAGAAGAGGAGGCGGAGGGCTCGCTCTGTAGTCACAAGTCTTACGACACAAAGAGAGCAGTCACAGAGGACACAAGACACTGGGTGACAGATGTACTTCATGATGTAACCTTTGGGGGGTGCTGCACTAAGGACGGACAAAGATTCCAGCATCACTGACTGAGATTCAGCCTAATATTTCAAAGACTCACAAACGGTTGAAACAACTGGTCTCTCCATACCATGGCCATTGGTCTTTGCTTTTATTGTTTTAATCAGCTGCTTTTTCCTTGTGCCTTGATATATAGTAATATGTTGCTACTTTTATAATAAAACATATTACTTCTGTATCCATATTTATTAGGTAAATAATATGCCGATCAGCAGTGTTAAATTAATCTTTAATTCGGCCCTAGTCAGATAACAATGTAAGACAGGTTCCCTTCAGGGGCAATTTACTGTATCTCCTTAATTCCCTTTAAATCAACTCCAATCAAATGTCCATATGTAAAGTAGAGCATAGGCTACACAGTAAACGTTACAAATAAAATATTTATTGTCTGTACATATTTAAATTCACAAAATGAGGGAGGATCATTCTTTTTTTACTGAACGGTAGCTTTTTAGATAGTCAATATAATTGTGAATATATAACTTCTTATCTGTAGTTAGTATTATTAGATCCATAACGAATGTTTCTACCATAATTTATTTCATTTGAACTGTGTATTTATTTTGTGAATGTATTACCGTGCTGCTGACTTTCAATATTTTATAATAACATAAAATGCACTTTAGATATAATGAGGATATCCATATGTTTTGTTAAGTTACATTATTCTAAGTGTTCTCTTTTGTGGTTGATTTTGATTAAGAAAGCAAATGTTCCTTTCTGTTGATAAACGCTTTCTTTCGATTTCTTCTTGGTTTATAATATACCCAATCATCTCATTGACCAGTAAGTTATTGGATCGTCCAACAAATTCTCTCTAGTTTTAAAGTCTATTTTTTATCAAAATAAGCCAGAGTTGAAACTGTTGGTATGATTACAGACATGTTAAGATTAATTTCATGTTTAGCATTTGCACTGAGAGTACAATCATTTAAAACAATAATCACTCCAAAGATTAAAAGCTTTGTGAATACATTGTGTTCTCTCTTTATGTGATGTAGTACAATCAAATACTCAATCCCACTATTTTCCGATATCAAGTCTCTCAATGATGGTGGAGTTATCAAAGATACATTAATCAATGTATTTGTTGACTGTTCAGTGAGAACAAGGGACCATACAAGGTTGTTTATGTCACAATAGAGAACCATGTGGTGTGTTTTAACAGCCTCTCTCTGGCTGAATGGACAGTATATATGGGTCTGCATCCCAAATGGCACCCTATTCCTTTTATAGTGCTGGGCCCTGGTCAAATGTAGTGCACTATATAGAAGATAGGGTGCCATTTGGGACACAGCCATGGACCTGCTGGTAATGGAGGAGAGGGGAGAGAGTAAATGCACCAGGCAGCAAAGTTAGTAGACTAGCTACATCCTGTCCTAAGAGCCTTGGCTGAGGCCATTAGATAGACAGTCATAAACATAGTAGAATGTCCTGATAAAGACCCCATCAGAAGACGAGCTCCACAGCCCTGAAGAAATCAATGTAACAATGGACAGAGGCATTAATAACTCACTCATTGAGAGAGAAAGAGAGAGAGAGAGAGAGAGGGAGAGAGAGGGAGAGGGAGGGAGAGAGGTGGGGAGGGGTAGAGAGGGAAAGAGAGGGGGAGAGGAAGGAGAGAGGGAGGGAGCGAGGAGGGAGAGAGGAGGGAGGGAGAGAGAGAGAGAGAGAGGGAGGGAGGGAGGGAGGGAGGAGGGAGAGAGGGAGGGAGGGAGGGAGAGAGGTGAGGGAGAGAGGGAGAGAGGAGGGAGGGAAGGAAGGAATGAAGGAAGGAGAGAGCAAGAGAGAGAGAGAGAGAGAGAGAGAGCGGGAGGGAGGGAGGGAGGGAAAGAAGTGATAAAGTGAGAGGTCTTATTCCCTACTAGTAATAAGACCTCTCACTTTATCACTTCCATTGAGCCACTATAATAGCCTACAGTAATTGCCATAAAAACTGACAATGTCAAAAATGTTTTCTGAAAAAAAAACAAGATGAAACAATACAATACAATACAATACAATACAATATACATTCACACAGTCATAAACCTCTGTGCAATTGAAAACATTGGAGTGTGCGTCTGTGTGTGTCTGTATCTTTAAACTTAGTCGACCAGAATCAATTTGACCTGAGTGAGTGATGTTTGCCTTTCTTTGCTCCATAGTCCGCAATGAAACCTTTTAATACAGAGAGCCAAGGATCTCACATGCAAGACCGTTTTCTTAAACAGTTTTTTCAGAGAGGCTCCCGGGTGGCACAGTAGTCTAAGGCACTGCATTCCAGTGCTAGAGGTGTCACTACAGACCCTGGTTCGTTCCCAGGCTGCGTCACAACTGGCTTTGATTGGGAGTCCAATAGGTGGCGCACAATTGGCCCAGCGTTGTACTGGTTTGGCTGGCTGGCTGGGTAGGCCATCATTGTAAATAAGAATTTGTTCTTAACTCGTCTTCAGCAAAAAAGAGGCAGGGTGAAATGGAATTACCCCAACCATTAACTAAGCCTTGCCTGTATCTCACAACAGGCTGTCCCCAACACATTCTCTCTGATCTTCTCCTGTACCTGCGGGGTGATCCTGCGAATCAGTTTCTGTTCCAACCTGCTGGTGTTCTCTCTGCTCGCTAAGTACAACACCCTGAGGAAGAACCGGCTGGGCATCCTGCTGCTCAGTATGGCTCTGGCAGACTTCCTCATCCTGCTGCTCAGTATGGTTCTGCAGACTTCCTCATCCTGCTGCTCAGTATGGCTCTGGCAGACTTCCTCATCCTGCTGCTCAGTATGGCTCTGGCAGATTTCCTCATCCTGCTGCTCAGTATGGCTCTGGCAGATTTCCTCATCCTGCTGCTCAGTATGGCTCTGGCAGATTTCCTCATCCTGCTCATCCCCTACATACTGCACTCAGGTAGGTTATTTATTTATCCCTTATTTTACTAGGTAAGTCGACTGAGAAGACATTCTCATTTACAGCAATGACCTGGGGAATAATTAAAGGGGAGAGGGGATGAATGAGCCAATTGGAAGCTGGGGATGATTAGATTAATTTAGTCAAGACCCCCTACTCTTACTATAAGTGCTATGGGATCTTTAGTGACCATAGAGAGTCAGGACCGTTTAACATCCTATCTGAAAGACAGCACCCTACACAGGGCAACGCCTCAATCACTGCCCTGGGATATTTCTTCAGATGAGAGGAAAGAGTGCCTCCTACTGGCCCTCCAACACCACTTCCAGCTGCATCTGGTCTCCCATCAAGGACCAACACTGCTTAGCTTCAGAGGCAAGCCAGCAGTGTGATTCAGGGTGGTATGCTTCTGGCTGTTAGATGTCTGAGAGCATGGCTCTGGCAGACATCCTCACCTTGCAGCTCATCCTCTTCACCCTTCACCCTTCACCCTGCACTCTGCAGTCAGGTAGGTTGCTGGTTTGAATCCCAGGGCTGACTGGAAAATGATGGTGGGCCAGCAACCTGAGGGAATCCAGGAAAAAAACACACATCAAAAACTGTTGGGATGGGGATGTGAGCCAGTTACTATACTGGAGGGTTGAGATGGGGATGTGAGCCAGTTACTATACTGGAGGGTTGAGATGGGGATGTGAGACAGTTACTATACTGGAGGGTTGAGATGGGGATGTGAGCCAGTTACTATACTGGAGGGTTGAGATGGGGATGTGAGACAGTTACTATACTGGAGGGTTGAGACGGGATGTGAGTCAGTTACTATACTGGAGGGTGGAGACAGGGATGTGAGACAGTTACTATACTGGAGGGTTGAGATGGTGAAGTGAGCCACTTACTATACTGGAGGGTAGAGACAAGGATGTGAGCCACTCAGCAGGTAGCTGAGTGTTTACAGTGTTGGGCCTGTAACCGAAAGGTTGCTGGATCAAATCTCCAAGTTGACAAGGTAAAAATCTGTCATTCTGCCTCTGAACAAGGCAGTTTACAAGGTTTTACTATCTGTCTGCCCACCATGCAAGAGAACCACTACCAGGTATCAATGGCTTGGTTTAAAACTGTACCCTATTTGATATATAGTGCCCAACTTTTTATCTGGTTCACTATATAGGGAATAGAGTGCCAGGTCTGTAAAAAAAAGCATTGTACTGCTAAAACAAAATTGTGTTCAATTAATGTGAGAAGACACAAACATCCAGCAGGTGGTCCTGAGCCAGTGCATGCTCTACTACTTTGTCCCCATGCTGATGATCGCCTTCAACTACACCCGCCTGGCCTGTTTCCTCCACAAGAGCCCTGTCATGTCTGTAGTTAACTCCCGCAACATGCTGCGAGCCTCCTTCAAGGTCTTCCTGGCAAACGGGACCTTCTCTGTCTGCTGGCTGCCTGGGTAAGATGATGATGATGATAATGATTACTTAATTTTTCCGTTAGGAAATTGTTTTAGCATCCTTTTCTTAAATTCCCTATATAGTGCACTACTTTTGACCATAGTGAATACTTCTTCATTAGGTACATCCTGGAGCTGTGTGTGTACGCAACTCCTGGGAGATGTGCTACTTCATCTGCACCGTGCTTCAGTACCTCCCCAACGGTGTTAACCCTTTGCTGCAAGTGCTGCTGTCTAAGAGGAACCGCCACCGCAGGGGTGCCTGGCTGTCTAACTGCAACAGGATCAGAGCGCAGCCGCAGGGGTGCCTGGCTGTCTAACTGCAACAGGAACAGAGCGCAGCCTTAGCCTGGCTGTCTAACTGCAACAGGAACAGAGCGCAGCCTTAGCCTGGCTGTCTAACTGCAACAGGAATAGTGCAGCCGCAGGGGTGCCTGGCTGTTCAACAGCAACAGGAACAGAGCGCAGCCGCAGGGCTGTCTAACTGCAACAGGAACAGAGCGCAGCCTTAGCCTGGCTGTCTAACTGCAACAAGAATAGCGCAGCCGCAGGGGTGCCTGGCTGTTAAACTGCAACAGGAACAGAGCGCAGCCGCAGGGGTGCCTGGCTGTCGAACTGCCACAGGAACAGAGCACAGCCGCAGGGGTGCCTGGCTGTTTAACGGCAACAGGAACAGAGCGCAGCCGCAGGGGTGCCTGGCTGTCTAACTGCAACAGGAACAGAGCGCAGCCGCAGGGGTGCCTGGCTGTCTAACTGCAACAGAAACAGAGCGCAGCCGCAGGGATGCCTGGCTGTTTAACTGCAACAGGAAAAGAGGGTAGCCGCAGGGGTGCCTGGCTGTCTAACTGCAACAGGAACAGAGCGCAGCCGCAGGGATGCCTGGCTGTTTAACTGCAACAGGAACAGAGCGCAGCCGCAGGGATGCCTGGCTGTTTAACTGCAACAGGAAAAGAGGGCAGCCGCAGGGGTGCCTTGCTGTTTAACTGCAACAGGAATAGAGCGCAGCCGCAGGGGTGCCTGGCTGTTTAACTGCAACAGGAATAGAGCGCAGCCGCAGGGGTGCCTGGCTGTCTAACTGCAACAGGAACAGAGCGCAGCCGCAGGGGTGCCTGGCTGTTTAACTGCAACAGGAATAGAGCGCAGCCGCAGGGGTGCCTAGCTGTTTAACGGCAACAGGAACAGAGTGCAGCCGTAGGGGTGCCTTGCTGTTTAACTGCAACAGGAATAGAGCGCAGCCGCAGGGGTGCCTGGCTGTCTAACTGCAACAGAAACAGAGCGCAGCCGCAGGGATGCCTGGCTGTTTAACTGCAACAGGAAAAGAGGGCAGCCGCAGGGATGCCTGGCTGTTTAACGGCAACAGGAACAGAGCGCAGCCGCAGGGGTGCCTGGCTGTTTAACTGCAACAGGAACAGAGGGCAGCCGCAGGGGTGCCTGGCTGTTTAACTGCAACAGGAATAGAGCGCAGCCGCAGGGGTGCCTGGCTGTCTAACTGCAACAGAAACAGAGCACAGCCGCAGGGATGCCTGGCTGTTTAACTGCAACAGGAACAGAGCGCAGCCGCAGGGGTGCCTGGCTGTCTAACTGCAACAGGAACAGAGCGCAGCCGCAGGGGTGCCTGGCTGTCTAACTGCAACAGGAACAGAGCGCAGCCGCAGGGATGCCTGGCTGTTTAACTGCAACAGGAAAAGAGGGCAGCCGCAGGGATGCCTGGCTGTCTAACTGCAACAGGAACAGAGCGCAGCCGCAGGGGTGCCTGGCTGTTTAACTGCAACAGGAACAGAGGGCAGCCGCAGGGGTGCCTTGCTGTTTACCTGCAACAGGAATAGAGCGCAGCCGCAGGGGTGCCTGGCTGTTTAACTGCAACAGGAACAGAGCGCAGCCGCAGGGGTGCCTTGCTGTTTAACTGCAACAGGAATAGAGCGCAGCCGCAGGGGTGCCTGGCTGTCTAACTGCAACAGAAACAGAGCGCAGCCGCAGGGATGCCTGGCTGTTTAACTGCAACAGGAAAAGAGGGCAGCCGCAGGGGTGCCTGGCTGTCTAACTGCAACAGGAACAGAGCGCAGCCGCAGGGGTGCCTGGCTGTTTAACTGCAACAGGAACAGAGGGCAGCCGCAGGGGTGCCTGGCTGTTTAACTGCAACAGGAACAGAGGGCAGCCGCAGGGGTGCCTGGCTGTTTAACTGCAACAGGAATAGAGCGCAGCCGCAGGGGTGCCTGGCTGTCTAACTGCAACAGGAGGTCGTCAGAGTCACCACAGACCATGTAGACCGCACACACTGGCCAGCATGGGGCTAAGGCTATTCTCTAGTCTGGTTACCAGTCTGTTTAGCTATCATGACACTCCTTACCAATGCTGTCACGCTAAACTCTTTGGCATATGACACTGAGTACAAGGAGTGGAATGTTCTCTAAACAGACTGGTGCCCAGGATAGACCATTTAGTGGAATGTTCTCTAAACAGACTGGTACACAGGATAGACCAATTAGTGGAATGTTCTCTAAACAGACTGGTACACAGGATAGACCAATTAGTGGAATGTTCTCTAAACAGACTGGTACACAGGATAGACCAAGCAGTGGAATGTTCTCTAAACAGATATTGGGTGCGTACTGGCCAGCTACTCAAATAATGTATGTTTTATTTATGTTTCATCTGTCACAAGAGACAAGAGACTAGGCAAAAGCCTTGTTGCTATTTAGGGGTGGGGGAATAATTTATTTCTACTCTTGTGAATTGAGTGCTTTATATCGTAGTCCAGTAATAACAATTGATCAATAAGAAAAGTCGGCAACATATAATTATTATAAGATGTTTTTAACACTGTTAAATAACTTTATACAGTCTGAATATGAATATCAATACAGTACATATCATTCCAGTGCAGTACATTACATTGCAGTACATGGCAGTGCAGTACATTATAGTCCAGTACATTACGTTACATTACATTGCAGTGCAGTACATTACATTGCAGTACATTATAGTGCAGTACATTACATGGCAGTGCAGTACATTGCAGTGCAGTACATTATAGTGCAGTACATTACATTGCAGAGCAGTACATTACATTGCAGTACATTATAGTGCAGTACATTACATGGCAGTGCAGTACATTACATTGCAGTACATTACATTGCAGTGCAGTACATTATAGTGCAGTACATTGCAGTGCAGTACATTATAGTGCAGTACATTGCAGAGCAGTACATTACATTGCAGAGCAGTACATTACATTGCAGTACATTACATTGCAGTGCAGTACATTATAGTGCAGTACATTGCAGTGCAGTACATTATAGTGCAGTACATTGCAGAGCAGTACATTACATTGCAGAGCAGTACATTACATTGCAGTACATTACATTGCAGTGCAGTACATTATAGTGCAGTACATTATAGTGCAGTACATTACATTGCAGTGCAGTACATTATAGTGCAGTACATTACATTGCAGTACATTAGCTCACATTCATCGGTGTGTTTCCTGATGTAGTCTTGTTGTGTTGGTGTTTAACCGATCTGTTTCTTTCAGTTTCTCGACTTACTTTCTGCTTCTTTTTGTGTTTCATTCTTGCCGGAACAGAATGACATGTGCTGTATATAGGATAGAAAGTCAAATGTTATTGTTTTGATGTTAAACGTGTTGTATTGTCAGGCACTAACAGTATTATGTACTGAATATTTATATATTGTAAACTGGAATTAAAATTCAATTGTGTTCAGACAGGAATTTGATTGAAATTTCATTACATTAATTTGATTAATCAACTTAAACTTTTTGTTTTGAGTCAGTTGTTTTTACTTTTGGAACACAAACAGATCTGGGACCACTCACCTTTGGAAACAGGCTCCTGAGTCTGAGTCGAGCCCCAGGTGGGTGAATATGGGACAGGGTGGTCGCAGAAACAGCCATTCCATCCCTGCTGACATGCTGGGTAGCTCCTCGGGCTCAGAGACAAACTCCCTTACAGGAACCGGAGGCAGTGGCGGCAATCTATGAACAGATTCAATACATCCATCCTAAGGTACAATGGTTTGTCACCATTTAGGAAATATTCAGTAAGTAAAATAAAATGAAAAGCAAAGGGGGAATTGACCCCAACCATGCATGTCACAACATGGTAGTGAATATACAGTTGATGAAATGTGTACAGCTCTGTTTATAAAGGACAGTTTGTTTCATCCTCAGCCTCCTGTAATAAACCTGCACCTCCTAACTCTTCACTCACCTTGGACCACCGCCATCCATGTTTTATCTTGTGTGACAATGTGTGTACGGATAACAGCCTTTGCTGCGCTTGGTGTTTTTGTTAGGAATATGGGGACAACCTGAGGTTTATCTCTTTGTACTACTGACCCTTGGAGATTGTATTGTACTAGAATACTCTCAGAGTAACTTAACGTGAGAGGAATAACATATCGAACAGGCTTTTGTTGGTGCATATTTCACTGTCTATTTGAGCGAATCTATTGAGATACTAAACTGGGTGAAATGAAATGCACAACACTCAAATAACAGCACGTTTAATGAGTGATCTTGGAAAGGTAGAGCTAGGATTACTGTGTAAGCTCTGTCTGTGGAGAATAAAGGCCATGCATGTTCTAGTGGCTGTCTCTGATATCCTTGGTCTTCCTGAGTCCTGTTGTTGTCCTCCCAGCTCTGTCCTCCTTCAGCCCTAGTCTGTGCCACAGGTGCCATTTACACTGGTGTCCCTGAGCTGTGCTGCACTTCCCCTGACTACAAACACACACACACACACACACAAACACACACACACAAACACACACGCACACGCACACACACACGCACACAAACACACACACACACACACACACACACAAACACACACACACACACACACACACACACAAACACACACACACACACGCACACACACACGCACACACACACGCACACACACACAAACAAACGCACACACACAAACGCACACACACACACACACACACACACACACACACACACACAAACACACACACACTCACACAGAAACACCATCAACAGATCTATAATGTCTACCATTGTATGTTTACTGTAGGTAAGTCAACATTTGAACATCTACGCATCCATATCTATGTATATCAATCGATAACTACCTGTTGGATGGGAGTTGTAGGCTGGATGGGGCGGTGTAGGACGTGGATCCTCTCCCTGTTAAGTTACAAATAACAATTTAGAAGAGATAGAATGCTTCTTTTAACATACAGTATGTCAATGCAGAAATGCCAATTCCTAAAAACTACACCAGAAAAACTTGAAAAGTTGAGAGAGAAAACTAGGCTGGAAAAAGCGTCTTGGACTACGGCAATTTGACTAGTACGCTTTGAATTCAATTGTAATGCCCTTTCTAGTAATTTTGATTATATGGCTGTAACAGTTCCATCTACCACTCTCTGCTTACACTGGACTGGGGACACTAACACTAACAGTACCAGTACCAACATGCTGTCTATGGTCTCTGCTTACACTGGACTGGGGACACTAACACTAACAGTACCAGTACCAACATGCTGTCTATGGTCTCTGCTTACACTGGACTGGGGACACTAACACTAACAGTACCAGTACCAACATGCTGTCTATGGTCTCTGCTTACACTGGACTGGGGACACTAACACTAACAGTACCAGTACCAACATGCTGTCTATGGTCTCTGCTTACACTGGACTGGGGACACTAACACTAACAGTACCAGTACCAACATGCTGTCTATGGTCTCTGCTTACACTGGACTGGGGAGAGCCTTCTGATGGACTTGTCTCCTGCACTCAGGTTAGCCAGGCCGGGCAGCCGCTCCCCGTCTCTGTTGTCCCGGGGAAGCTGTGAGGAGGGCAGGGTGGGACACAGGAAGGAAGGCACATGGTGGGGGGGCAGGCGGGTGGCCTGCGGGCACTGGCCAGGACCACAGTCGTGGCCTAGAGTGCAACATGGACAGGATGGGATGGATGGATACAGATTATTAATGAAAGGCAGGTATGTGGTGTTACAGAGGGAAGTTCATACAATATGTATCTATTGTATTGAAGGTAGATAAGAGAAGCAAAGAGATGAGAAAAGAAGAGAAGACAGGAAAAGAGAAGTGAGAACAAGAGAAGAGAAGAGAGAACAAGAGAAGAGAACAAGAGAAGAGAAGAGAGAACAAGAGAAGAGAATAGAGAACAAGAGAAGAGAAGAGAATAGAGAACAAGAGAAGAGAGAACAAGAGAAGAGAAGAGAGAACAAGAGAAGAGAACGAGAAGAGAGAACAAGAGAAGAGAACAAGAGAAGAGAAGAGAGAACAAGAGAAGAGAACAAGAGAAGAGAACAGAGAACAAGAGAAGAGAAGAGAGAACAAGAGAAGAGAATAGAGAACAAGAGAAGAGAAGAGAGAACAAGAGAAGAGAACAAGAGAAGAGAAGAGAGAACAAGAGAAGAGAAGAGAGAACAAGAGAAGAGAATAGAGAACAAGAGAAGAGAACAAGAGAAGAGAATAGAGAACAAAAGAAGAGAAGAGAGAACAAGAGAAGAGAAAAGAAGAGAGAACAAGAGAAGAGAAGAGAGAACAAGAGAAGAGAAGAGAGAACAAGAGAAGAGAAGAGAAAAGAAGAGAAGAGAAGAGAGAACAAGAGAAGAGAAGAGAGAACAAGAGAAGAGAAGAGAAGAAAACAAGAGAAGAGAAGTGAGAACAAGAGAAGAGAGGAGAAGAAAACAAGAGAAGAGAGGAGAAGTGAGAACAAGAGAAGAGAGGAGAAGAAAAGAAGAGAAGAGAAGAGAGAACAAGAGGAGAGAACAAGAGAAGAGAAGAGAGAACAAGAGAAGAGAAGTGAAAACAAGAGAAGAGAAGAGAGAACAAGAGAAGAGAAGAGAGAACAAGAGAGGAGAAGAAAACAAGAGAAGAGAAGAGAACAAGAGAAGAAGAAAAGAGGAGAGAAGACCTTGAGAAGGCCTACTATACCATTGAGGGTCAACTGCATCCTGCTCCTCACATAATCGGCCATCAGGTGCTGCAGGTACTCCGACTGTAAAATCGAAAGCAAGACAAGCCAATCATTCACATTATGTAATGTAGTGTGAAACCATTTGTTTTCGGCTTTGACTTGTCAATAAGAGTTCTACCTTCGATGTCATGGCCGGCCTCTTGGTGTCAAAGACAAGGTATAGGACAGACACCTGGAGGAAACACGCAGGGAGGACGATGATACATGCTCTGAACATGTATCATCGTGATAAAAGAAAAACTGAGGGATGCAGAAATAAACACATGCTTAAGAGGAATGCATAAGTTACATGCACAACAGGAAAAATCAGGCATTCAGTGATTCAAATGAATATTGTGTTGTGAGTGTGAATGTAGGAACGCAGTATTCTCCTACACCACTTGAGGGAGGTAAGAGAATGATGAAAAATATAACCAGGGTAACAGCCTCTTCTGAACGATAGACTACCTTCTTATATGGAGGACTGGGCTCAGGGGGGACCAGATGCCTCTCCCTCCATTTTGGAGGCTCTCTGCTGGGCACTGCTGGAGGGGCCTTTAACTGAAACACAAACACAGAACAACATACACACTCGGGTTCTACAACTGAAGTACAACACATTTGACACAATGGTTGCAGCTAATACAACAGATATTTTCTGATGAACTTGACTGCACAAAAATGTTAACAGAACCGCAATGGAGACACCACACAATGGTTGTGCAAACATTTTTGTGCAAAGTGTGTATGGGGGTAGAGAGAGAGAGAGGGAGTGAAAGTGACACCACTTGTCTCTACACTCTTAGAAAAACAATGGGAGGATATTTTTTGGGGTTCCAGGTAGTGCTGCGGAGACGGTTGTACTTCTTGAAGGTCCTCCCATCTCCACAGAGGAACTCTGGAGCTCTGTCAGAGTGACCATTGGTTCTTGGTCCCCTACCTGGCCAAGGCCCTTCTGTTAACTGAGGGACCTTTCCAAATCATGTCCAATCAATTTAATTTACTAGAGGTGGACTCCAATCAAGTTGTAGAAACATCTCAAGGATGATCAATGGAAACAGGATGCACCTGAGCTCAATTTCGAGTCTCATAGGGTCTGAATACTTATGTAAATAAGTTATTTATGTTTTTGTCATTATGGGGTATTGTGTGTAGATTGATGAGGACATTTTATAATAAGGCTGTAACGTAACAAAATGTGAAAAGGGAAGGGGTCTGAATACTTTCCGAATTCACTGTACTTGGGAGTTCCTCTTCATTGTCTATGATGTGTAAAGCATAGGACTTACAGGCTTCAATAAATATTTGCTTTTCTCCAACGTCTCTTTGACACCATTATCCTGTAACGTAAAAGGATAGCAAAAGCTTACTAAGACGAACTAACAAAGGAAACCTATCCGTACTTCTAAAGGACAAATCTAACAGTGTGGTCCATATTCAGAGTGAGATAATGACACAAACATCCCAGTGATTATACTCACCCCCTTCTCCTCTCTGCCCCCGACTCTGACCAGGTGAGATCTGTTCCTCTCCTTCTTGGACTTCAGCTTCTTACGGGACGTCATCTGGGTTATAGAGAGAATACAGACAGACAGGTGAGTTATTAGTCACCTCCAATCCAGATATAAACTTTTTGTTAGTGAGACAGTAATACTACTGTTACTGTTACTAACAGTTACTACTACTGCTACTACCTTGTTGAAGGCCTGGAGGTGAGCAGGAGGTCCGTCTGTCTGGGAGCTGTTGGATCCACTGGTGCTAGCCTCGTGGTCAGTCAGTGAGGTATCTGTAGGCTCATTGTCCATTGGCAGACCTGCCTTCTGTCTCATAATCTCCTGTAGCTCTCTCAAACACGTGCTGTACTGCAGAAACAACAGTGAAACTGGTGAGATCTGCTTCAATATAGCTACAGTTCTTACACTGTGAACAAGCCGATATCGGCAGGACTACAGACAGTTGTGTCCAGTTCTGGTCCCACCTTTGTCCGGTCCGGGTCACAGTAGTCCAGTAGTGTGTCACAGAACTGAGCCCCCAACATCTCCAGGTCCTGAGTGCTGAAATGGGTCCCCTTCCTCTTACCTGGAATCAAACCAAAAGTGAACATCTTTGGTCTGACTGAATCTTGACTGGTAAAACCTGAGACGTGTGGAGTTTACTCTGAATCAAGTAAAGTACTTTAGTTATAATAAGTGTTTCCTTTCCATTCATGTAACTAAAGTTTGGTAGAAAAATCGATCTCCACTGTCTCTCTCTGTTCTGCTAGAGAGACGGTAGAGATGCAGTGGCGTGGTGGATAGCCTTACCGATGTTGGAGCCACAGAAGGATGTCTCCAGGGTGAAGGAGTTGAGGACCCCCAGCCTCCACAGAGACACTCTGCCTGTTCCCTCCTTACTGCGCTGTACCTTGAACTTACAGCTCCCGAACGAGAACTGAGGACACACAAAGATCTAATGTTTGAGCGGCCAGTCTTTTGCAAAGATTAGCTGAATCTTGGAAACTCCAACAGCCAACACGAGAAAGAACTAGGCAGTTAAGATCAAGCTAAATTCTGTTTAAACTGTGTGATCTTATCTGGGCTGTTTCATCTAAACCTGGCCTGTATTCATAAAGTGTCTCAGAGTAGCAGTGCTAATCTAGGATCAATTTTGCCATTTAGATCGGAATGAATAAGATTATATGGACAGGGGAGACCTGATCGTAGATCAGTACTCATAGTCTTGAGACACTTTGTGGATATGGGCCCTGGCCTTGACTAAGGGGGATAATACAATGAGTGAGGAAGAGTAATGAACCATGTCAGGGCAATTCTTGCTGAGCATCAGAGGGAAGACTCGTTCGTGAGGGTGTCTGTCAGCGAGCCGGGGGTTCTCACAGCCGTAGGTGAAGACGTTGTGTTTACGGCTGTGTCCATGGAGATCACAGTACAGTAGCACCTTACGCTCCTCACACAGTCTGGAGGACATATGTGATATTATTGATTGATTAATTGGCTGACTGATTGGTTAACTGATTTATGGATAGATTGGTTGAATGATTGATTGATACCTCTGGACCATGGTGTGCGTGGCCCACACGGTAGGGAAGGAGTCTCTGAGAATGGACTTGTAGTTGCGGTTGAGGTCACGTCCAGTCAGCGAGCAGCGGTAGTTACCTACTATGACCCCGTCCGGGTTCAGCATGGGCACCAGCTTGAAGACAAAGGCATCTCGGAGCAGCGCCGCGTCCTGAGAGTCTTCCAGCAGGAAGTTCAGGATGCCCCTCATCACCCAGGAGCTGTTGGTTGGTTTAATTTTATATTTGTAGTGTACATTTGTATATTTGATGTATAGTATGGCACTTTATCAGAGTTATCCTACCATGCTGTACGGAATGAAAATAACACTTACCTTAGATTGTGTGGCAATAAACAAATAGGAATCTGAATTTGGTCAAAAGCAGTGCACTATATATAGAGCCCTCAAACTCAACTCTGGGCCTCGAAGCCAGTTCCACTGCATTTTCATTGTTCCCCTCTAATCAGGGACCGATTTAGACCTGGGACCAGGTGGGTGCAATTAATTATCAGGTAGAACAGAAAACCAGCAGGCTCCTGACCTTGTTGGGTAAGAGCCCTGATATACAGAATAGAGTGCCATTTCAGACACATCCAAAGCACTACCTGTTGGTCTCCCCGGAGTGTCTCTACCTGTTGTTCTCTACCTGTTAGGGTCTACCTGTAGGTCTCCCAGGGGTGTCTCTACCTGTTGGTCTCTACCTGTTGGTCTCTATCTGTTGGTCTCTACCTGTTAGTCTCTATCTGTTGGTCTCCCAGGGGTGTCTCTACCTGTTGGTCTCTACCTGTTAGTCTCTATCTGTTGGTCTCCCAGGGGTGTCTCTACCTGTTGGTCTCTACCTGTTGGTCTCTACCTGCTGGTCTCTACCTGTTGGTCTCTACCTGTTGGTCTCTACCTGTTGGTCTCTACCTGTTGGTCTCCCCGGGGTGTCTCTATCTGTTGGTCTCTACCTGTTGGTCTCTACCTCTTGGTCTCTACCTCTTGGTCTCTACCTGTTGGTCTCTACCTGTTGGTCTCTACCTGTTGGTCTCTACCTGTTGGTCTCCCCGGGGTGTCTCTATCAGTTGGCCTCTACCTGTTGGTCTCCCCGGGGTGTATCCGGGCGGTCAGCACCACAGCAGGCTTGTGACTCCTGTCCTCTCGGTGGGATGGGTTGGTCACCGTCAGCACCGGAACCAGGTTACCCGCCAGCGACCGGCACAGGGTCCGCACCTTACAGAAACGTGAGCGCCGGGGGTCCTGCTCGATCTCGGACAGGTGGGCCCACAGGTTGGAGTAGGTGTAAGGGAAGCAGTGGGCCAGGTAACAGGTGTCCTGGTTGTAAGGGCAACATTAATAACAACTTCACTGTATTGTAAATAGAATGCATTATATTGTGTATTTGAAGAAAAGTACAATATATATTGATATTGATATAATGTAACATGTTGCTTGAATAAGACAAAGAAAATTACAACAGAATCCCCATTTATACCGGGTTCTAACATGCATCCTTTGTCCTGATCTTGTCCACATTCTGATTGTGGCCACATCTTTAGACAGATGTAAACGATTAAAAAAAGCATTGTGATCTGATTGTGATCCACTTCTGGAGGTAGTCAGGCAGGCATTATGTCTGAATATACAATGAAACCATTTAAATACAATATTATCCCACCTTCTAAAACCATTGACAGGTGGCACCATTGACTTATGGCACAGTTGACTTATGGCACCATTAATAGGTGGCATCATTGACTTATGGCATCATTGACAGGTGGCACCATTGACTTATGGCATCTTTGACAGGTGCAATCATTAACTTATGGCATCATTGACAGGTGGCACCATTGACTTATGGCATCATTGACAGGTGCAATCATTAACTTATGGCATCATTGACAGGTGGCACCATTGACTTATGGCACCATTGATTTATGGCACCATTGACAGGTGGCACCATTGACAGGTGGCACTATTGACTTATGGCACCATTGACTTATGGCACCATTGACAGGTGGCATCATTGACTTATGGCATCATTGGCAGGTGGCACCATTGACTTATGGCATCATTTACTTATGGCATCATTGACAGGTGGCACCATTGACAGGTGGCATCATTGACAGGTGGCACCATTGACTTATAGCATCATTGACAGGTGGCACCATTGACCTATGGCATCATTGACAGGTGGCACCATTGACTTATAGCATCATTGACTTATGGCATCATTGACAGGTGGCACCATTGACTTATGGCATCATTGACAGGTGGCACCATTGACAGGTGGCACAACTGACTTATGAACTCATTGACAGGTGGCATCGTTGACTTATGGCACCATTGACAGATGGCACAATTGACTTACGAACTCATTGACAGGTGGCATCGTTGACTTATGGCATCATTGACAGGTGGCACCATTGACAGGTGGTATCATTGACAGGTGGCACCATTGACTTATAGCATCATTGACTTATGGCACCATTGACTTATGGCATCATTGACAGGTGGCACCATTGACAGGTGGCATAATTTACTTATGAACTCATTGACAGGTGGCATCGTTGACTTATGGCATCATTGACAGATGGCATCATTGACAGGTGGCACCATTGACTTGTGGCATCATTGACAGGTGGCACCATTGACTTATGGCATCATTGACAGGTGGCACCATTGACAGGTGGCACCATTGACTTATGGCATCACTGACAGGTTGCATCATTGACAGGTGGCACCATTGACAGGTGGCATCATTGACAGGTGGCACCATTGACTTATGGCACCATTTACATTTTAATACCATGTGTAGACATATTTCTGAAACTGTGGGCACAATCAGAATGTGGACAAAGGATTTAAGTCGGTGCTGGCCCTTTTTTCCATTGATGATGTAATTAATTGTTTGCTCCAAGCACCGTTTCATTGATTTACACAAGGCAAGAGGATAAGAGTTGAGCACTGTGGTTCTTGCCTTTTACCTGGTCATAAGGGAAGCAGAAGGTCCAGGAGAGGGAGTAGCAGGGCTGGTTGGCGTGCTGGCGCCCGTTACGTTGGTAGGAGACCTGTTGGCCCACGCGGTGCCAGCCCACCCCCTGGACCCGGGCCTCCTCCTCAGAGTAGAGCAGAGGCAGCTGGCCCTCTTCATACAGACTGGTCACCTTCAAATCAACATCTATTCATTATTATTATTTATTAAATGTTAAGCTACTGTATGTCACATGAACATGTTGTAAAATACTTTACTACAGAAAAAGATAAGAAAAGAGTCCCAGGAAAAATGGAAATAACAACCGACCTTCAGCAGGTTGATGATGGTGAAGCGATAACGCACCCCCGCCCTCGTGTTCCTCACCCGGAAGTAGAACCACTGAGTGTGCTTCTCTGTGTACAGGTCCGTCCGCAGGGAGAGCTCGTAATCAAATTCGCCACTGGAATTAAATGAAATAAGATTATACAGAATGAAAATGACTGTGGACATTAATTCACTCAGAACTAGGATGCGTGACATTATGAGAGGACTGAAATCTAATCACACAACACAGAATATAAGTGATGGTGAGTGAACATTCATTCACTCAGAACTTTGAATGAGAGGGTGTGAGAGGGTTGACAATGCTTATGGATGCTCTGTACTCACATCCTTGTTGCTTTCAGCAGGTTGCCACTCTCGAAACGTCCCTCGAACAGCAGAGTGATGTCATCAGGGCCAGAGAGAGACACAGCAGCAGCAGTCAGGGATGAGCGACGGCCCCCCACACGAGAACCCAGGAAGTAGTTATCCTTATCTGCACAGTCATGGACATTTAAAACAAAGAGACACATGACTGGCGCAATGCAATCAATGGAGTAGTCCCCCCGCCTACCTGGTGCTTCAAACAAAACAAACAGTCTTCTACTTAGACGCAGGCAGGTCTGTGGTAGAGCTCAGTGATTGACAGATCTGATTTGATTTGAGTTACCTCTCTGTGTGTCATACACAACGGTGCCTTCCTCTTCAGACTCTGGTCTAAGCCACTCGCTGGTGTTCATCTGAGCACACAGCGGCTCTGGGAAGGGAGGAGCCCACTCTGACAACAGAGAAAAGGTTGAGGGAAAAGAGAACAGAGAATAGGGAGTGCTGCTTTGCTTGTGAAAAATATAAATAAAAAGGTGCTCTTTGGAAATAAGATTGAGAGAGCTTTTCCTGAATCTCTTTGTCAGTACATGAAGTGCTCTTGTAATGTGACGTTGACATCTTTATCATATGTCTATTTGACTCTGGTTTAAAGTCTAGCTTTCCTCTAAATGATTATACATCTCTTGAGACCTCCCATTTCTCTTTAGTCTGTAGTGTTCTCACCAATATGCTGTATTTCCCCCGGGATGACCTCCCACTCGTGGGGCCAGCGTGGCAGTGTTTGGGAAATGTGTCCAGAGACACCGTACAGGTGACGGGGCTCTCTGAGGCGAGGCACAGCCCTTCCCGACTGGATCTCAAATACCACCTGGGTGGTTCTGGGTAGTGGAGAAACACGTGACACATCTGTGTGGGAAGAAGCTTGGGTTTTAGCCAATAATGTGAGCAGTTTGGGAAGCAGTTACAATACTTGTAGTTTGCGCCTAGTTTAACGGCATTTTCCACTGGTTTTGTGAAAATCAGTTAGTTTAACTAATTTCCGCTGGAGGTGGCGTGGAGGTGGAGGTGGAGGTGGCGTGGCGCTGACCCTCGCTGGAGGCCTCGGGCTGCTGACCTTCGCTGGAGGCCTCGGGCTGCTGACCTTCGCTGGAGGCCTCGGGCTGCTGACCTTCGCTGGAGGCCTCGGGCTGCTGACCTTCACTGGAGGCCTCGGGCTGCTGACCTTCACTGGAGGCCTCGGGCTGCTGACCTTCACTGGAGGCCTCGGGCTGCTGACCTTCACTGGAGGCCTCGGGCTGCTGACCTTCACTGGAGGCCTCGGGCTGCTGACCTTCACTGGAGGCCTCGGGCTGCTGACCTTCACTGGAGGCCTCGGGCTGCTGACCTTCACTGGAGGCCTCGGGCAGCTGACCTTCACTGGAGGCCTCGGGCAGCTGACCTTCACTGGAGGCCTCGGGCTGCTGACCCTCACTGGAGGCCTCGGGCTGCTGACCTTCTCCGGAGGTCTCGGGCTGCTGACCTTCTCTGGAGGTCTCGGGCTGCTGACCTTCACAGGAGGCCTCAGGCTGCTGACCTTTACAGGAGACCTCAGGCTACTGACCGTCACAGGAGGCCTCGGGCTGCTGACCTTCTCCGGAGACCTCAGGCTGGATGCCGTGCCCACCCTGGGCACCGACGCAAAGGTGGTCTTCAGCCCTGCAGCTGGTCTGGCTGTCGGCCCCAGACTGGGCACCGACACGCTATGGAGCTCCTGCTCCACAGCGGGACTGAACGTCGTGCCCACCCTGGGCACCGACGCAGAGATGGTCTTCAGCCCTGCAGCTGGTCTGGCTGTCGGCCCCAGACTG
This sequence comes from Thymallus thymallus, assembly GCA_023634145.1. Taxonomy (NCBI): domain Eukaryota; kingdom Metazoa; phylum Chordata; class Actinopteri; order Salmoniformes; family Salmonidae; genus Thymallus; species Thymallus thymallus. The sequence goes on from CM042413.1 coordinate 27,862,340, forward strand.
GGCACCGACACGCTATGGAGCTCCTGCTCCACAGCGGGACTGAACGTCGTGCCCACCCTGGGCACCGACGCAGAGATGGTTCCCAACTCTCTGGTGGGGCTGAACGTCGTGCCCACCCTGGGCACCGACGCAGAGATGGTTTCCAGTCCTCTGGTTGGGCTGGCTGTCGGCCCCAGACTGGGCACCGACACGCTATGGAGCTCCTGCTCCACAGCGGGGCTGAACGTCGTGCCCACCCCGGGCACCAACGCAGAGATGGTTTCCAGCCCTCTGGTTGGGCTGGCTGTCGGCCCCACACTGGGCACCGACGTGCTATGGAGCTCCTGCTCCACAGCGGGGCTGAACGTCGTGCCCACCCCGGGCACCGACGCAGAGAGGGTTTCCAGCCCTCTGGTTGGGCTGGCTGTCGGCCCCACCCTGGGCACCGACGTGCTATGGAGCTCCTGCTCCACAGCGGGGCTGAACGTCGTGCCCACCCTGGGCACCGACGCTGAGAGGGTTTCCAGCCCTCTGGTTGGGCTGGCTGTCGGCCCCAGACTGGGCACCGACGCGCTATGGAGCTCCTGCTCCACAGCGGGACTGAACGTCGTGCCCACCCCGGGCACCGACGCAGAGAGGGTTTCCAGCCCTGTGGTTGGGCTGGCTGTCGGCCCCAGACTGGGCACCGACGCGCTATGGAGCTCCTGCTCCACAGCGGGGCTGAACGTCGTGCCCACTCTGGGCACCGACGCAGAGATGGTCTCCAACCACAGAGCTGTGCTGGCGACCGTCGTTGTAGCCTCCGTGCGTGGAGTAGGCACGGGGCGTACAGGACTGGGGAAATGCACCAGTGATCTGATGCGAGGCGCTGGCACGGGTCGCGCCGGGCTGGGGAAACGCACTGTTGGGTTGTTGCGTTTAGCTGGCACGGGTCGCGCCGGGCTGGGGAAACGCACTGTTTGGCTGGTGCGCGGAGCAGGCGCGGGCCGTACCGGGCTGGGGAAACGCACCGTTGGCTGGGTGCGTTTAGCTGGTACGGGTCGCACCGGGCTAGTGTTGCGCACCGATGGTTTGGTGCGCTGAGTCGGTCTCCTCCTCCTCCGACTCTGGACCGGCGCTGGAGGCACCGGACTGGGAACTGGCGCTGGAGCACGACTGTCCCTGTCGTGCCTACTCCACCGCCAATCCCCATCCTGTGAGGGTTCTTCCGGGAACCCCCACGAGTGAGGGAACAGAAGCACATCGTCGTCGTCTTCCTCCGACTCCTCTATGTACTCCCGCTCCCACGGCTGTAGGGGCTCCTCCTGGAACCCCCACGAGTGCAGTGGTCGGGGCTCTTCTCCCTCGATCCCCGACCACCCCCATAGCCCCCCCCCCAAAATCAGTTTGGGGGTTTTTCTGGGCTCCAGGCTGGTCCTCAGTACTAGCCCGGTGACGTGTCCTCCGTCGTCGGCGCCTCGACTGCTCCGGACCCCAGCCTTTCTCCACCGCATGATAATGGTAGACATCCTCTTTCGACAATTTCCCCATATCGTAGAGGATGTCTACCAAAGTCTGCTCTCGCTGCGTCCCGGGTTGGTGGATCATTCTGTCACAGTGCGTAGTTAAAGGACGATAAACGGAGCGCTGATGGAGTGTCATTCCTCTTTTATTCATGAGAATGGACTCACGAGGCATAAATAAAAGACGGAGATGACTAATAAACAAAAACACACGACTATAAAACAAAACACAGTGACTTACTTGCTTTCTGACTAAACGAAGCAGACAAGCAGGAACAATGATCCACACACAGGTGGCTGTGTGTGGATCCTATATACTATCCCCAATCAGAGACAACGCTATACAGCTGTCTCTGATTGGGGATGATCATCTCCCTAGATAGGGTGTGATGACTTAGTTGTGTGCCTCTCTCCTCCCCTAGGTGGGAGTAAGAGGCCTTACCACAACCAAGCCATCACAGTAGTTAATTCAGTGGTTTCATTGTTCTTGAAACTTTAATGATACAATAGACTTTAAAAAACATACATTTCTTACAGCTCTATCTTTGACAGTCAAAACTAACAACCAAGCTATGGTTGGTGCTACGTGTCCTCCTGTACTTGGATTATATCTTACCTTTACTCGTATGGGAACACTCCTCCTCCACAGCTGCCTTCACCTGTTCTTCATCCTCCAACTCTTCCTCTTCCTCATTTTCATCATCAAAAGAAGAGTAGCTGAAAGAGAGGTGACATGTTCCTCCATGAACGTTGTCCCTCATCTCATTCTCATCCCCTATAAATCCTGTGGAATGGCAGGATGATTTATCTCATTTTGAATGTACATCAGGGTAATCTCACCAGAGTCGGCAAGTTTTGATAAACATGCATGAATCTCATGCCATAATCTCGCTGTCAAGTTCATACTAACCCTCATATTGCCTGTAGCTGAGAGGATACATCCTTTCATTGTAGATGCATGTATTTTTAGAACGGTTTCTACATCTGTATACCTGTAGCTATCTTTGTATTGTTGCCCATGGAACTGTTGGTATCATGAATATAGCTTTCTGAAATAGTCACAAATAGGTTATGATTGTGAAGTCTGCTTCAAAAAATGCATAATAAACATGAGTCAGGCAAACCCAGCAGAACACATTTTTTTACAGTTGCAATATCAATTTCCATAGTGGTTTGAGGGCAGATTTCCAAAATACCACTACTTGGAATGCTGCTGCCTGCCAGCCAGACTGTAATTCAATCTGACTCCACAGAAATTCACCCCGTCACTTAAAACTTGAGGGCCTGATCTCATTTAGCAGCGTTGAACATTCAAAAAGATGAGACACACTCTCCAGAAAGTCAGAGGCTAGCTAAATTAATTAGAATCTGACAGACGTTTTCATGTGACATCATCACCCATCATAAATGGTGGTTTGGTTTCATTTACTTATGAACTAAGCAAAATAAGCTTCTACAATAAATCCAAAACAAAAAAACAACAGGTAACGTTAAAATGCATCAATAACGGGATAACTAGGTTTAATTGGTTCAGACAACAATTAAAGATTGCAAAAATAATGCTGACATTTTATTCATTCAAGGATTTGGTGAACATCAGCTCTCACAACACACACCAGTCAGTGGCACGTTAACGTTAGCTAGGCTAGCTAGCTAGTTTGCTAACTTTGTTACAGTTTGGTTTAGGTGAAACTACAATATCAATACTACTTCCTATGCAATTATTGAGTGAGTGCATTCGCTACCTACCGCATAGTGAAAAGCATCATGCCTCACTCAAGCTTGTCCTCTGCCACATCATCATCGGCAGCGCGTTGTTTCAGGTGAAGAAGAGTGGATAATGCAGTTTACAGCACACGGTCACCGTGACAACTAACGTGGCGCGAAATCCACCACATTCTTCTACTTGTTATGTTGAAAGATTCAATAATTTCTTAGGACAAACGGCTACAGTGTATCACAAGTATCACAAGTATACCAATCAGTATGTTACATGAAAACAACAAGTATCAAATTGTTGTTCATGTATACAAATGCATTGATAGGTTCATTAAAAATGTATCGAACCCCGCACCGCTCCTCCAGCACGTTTTGTAATTTATATGGGAAGAAAATCTGTGTTTTGAATTCCAATATTATTTATCGTTGTGCACCGTGAATTATGTCTGCTTATTTTGTAAGAACTGTGAAACATGTCTTGTGGTGACAACAAATGGCTGATTATCTGGCAGTAGTATTTTGATAGGCGGACCACAATGGAAATAAGTCCCAGACTTTATTGTGTGTTATGCTCGATGATTTTACTCATGTGCGTGCATGTATTTTTCAAGTTTTACGTGTGCTTGTTTTTCGAATTATTAAACTGAATTAAACGAGTCCTGGGGAGACGACGGTTGTTGCAGAATAAATAGTATATATATTTATACTGGTGGGCAGTCGCATAGAGAGGATATTACATATATTTTCATTGAGTTGTGGTCAATTCTCAACCACACAATGGCCAGCCAGCGAGATAGGCCTACTTGAAACTGTCAGAGAACCAAGAGGATAGTGTCAGGTGTCAACAAGGGTATAGAGATAAGGTCAATTACTACAGACAAAGAAGGGTAACGTTAGAACGCTCATACCATCATCCTTATCTTCATTGATCTCTTCCATTCATTATCTCTTGCGGTGTGCAGCCCTCCTGTTCATCGGGCACCGCTGCTCGCGCGGTAGATATCAGACACACCGTTCATTTGGTAATGGTCTGTAATGATCTGCCAGGTGTCAGGGAATACGTGGTTGTTGTCAGGGGTCCTGAGCCAAGAGAAGACAAGGAGAGTAGAAAGACGCCAGTCTTGGACACACGCACACACACCTGTGTTGTATGTAACTTGCACCACTCTAAATGATTGATGTTGATGTTATTAATTTTTGTAACATGATCTACCTCTTCTAGGAACACTAAACCCAGGGTTGGAAAAATATATTTCCAGGTATTTACTCGTACTGCACCTAGTAAAATGGTTATTACAACGTTATATTACAACGTTATAGCCTATGACTGAGGCTACTTGTCATTTTGTTTAATTTAGAGTTACAACCATTAACCTTATAGTATGGATCTAAACTAAATTGGTTCATGATGAAGTGAAACGGAACAATTCTGTTAGGATCCAGACTAAAGATACATCCTAGAGGATCAGAAGAAGCATGTTGCCATGAGCTCATCATTCCATGTGTTCCATGAGTTCCATAAAGGCCACTAGAATGTGTGTCTGTTTATTTATAGGTGTCTCTAAGGTTCCCTAGCAGTGGTTTGCTTTCTGAGCTGGTTTCAGTTACACCTACTGCTCTGGAAAATTCATCACACCCACACCCACACCCACACACACAGATAGATACTATGACGTGAGATCTATAGGTGGGAGTTCATGAGCCTTTCTTTGCCCGATATTCTAAGATAAGATGATGGTAACTGATGTCATGTAATATACATTACAGTACATGCATGTATAGGTGGTGTTACTATGCAGACCGCATGCATACCGCATGCATGGCAAGAGGTTGTGTTGCAAGACAACAGTACACTTAAAAAAGTGTGCAATTAACCCACTGTTTGCAAGTGGTGAAACTAGACATACATAAATAATTGAACCAACATGGTGGAAGGAACAGGCACATGTGCTACTTAGACTGGGACAATAATATAAAAGGTAAGTCATGACCTGGATGTCAACAGTGACCACATTCATTACACGAGCCAGCTTGTGACACCCATGGTGGTGTCCACTGATTTCAGTAGGTTTTGGATTGGATTGGATTTTCTACTTTTGTTGTTTAGAATAAGGTAATGCAGAGTACAGCAGGGCACAAAGAAAATGTCAGCGCTATACAAGGACAATATTGTCTATTCAATATACAGCGCGTTCGGAAAGTATTCAGAACCCTTGACTTTTTCCACATTTCTTATACGTTACAGCCTTATTCTAAAATGAATTAAATAGTTTTTTTCCATCAATCTACAAGAAATACCTGTATTTGGGGAGTTTCTCCCATTCTTCTCTGCAGACCCTCTCAAGCTCTGTCCTGTTGGAAGGTGAACCTTCGCCCCAGTCTGAGGTCCTGAGTGCTCTGGAGCAGGTTTTCATCAAGATTCTCTCTGTACTTTGCTCCGTTCATCTTTCTCTCGATCCTGACTAGTCTCCCAGTCCTTGCCGCTAAAAAAACATCCCCACCACCATACTTCACCATAGAGATGGTGCCAGGTTTCCTCCAGACGTGACGCTTGGCATTCAGGCCAAAGAGTTCAATCTTGGTTTCATTAGACCAGAGAATCTTGTTTCTCATGGTCTGAGAGTCTTTAGGTGCCTTTTGGCAAACTCCAAGTGGGCTGTCGTGTGCCTTTTACTCAGGAGTGGCTTCCGTCTGGCCACTCCCAGAAAGGCCAGATTGGTAGAGTGCTGCAGAGATGGCTGTCCTTCTTGAAGGTTATCCCATCTCCACAGAGGAACTCTGGACCTCTGTCAGAGTGACCATCGGGTTCTCCCTGAGCAAGGCCCTTCTCCCCCGATTGCTCAGTTTAGCCTGGAGGCAAGCTCTAGGAAGAGTCTTGGTGGTTCCAAACTTCCATTTAAGAATGATGGAGGCCACTGTGTTCTTGGGGACCTTCAATGCTGCAGAAATGTTTTGGTACCCTTCCCCAGATCTGTGCCTCGACACAATCATGTCTCGGAGCTCTACGTACAATCCTTCAACCTCATGGCTTGGTTTTTGCTCTGACATGCACTGTCAACTGTGGGACCTTATATAAACAGGTGTGTGCCTTTCCAAATCATGTCCAATCAATTTGTAGAAACATCTCAAGGATGATCAATGTAAACAGGATGCGCCTCAACTCAATTTCGAGTCAAATTTGCAAATAAAAAAACTTTTTCACGTTGTCATTATGGGGTATTGTGTGTAGATTGATGAGGAAAAACAATTATTTCATCCCATTTCAGAGGCTGTAACATAACAAAACGTGGGTCTGAATACTTTCTGACTGCACTGTAAGTTCTTCTAGTGGATTACTAACAATACAGTTACTCTGGAGTCACATTAACCACACAGTGGAATAAAGTACACCATGCCTATCATAGTTATTTGATCTCAAGTATTTATAATACAGTACTGAACCATCCAGATAAGACAGGCTTGCTTGCCACAATCATGATCCATAAAAGTAAAGTGACCCAACCAAAATGTCCTTTACGACATTATACGTTTTACATTTCTTAAAAACTCCTCCTGCAGGAACCTGGGGGGGGGGCGGGTTCTAAGGGTCCTTCTAAAGCTAATGTCCTGCATTTCTACACAATCCAACATAACCCTCTATTTAGAACAACAAAAAGTAAGCAAGAATTCCCCCAGTCATCAATCTAGATAAGAGATCATTGTTAAATATGTTTAAGTGATTGATAAGACTGAACTAGATCAAAGGTAATTCAATAATCAATATTGTGTTGTACTTTTAACCAATAGCCTATCAAATCTAACAACTCTTTAAAAAATCAAGTACAAAGATTTTTGATTGTGTTTATTAAGACATCCTCTTTATCAAATTACATCCAGACCACCCAGCCAGCCCAGGCCACCTGCAAGCCCAACCCCCACCAGTCTAGTCAATACCTCAACTCTCTCCCAAAACAACTTTCCCCCCACTTATTTGTTTTCACTCACAAGGGAAAGGTTTGGAAACAAAAGTAAAAAAACAACAACAAAAAAACACAACTACACATATACATCAACTCACAGAAACAGCACCATGTCCATTTAGGCCTAATAGTATCGTAGAGCTCTTTTTACTTGCACACAATACAGCTGAGTCGCCAACACAACACACCCCACTCAGCTTTAGGATCTTAGTGAATCATTCATTATTAGTTTTGGGTGTGTTATGCCAAGGCCAGAGTGACAACCCACAAGAAGGTAGACCCCCAGGGCCAGGACTGAGCAGCCCAGCAGCTAAGGATTGCCTAAATAAGTTTCTCCCCTGAGACTCCTTTTGTCGTACTGTATTCCATTTAAGGCATCCAGACCTTTCGAAAGTTGCACAGCATACCCTTAATATTGTAATAAATCAAATCTAGTGATACATAACTTGACATCGGTGTCACGTGTCGGGAGTGAGCGAGACCAAGGCGCAGCGCATTCATAGTTCGACATTTATTTATACACTCCAAAGCGAACTATACAAACAAAATCACGGGTACACAAAACAACGAAACACACCTACTTGTGACCTGCGATACATATATTATGACCCACAGCCCCGGTGTGGAAACATACATGCATATGTAGGATCCCTAATTAGAGACGATGCACTGCAGCTGCCTCTAATTAGAGATCCTACACAAACCACCTACAAACCCAGAAAATGATAGACCTGTCAGACTCTGACCATGGCACATAGAGAAGCAATAGGCTTCTCTATGGCCAGAGCCTGACAATCGGTTAGAGCGTTGGGCGAGTAACCGAAAGGTCGCTGGTTCGAATACCCGAGCCAACAAGGTGAAAAAACCTGTTGTTGTGTCCATGAGCAAGGCACTTAACCCAAATTTGCTCCAGGGGCTGACCCTGTACGTAGGCCGTCATTGTAAATAAGAATTTGTTCTTAACTGACTTGCCTAGTTAAATAAAGGTTAAATAAATGTATGCCATCCATTGTGGCATTGTGGGAGGATAACCAACATTCCAATTAATGGCAATGCATGTCTTAGATGCTAGATTACACAGCTTCGTTTGATAACAGTCTCCAGTATCAGCATTTACAAGCAAACCAAAACAGGGAGAAGGGAGAATCTGTAGACATACTGAGATAAAATACATACTTTGCCAGAATTCAGCCAGCCGAGGAATTACATTTCTGAGTGCATGTTATTCAGTTGCACTGGCATATAGTACGTTCTATAGATGGTCTTAAACTGTAATTTATGTCTGAGATTTTATGAACATGACTGGGCATTCAAACATACAGTATCTGTATCCATTCATCATCATCAATAGCTTCTACCAGGTCACATTTTTGTTTTACATGCTTTGTGTCATCTGGAAAATACTCTATCAACCCTTGTTACAGTTTGGAAATCAACTATGGAGGTTTGTCAGACTGCTTTAAAATAGTTTAAATCTTTGAAGCATCTAGCGTGTACAGTGTTTGCTGCACAGATATATTAAAGTGTTGTATCTGCAAAAATGAAACTCAGCTCTGTCACATACTGGTCTTCCCTGGCTGCCTGACCCTTCTAAAACCAGTCACCATCTGATCCTCCTAAAATGTGGCATGACATAGCATGACATCTTGGTTTACATTTATACATTATATTATGTGGCATGACATAGTGTGGCATGACATGTGGCATGACATAGCATGACATCTTGGTTCACATTTATACATTATATTATCCAAGAATTGAATCAATGGTTCAATAATTGAAATTACCATTATTCCCAGATCCCAGACTGTAGCTTTAAGCTACTGTAGGTCTACCCATCAACGCAAGATGGAACTTTGTATCATTCACTGATATTGTTAATATACTGCAAAATTCACCTGAGCTCCGTAGACTGGTCTGTCACCATCTGATCCTGCTAAGACATGATGATCATAGTGTTGTTTACTGACGGTGCACCATGCCAGTGAAGCCTGTAGAGCTGTTTATTACTGTGTCCGTGTGAAACGTCTGAATTATCTGTCTTCAATCATTTGACTGCTGGTTTAAACGTTTGATTCAGGTCTAGTGTGAATGAGGCAAAAATAATACCTACTTTTGGCCCAGCTCTCTCTCTAACGGTACATCAACTGGCAAAAGATAGCTAAGTTAATTTACTTCTGTTGAAATGAGACAAAAAGGCTACAAAACATTTCCATACATACAACAGCTGTCAGATAGTAATAATAGCCACCTCATATCGTTATCTGACAGATAGCTAAAGGCTAGAGCTGAACCTCTGTCAAGAGGGGATGAAACATTAGCTAACGATACATGTCAGTTACACTACTAGCTCAGCACTGGGAATAAACACCAGTTTTTTCTTTTAAGTTAAACAGCAGTTACCTTGCCAGCTACATCAGTCAACTAAAGAGTAGTCAGTTTCTGCTCTGCTTGCTTTTACAACTCGGAGAATGAGTGCAACACATACAGACTGACAGCAGCTGCTGTGCTGGTCCAGCCAGCCTTTCAGAAGCTTTGCCTTCACACAGCCTGTCCACCCGCTCTGTGGTGTACGCACAGTCCTAAATCCAGCCGGCTGAAACCTCCAAACAGCCTACCAGACTGCTCTGAGGCGTCCACATGGTCCTAAAGCACATCGTTGCAATTTCAGAATATGTGGGGGTCCCCAGTGAAAGTTGCACCCCTGCTAGTACTATACTGTACATAACATGAGATATTGCTCAAATACAAATTAATGTTCCAGAAGAACATTGATGACTTTCCCAGATTAACAACCGTGAAGACAACAACGTCTCAGTCTTGGAACTGATCCCCCTACAGATGCCAGGCAGGGTTTGGATTCACACCTGGGTTCAAACACCATTTGAAATCTTTCAAATACTTTAAGCGTTTGCGCTAGCCTGCCTGGAGTGTAAGTTGGGCAGGGTTTGCAGTATTGTCTTCTGTTGGTCTTCTGTTGGTCGATTAAAGCCAGGTAAGCTCAATCAAGCACAGAGAAAGTATGTGAAATGATTTCAAATACTATTTGAACCCAGGTCTGTTTGGATTGGAAGCTGCCGTCCGCCAATGCTGTCTACTAAAAAAGGGGAAAGGGCTTGATATGATCAAGCAGTGAAATCATTCTAAGACAGAGCGTGAAGAGGAGCCGAGGAGATAGAATGTAGAATGTAGAAGAGGATATTCCGAGGAACCCACAGCCTTCCGGAACTGGAGTGTCAAGTTTCAAACCCTCTTGCTCCATGCCTGGTTGGTTAGCTACATGTCTGTAAAAACATGGATATCAACTTCAGATGACAGCCTTCTAAAATGGGTGCATGGCAATCAAATCCTTGGGGGACCTGGGGTGCCTCCTTCCTCACAGAGGAAGCCACTGGCTGGGAGAGACACCTCTGGGTTTAGACACCTGCAGACCTGCATTCAAATACTGATTTAAATCTTTCAAAGACTTTGAGCATTTGCTCTACGGTGTTTGAGTACAAGGCGGGCTGGGTCAAACTCCGTCAAGCACAGCTGAAGTATTTGAAATGACTGAACCCAGGTCTGGACACCTGGCTGTGTCTCCGGCCCCTCTGATTACATGCTCACATACATACACAGGGGCTAATGGGGATAGCATACGCATAGCTTAAGGTTGATTAGGCCAACACTTTCACACTCCTAATGAGAAGGGATTGCACTCAGTCTTGGCATGCCAGATATATGTATAATACCCCAGGGAGATGAAGGAGGAAGCAGGAAATGTTTGACAATACATAGCCTACTGTAACTCATTTTATTTCGTGCCATATCATGACATTTTATTCTAACATGGTGACGTTACTCTAAATGAACAATGTAGCTAAACCCTTTGTTACCATAGGACCTTTTTCCTTACAAAATATGATTGCTAACGAAACAGAGGCTATTCTCCTTCAGAAATGTAATACAATACACAATAATCTCACAATAACTAGATATTCCCCACATCTTTAGATATAATTTGTATCTCACCTGCTGGCTGTGTATTGTGTGAGAATAATCTACATAACTAAAACATTATGGTACTGAGACAAAAGTTAAGACTGCTTTGTAAAAGGAAACCTGTTTAAATAAGAAGCTTCCAAGTAAAAAAAAAACATTTTCATATCCAACAACATAGTTTGCACAAGAATGACGTGATGCAAAAGCCATCAGCCAGAGCTGTTGATTACTGAGACTGACCTGCTAAAAATCCGATATACAGTGGGGTCTGAAATTATTTGCACCCTTGATAAAGATGAAAATAATGAAATAATTCAAATACTGAGCTATATTGTACGCTTAAGAACAGTAGAAGCAAAATAGCCCCATAACATCAAAGATCCACCATATTTTACAGTTGGTATGGGGTTATTTTCTGCTCATGCATTCTCATTTCAACATCAAACCCAACACTGGTGTGCTTGGCCAAAGAGCTCTATTTTCACGTTTATTATGGCATGCATTATATGGAGTTGGTCCCCCGTTGCTATAACAGCTTCCACTCTTCTGGGAAGGCTTTCCACTAGATGTTGGAATATTGCTGCGGGGACTTGCTTCCATTCAGCCACAAGAGCATTAGTGAGGTCGGGGCACTGATGTTGGGCAATTAGGCCTAGCTCGCAATCGGCGTTCCAATTCATCCCAAAGGTGTTCGATGGGGTTGAGGTCAGGGCTCTGTGCAGAACTCCCCCAAACTGTTGCCATAACGTTGGGAGCGCAAAATCATCTAGAATGTAATTGTATGCTGTAGCGTTATGATTTCCCTTCACTGGACTAAGGGGCCTAGCCCAGGCCATGAAAAACAGCGCCAGACCAGTATCCCTCCTCCACCAGACTTTACAGTTGGCACTATGCATTCGGGCACGTAGCATTCTCCTGGCATCCACCAAACCCAGATTCATCCGTCGGACTGACAGATGGTGAAGCGTGATTCATCACTCCAGAGAAAGTGTTTCCATTGCTCCAAGGTCCAATGGTGGCGAGCTTTACACCACTCCAGCTGATGCTTGGCATTGCGCATGGTAATTTTAGGCTTGTGTGCAGCTGCTTGGCCATGGAAACCCATTTCATGAAGCTCCCGATGAACAGTTCCTGTGCTGACGTTGCTTCCAGAGGCAGTTTGGAACTCGGTAGTGAATTAGGCAACCGAGGACAGATGATTTTTACAAGCTAGGTGCACGTTAGCACTCTGTGGCCCTGTTCTGTGAGCTTGTGCAGCCTGAACCATTGTTGCTCCTGAGCGTTTCCACTTCACATACTTTTGTATATATAGTGTATGTTACGAATTACAATTAGTATTTTATTTTTATTTAACCCTTATAGATAGATAGATAGATAGATAGATAGATAGATAGATAGATAGATAGATAGATAGATAGATAGATAGATAGATAGATAGATAGATAGATAGATAGATAGATAGATAGATAGATAGATAGATAGATAGATAGATAGATAGATAGATAGATAGATAGATAGATAGATAGTATAGAAATACAAGATATCTGGAGTGCAAAAAAGCTATAAAAAGACATTGCATAGTATGGGTGGTTGGCTGAATATGTATACTATACATTGGTGGATGTTGGATGGTTAACTATACTATACAGGTCGATGGCAGAGAAATACTTCAATAGCTAAAAATGCATATAATATGAGTGAGGGTAATAATAGTCTATAGACAGACTTGTTAAATGAACAGGTAAGTGAATATTTTGCATGGTTAAATTAGCTGTACAGGTAAATATACAGTTATATTTACAGGTAAGTGAATACTTGCATGGTTACATAAACTGTACAGGTAAATGACAGGAAGATATACTTAAATAGCTAAATGTGTGTATGATATAATTTGGGGTAATAATAGTAATTCCCTTAAAATACAGTCCTTAGTGCGCAGGGTTTAATTACAGATAACTGCACATATTGCACATTCGATATACTAAAAGCAATGAAAAAAGATGCAACTGACAGGATACTAATATGCATTCCTGAGTGAATGACTACGTAAGTTAAGTCCAAGAATTACTTGCAATATTGCACGTGATATGATATAATAACTGTACATGAGTATGTATATACAGACCTGAATGAATAAATAAGTCCTGAGTGAATGAGTGATTACGGACCAGAGTTACTCACGGATGGATGCATAATTGTTAAACTAGGTCCTAGCACCCCAACAGTTCCAGGTCTGTGTTGCCGATGGCACGCACCCCGGTGAGGCATTATATAGTCTAATAGCCGCCGGCAGGAAGGACCTCCTGTAGCGCTCTCTGGCACACCGTGTGGGATCAGTCTGTAACTGAAGGTGCTCCTCTGCGTCATAACCATGGCGTGCAGAGGGTGGGTGACGTTGTCCATGATGGCCAGCAGTTTGGCCATGATCCTTCTCTCCGCCACCTCCTCTAGAGTGTCAAGGCTCATCCCCAGGACAGAGCTAGCCTTCCTGATCAGCTTATTTACCCGAGAAGCATCACCGGCTTTTATGTTGGCTCCCCAGCACACCACTGCAAAAAAGATGGCACTGGCCACCACAGACTGGTAGAAGGTATGCAGTAGTTTACTGCACACGTTGAAGGACCTGAGCCTCCTTTTCCTGACCCAACCATTTCCACATCCATCCCCTGTATAGGGACTGCAGTCAGTTGTGCCTTGGTTCTCCTGAAGTCCACCACCATCTCCTTTGTTTTGCTGATTTTGAGCTGAAGGTGGTTCTGCTCACACTACAACACAAAGTCACTGATTGTGCTCCTGTACTCCTCCTCCTGCCCACCCCTGATGCACCCTACAATTGCGGAGTCATCCGAGAACTTCTGTAGGTGGCATGTTTCAGAGTTATATCTGAAGTCCGAGGTGTAGAGGGTGAACAGGAAGGGGGAAAGAACCGTTCCCTGGGGGGCCCCTGTGTTGCTCACTGCCCGTTCTGACACACAGCTCTGTAGTCGCACAAATTGTGGCCTACCGGTCAGGTAGTCCGTGACCCAGGAGACTAAGGGTGCTTCCACTTTCATCCTCTTCATCTTCTCACCCAGTAGCAGGGGCTGAATGGAATTGAAGGCACTGGAGAAGTCAAAAAACATAACCCTCATAGTGCAACCTGCGTTGTCCAGGTGAGAGTAGGCCCTCTGCAGAAGGTAGATGATTGCATCATCCACCCCGATGTTGCACTGGTATGCAAACTGCAGGGGGTCCAGTGATGTACACACCAGGGGTCTGAGGTGAGAGAGGACTAACCTTTCCAGGGTCTTCATGTTGTGGGATGTTAGCGCTACAGGTCTGAAGTCATTCAGGACAGTGGGGTGTGCCTTTTTGGGCACTGGGACGAGGCAGGATGTTTTCCACAGCACTTGCATTTGCATACTAGTAACATGATTGATATTGATTGGCAAGCAGTCAGCTCCCTCAGTGCTACATGCCAAACCACCTGCCCTAGTTCTATGCCATGGGTCTCCCGTCCCACTAGACCCAGAGTTATCTGCTCCTTAAGGTGTTCAGTTAGACAGTTCGCAGCCCTCATCCTGCACCCAGTCGCATATACTAGCGCTAGACTATACGTTCCCTTCTTGGCTAGGTTTCTCCCTTCAGATGACGATAACGCTCTGACCTGAGTTGGCATGTGCAGTGTCCAAATGCGCATTTCCAAGCGCTCTGATTGGTTGGGAATGGCAGGGCTATGATGGGTGAGGGATAATTTAGGTAGGCTCAGCAGCCAAACTCACGTGATTTAAGGGAAACTGAAGGGACTGTGAGGGGAAGTTATGAAGAGAGAAGAGGAGCGGGACAGCCTTTTCTACAGCCACCCCAATATTTCTTATGGAAATACATCCACGAAAAGGCCTCTAGCCTAAATGGCACAGTCTCTAATGGGGGCCACAGTAATTAAAGGGTAAAAGTCTCTGAAAAGCCACAGGCCTCGAGGGTAAACTTATTCCTAGCGTGTCAAATCCTACATGGCAGGACAGGCAGGGCTTAGGGGCCGCCCCGCAAGGGAGGTACAGATATACTATGCAGAGACAGTCCTGGGCCACCCCATGGAACGCCACGCGGGTGGGGGTGGGCCTTCTAACTCAGCTGGTGCAGGGTAGCTGGGCCCCATCCTCAGACACTGAGTGCAATGCTGGAGGCTGGCCATGGCTGAAGCAGGTGTATCGCCTACTGCGGCGGAGGAATGTGGCATGCCGGCCACAACTGTCGATGGCAGCTCACTGGCTGCGGCTGAGGCTGGTGGCTCTTTCCCCACTGCTGAAAGCGATGACTGTCATGGTGAAACATGTGGGGACCCCTGGGCGAGGATCATCAGGGATCTGGAGACGAGGTCAGGTGGTCTCCCAAGAGGGAAGGGCTGAGGGTCATCCAAAGCAGGAGGTTGGCGGCCCCCCAGAACTAGAGACAGCAGGCCCTCCGGGTCAGGGAAGTGTGGTTCCCCAAGGTCAGGGAGATGAGGGCCTAGCAGGGCAGGGGACTTGGAAACTACTACTAAATCTGAGGACTACAAGCCAGGTATTGTGGGAGGCTGCAAACCTAGCCAAGCAGGGAACGTATAGTCTAGCGCTAGTATATGCGACTGGGTGCAGGCTGAGGGCTGCGAACTGTCTAACTGCACACCTAGAGGAGCAGATAACTCTGGGTCTAGTGGGACGGGAGACCGGTGGCCTAGAACTAGGGTTTTCCAGGTATCACTGAGTGAGCTGACTGCTTGCCAACTGGGGCTGGGGGCTGCCGACCAACTGAGTGCAGATATTGGAGACCTAGTGGGGCAGAGAACCTATTGCCTGGTGGAGCAGTGAACTTAGGGCCGACTAGAGCTGGAGACAGCAAAACTAGAACTGCTGAAGGCTGGGAGCCTAGTGCTGACAACTTTAGGCTTGACAGGGAGAACGTCTCTAAATCTGACATGGAAACCGACTCATGACCTGACATGGAAACCGACTCTGGACCTGACAGGGAAACCGAGTCTGGACCTGACAGGGAAACTGACTCTGGACCTGACAGGGAAAGTGACTCTGGACCTGACAGGGAGAACGACTCTGGACCTGACAGGGAAACTGACTCTGGACCTGACAGGGAGAACGACTCTGAACCTGACAGGGAAAATGACTCTGGACCTGCCAGGGAGAACAACTCTGAAACTGATAGGGAGAACGACTCTGAACCTGACAGGGAGAATGACTCTGAACCTGACAGGGAGAACAAATCTGGACCTGCCAGGGAAACGCTGGACTTGGAGAATAGTAGAGCTCTGGGCCTACTAGAGAAACTGGTACCTTTGAGCCTAGTGGGGCAGGAGCCTGATGACCCACCTGGGCTAGGGACTGTCGGCCGACTAATGCTGGAGACAACAGACCTAGTGCAGCTGGAGACCAATGACCTAGTGCTAGGGACTGAGGGCAGACGAGGGCTGAGGACTGAGAACCTAGCACAGGTAACCTGTGGCTCAGCAGGGCAGGAGGCTCTAAGCCTGGTGGGCTAAGGAGCTGTGGGCTGACTATGTCTGGAGACTGCAAGCCTAGTACAATGAACTTGGGGCCTAGTAAGGCAGGAGGCTCTAAACCTGGTGGGATAGACAACTGCTTAACAACTAACGCAAGGGGCTGCAATCTGAGCAGGGCAGGAGACTGCAGAGCTGCAGAAAGGGCAGCTAACTTATGGCCTAGCATGGCAGGGGGCTTTAAGCCTGGCGGGCTAGGACAATATGTACTCAATAAGGAGGGGTCTGCAGTCCATGCAGCGCAGGATACACTAGAACTACTTGAGGGTCAGGACATACTTGACCTATCGGGAAGGAAGGAAACTCTGACTCTGCCGGGAAGGAATGGAACTCTGACCCTACAAGGAAGGAAGTGAACTCTGACCTTACCGGGAAGGAGGGGAACTCTGACCCTACCGGGAAGGAGGGGAACTCTGACCCTACCGGGAAAGAGGGGAACTCTAACCCTACCGGGAAGGAGGGGAACTCTGACCCTACCGGGAAGGAGGGGAACTCTGACCCTACCGGGAAGGAAAGGTACTGGACAATTAGGTCAGGGGAGACATCAGAGGTGACTTCTGTCTGGCAGGTCCCCTAAGGCGAGGTCTGGAGGTAGCAGGACCCTCGGGCCAGAACTATCACGGTGCTAGCAGGTGGGGCCAGCAGGGACTCCAGGCCTGGGACCAGCAGGTCCCACCAGGCTTTGACTGGAGAGGACCCAACATCTGGGCTGTACTTGACCTCTGTAGTAGCTGCAGACTGTGGCTACATCCAATGAGAAGGATCTGGGCCAGGAGCAGTGAGGGGCTCCTGAGGGAGAGCAGGTGGAGTCTTTGTGGCTGAAGGTTCCAGGGTAGCAGACAGTCGAACCTCAGGCACCTGAGTGTCTGCCTCGACTAGCAGGGGATCCCCACTGGGAGGAGAGGACGACTCCACAACGACAACCAGAACAGGCCCCATGGCAGCGGCTGGCTGTAGCTCCACGACTGGAGTGGGAGTCTCCTTAACTGTGGCTAGTCAAGGAGCCAGCTGAGGAGGGTGCAGACCTTGGTGTCGTGGACTGTGCACTCTGAAGTTGTCTTCATCTGCTTGGGAGCTAGTCTTCTCTGGAGAGCAGAAGTAGACCCGATACTCACGTGCCTCAGGCCGGGGGGACCTAGAGGGACCTCGGGGGGAGGTGGCGCTCCCGACTCTCTGGCAAACACAACGTAGGCTCCTGCCGGGGATCTGTTGAATAGCTGGGCATCCTTCGGGACGTAGTGGGGGTCCCAATGGTCCCATGGAGGTGGTGAACACTCACCGGGAAGGCCTGTAGTAGTGTCTCTAAGGGGAGTAGCCAGGCCGACTTGGGGAGTACCGGCAGTGATGGCGCTCCAGTGGCGGTGACGATGGCTCTAGCCGTAGAGACCTAAAGTGGTGGTGGTCAGGAGAGTAGCGGCGGTACCGGTGCTCCCGTGGCAGTGACTCAGGCCGGGAAGGCCTAGAGTACACCCTCCTGATCTCTTGCTGCTCGTGGCGCAGGTACTCACTCCCTGACCACTGAGGAGGCCTGAAACAGGGCTGGTAGTCTCTTAGATGAGAGTGGTGTGTAGGGCCTCGCAACTCATCTTCCTCAGGTGTATGACGGCTTCGTGTGGCGGTGTGGGCTGAGGTGGGTGGTGACAGGCGTCTCATATGTCTTAGGGATGCAGGATAACTTGTCTGCATCCTGTGGCGTGGAAACAACTCCTTTTCTGGCTACTTCAACATCTCAACTATAGCAGATCACAATCCGGCGATATGAAGGACCATGTAAAAACTATTGGTCACTAAATCAGGCTACAAGGACCACAGAAAAACTGTCGGTCACTAAATCTGGCTACAAGGACCACAGAAAAACTGTTGGCTGGTATGCCCTCATCCGTCTGAGCGGTCAGCTGTGAATGCCCTCACCCGCTATATACTGTACATATAACTGATTTGGTTTGGTTCTGCCCTCTATAGTGCTGTCCGGTTAGAACATGATGTTGAGGCCCATTACTGTACTCTTGATAGTCACCACCACACATACAGACACGGCTGTTTCCATTCCAGGATGTTTATGTGATTTTGGTAATACGAATGACTTGGAATCTTATTGTTGTGGTTATTTTCGATGCACGAATGCAACATTCAGACATTAGTGTTACTGTTGACAATAAAAAGTATTCAGAAACACGCGTCTTCTCCCTTCAGTTGACGATAACATTCTGACCTAAGTGGGCGGGTGCAGTGTCCAGATATGCATTTCCAAGTGCTCTGATTGGTTGAGAATGGCAGGGCTATGATGGGTGAGGGATAACTTAGGTAGACTGAGCAGCCAAACTAACTGGATTTAAGGGAAACTGAAGGGACTGTGAGGGGAAGTTAGGCAGAGAGAAGAGGAGTGGGATGGCCTATTTTACACTTCGCTTCTTCCTCTCTGCCTTTGTCCTGCTTGCAACCAAAGTATTTTGTTATCGGAACAACCTAGTCCTTTTTTAACAGACAAGGGCAAGCATTCCATACAATATAAATACCTTGTTTACCGGGGCAAATCTACTGTGGCAATTGACCCGACACTTAGTATGAATGGAAACTAATGTTGGTGTAGCCTACTGTTATTATTTGATTTGTTTCCTATTTATGTTATCCAACAGTGTCTGGTATGATAATTTCTTATCAAGATCGGGGTAAAACATCCCTAGACTGTCCATTTTGAAAAGTGTATCTAAATCAAGTCAATCAGGGGATTGAGGTATTTGTGCCAGAAGGGCGTGGGCTGGAATCGAACCCACGCCGACACGGTATGTCTATATGTGCACATGGAAGGCAAAGACCCTAACAGCTCTGAATATATTCATGCTTGTGCACTGTGAGCTCTGTGGGACCTGGCATCGACCTCTATGTTGCCTTCCATTCTTGGTGTGAATGACTTGAGGATATCCTGTTGACATGAGGGTCTCCTGCACCCACAGGTCGAGCCATCCATAATGATGGGATGTGCTTCCTGTCAGCTTTTACACGCCTCAGGCTCCATGGGGGGTGCATGTGTGTGTGTCTGTGTGTGTGTGTGTGTGTGTGTTTGTGTGTGTGTGTGTGTGTGTGTGTGTGTTTGTGTGTGTGTGTGTGTGTGTGTGTGTGTGTGTGTGTGTGTGTGTGCCCCACAGCAAACTGAGTAACCTATAGTAAAAGCCCCACAGTAACCTATAGTAAATCATGTCCACTCCATTACAGTTACTGAGTTGCTTATTTACTGATTCACATATGGCATATTTACTCTGGGAAAGAAGTGAGTCTTTCAGAGGCAAATGAGGTGACTGGTCATCAGTTAGGGCTGTTTTCAGTTCAAATCATCTGAATGGCACAGCTTCAATGGGGAAACAATGACAAATGAAAAATTATGGAGAAATTATATATCAGGATTCCTAACAGTAATGAAACTAGCATTCTTAGAACCTTTTTTTATTCCGACCCATTTATCAGCCTGCAGTGAAGCCATTATTCTGACTGTTTGTTTACTGTTTGTTTCCGTGGAGACAGAAGCCTTGGCCTGACCTAGACGGTCGTTGGGTAACAGATTATCGCAGGCGGCACAACGTCCTTACACTGACATTTGACTCTGACATCCAACCCTGGGTCTGTATAGATAGAGGGGGCAGTTAAGCTGTGTCCACGATGTTCATGGTCACCTATTCACAAAATGTTTGATCAACACAAAAGTGAACTTCATTGGCCATCAATTAGCAAGCTGTGATAGCATGGGTTGTGTACATAGGCTACTGCATCAAAAACAGGTTCCCTTGTGGAGTGTAGATGCATAGCCTATCTTGGGTGTGGTGCTTCAGTTTTGACACAGTCATTAATCAAATGTGTTCCTAGGAAAGATTGTTGAACTTGTTTCGGGTTTATTTCTCACAGTCTTCAAAGCACACCATGTATGAAGCAGATGAAACCGAGCTCCAAGTTAGTGGACAAGGTTGTGTAAGAGAGATTCATTTACAGTGTGGGCATACCCTACAATAATTTAAAGGAACATGACACAAAGAAAAGAGAAAACAAAACTCTCCCTTAGAGGGTTGTAGCCATTCCTAATTGTACAGCTACTGTATGTAATGCTGCTTACCACATGTTACATACAGTACATATTAAACTGTAAACATGTTGGACTTTAATGCACAACCACATTTGACGTAGGCCTACATCCAATCTCAGGGATAATACAATCTAAATTTGGGGAGCTAAACTCTTAACTATATCTTCTCCTTTTACAGGCCTTGTCTAGTCGATTCAGAATCATTGGTTCTTTTTAGGACGACATGGGCACCGAAAGCAGTACGGGAAGTGTCACTCAACCTTTCTCACTCTCTCTCACCCTCTTATAAACCACTACCGAGCAGTTCCAGGTCTACTGTTACGGAGCCAACAGGATCTGAGTGGAGGTTACACTATAATTGGGGTGAGTATACATGTAGCTGTTTTTTACACCCCAGTCTCTCTGGGACCCAAATGCTAGGTCACATTTCTGTGAGAGGCCCCATGTTCCAATGTTCCAAGTTGTAAAATGGAACCCTTTAATAGGGGGGGGGGGCTCAGGTGTCAAGCTAGCAGTTTCCACTGGCCCGGTCCAGGAGGGCCCCTGCTTGGATATGTCAAGCTGGTGCTCTCTGCTTTTGTTTAGAGCCCCTGGTAAGCTGCTTTAGAACCCCTGTGGTTATTTCAGATTGGAAGCAAACATTCAAAATGCAACAGGAAAAAAATACCTTGTAAAATCTACTGAGTTATGATTTGTGTGTAGGCAGGGGCTACAGTTTATAGGGTTAACTAAAGGAAACCTGGACAGTCCTTTCAAAAAATGATGTCTGTGATTTGTTTATCTGAAATATGATATTAGAGAACTGGTCAACACTGCAAGTCCTGAGTTGAGACAACTTGAAGAAGTGTAATATGTGTTTACTAGTTAGATTTAACAACATGCAACAGAGAGAGCAGTGAGTGAGCAGGGGACAGTAAGTGTCATCACGTCAGTCAACTCGGGGAGGGCATCTGGTCGTTTAAAATGGTGTGAATATGATCGGCATCAGCGTAGACAGTCAACGGCAGCAAGTGGACTGACTAGATTGGATTTCAGGACCTTCTGCAACTAAAACGTGAATTGAATTTAAATGGGGGAAACCAACAAGAAGCAAACTTTTACTAGGCAGTAAAAAACTACCGAGAAAGTGACAGTTGGGGCCGTGGAGGTGAGTGGAGCGCTTACCCTGGAGAGGGGTAAAAGATGACTGTTGTGTCCCGTGAGAATCAGGACGAGACTGTGGTAGTTTCTCCCCTGTACCAAGATGATTGCGACGTGGAGTGGGGCGATCAGGAGTGCAGCGAGAGGGTTGTCATCAACATCTCCGGGCTGCGCTTCGAAACTCAACTGAAGACCCTCTCGCGCTTTCCCACCACGCTCTTGGGAGACCCGCGTAAAAGGATGCGCTTTTTCGATCCGTTGAGAAATGAGTACTTTTTTGACAGGAATAGACCCAGCTTTGATGCCATCCTCTATTATTACCAGTCTGGAGGAAAGCTTAGGAGACCTGTCAATGTTACCATGGACATTTTCATGGAAGAAATCAAATTTTATGAAATTGAAGAGGAGGCTATAGAGATGTTCAAAGAAGATGAAGGTATGATCATAGAGGTGGAACGTCCGATGCCTGACAACGTGTTTCAGCGCCAGATGTGGCTGTTGTTTGAGTACCCGGAGAGCTCGGGGCCTGCCCGGATGATCGCTGTCGTATCGGTCAGTGTGATTTTGATATCCATTCTGATCTTCTGTCTAGAGACTTTGCCACAGTTCAGGGAAGATACCAGCGCAGGCATGTCATTCAGTAATCACCTCACCACGAATGGGACTACCCTCCATAAAAAACCCAATCCATTCACAGATCCGTTTTTTATGGTGGAAACACTTTGCATCGTGTGGTTTTCCTTTGAGTTTCTCATGAGGTTTTTATCGTGCCCGAGCAAACCGGCTTTTTTCAAAAACGCAATGAACTCCATCGATATCTTAGCGATCGCACCTTATTTTATCACCCTTGGCCTTGAACTCGCAGAGCTACAGGGAGCAGGAAGCGAGCAGGCTATGTCGTTAGCCATACTCAGAGTCATCCGTTTGGTTCGAGTCTTCAGGATTTTTAAACTTTCCAGGCACTCCAAGGGTCTCCAAATTCTGGGCCAGACACTCCACGCCAGCATCAGCGAACTCGCGCTTTTGATATTCTTTCTTCTCATAGGGGTTATTCTGTTCTCCAGCGCCGTTTACTTTGCAGAGGCAGACGACCCTGAATCGGGATTCTCAAGTATACCCGCCGCATTCTGGTGGGCGGTGGTGTCCATGACTACGGTTGGATATGGAGACATGTGCCCGGTTACTATTGGTGGCAAAATAGTGGGATCTATGTGCGCCATCGCAGGAGTGTTGACCATAGCCCTACCTGTCCCTGTTATAGTGTCCAATTTTAACTACTTCTATCACAGAGAGCGTAATGACGAGGAAACCGCCGTGTATACCCACGTGTCTTGTGGTCAACAGAACGCTTCATTTGGAGAATTCAAATCGACCAGCAACAGCACACAGTCCCTCACCAAATCAGAGTACATGGAAGATGATTCTTGTGATACTATCAGATTAACAAACTTTAACCCATTTGAACATTACACTGGCAAGCTGACGGATGTATGAAAAACAAGCATCGGCCTTGTTGAGCAGAAAGCCTGTCTCTGTGAGTAGCCGACCTGAGTGCTTTATTACGCGCGCTTTTACGCACGCAGTTAGTTGGCATGTAATCTTCAAATATCTTTAATTAATTTGTTGGATAGCTACAGTAGGCTTATAGCTTCATTACAGTAATGCCAGGTCTCACACTATTATGCACAGTGTTTGTTGGCATATAATCTTTAAATAGCTGGAATTAATTAGTTTGACAGTAGGCATATAGCTGAATTACCACAACAACCTTTAGAACTGGGTTGCTTTTGGATATCCTAGAGAATGTCTGAACATGGAGCGCCACTGTGTGGTTGAAACGCAGTCGTGCAGCAGACGCTTCTAAGGCAAAACATTCTAACAGCTATCTGAACAGTGTGCAAGACATTGCTGATGATCAAAGTGTGTGTATTATTTACTCATGACTGTACATAAATTGTCCCTAAAAAGCGTGTTAGTAACATTTTGGATTGAAGTGATGGAATGTAACCACACACACGAAAAAGCATTCTCTTCCCTCTACTTGCAGGGGACAAGATCAAAGACCGTGCCCTTTCTGCTTCTCTTGAAAGGAAATGCAGGCAATTCCAAAAATATTTGTAACTGGAAAAGTCAAGATAGTGAACAAACATCACACACTTGTCCCATTAACTACTGGCCAGCAATGTGAGATGACAGGTGCTGCTACATCATCATGCACTCCCAAGTGGCGCACTGGTCTAAGGCACTGCATCTCGGTGCTAGAGGCGTCACTACAGACACCCTGGTTCAGCGGTCTAAGGCACTGCATCTCGGTGCTAGAGGCGTCACTACAGACACCCTGGTTCAGCGGTCTAAGGCACTGCATCTCGGTGCTAGAGGCGTCACTACAGACACCCTGGTTCAGCGGTCTAAGGCACTGCATCTCGGTGCTAGAGGCGTCACTACAGACACCCTGGTTCAGCGGTCTAAGGCACTGCATCTCGGTGCTAGAGGCGTCACTACAGACACCCTGGTTCAGCGGTCTAAGGCACTGCATCTCGGTGCTAGAGGCGTCACTACAGACACCCTGGTTCAGCGGTCTAAGGCACTGCATCTCGGTGCTAGAGGCGTCACTACAGACACCCTGGTTCAGCGGTCTAAGGCACTGCATCTCGGTGCTAGAGGCGTCACTACAGACACCCTGGTTCAGCGGTCTAAGGCACTGCATCTCGGTGCTAGAGGCGTCACTACAGACACCCTGGTTCAGCGGTCTAAGGCACTGCATCTCGGTGCTAGAGGCGTCACTACAGACACCCTGGTTCAGCGGTCTAAGGCACTGCATCTCAGTGCTAGAGGCGTCACTACAGACACCCTGGTTCAAATCCAGGCTGTATCACAACCGTCTGTGTTTCGGAGTCCCATAGGGCGGTGCACAATTGGTCCAGCATCGTCCGAATTTGGCTGGAGTAGTCCGTCATTGTAAATAAGAATTTGTTCTTAACTGACTTGCCTAGTTAAATATAAAAAAATCTAATGGAGAGCCCCCTGAACAAACTACACTTTTGGAAAATAGTAATTTTTTAAACTCAATGAAACTTCAATGAACCTTTCAATGTACTTTGTAATGTATTCAATTAACTGAAATGACTACTGTGTAGATATCCTGTAATGTATCGTTGTAAATAGGCCTATATTGTAATTGCTATACTCATGTTCTCAGCTAAGAATCTTAATGCAAACATGCCTTGCTCTGTGTGCCTTTATTTGGACAATTTTTAAGGAACTATTTGTGTAGTCCTTTATTTTATATAACTATTTATTGTACAAAAATGCAGATTTAGCTGTAAACGTTCCTTGGAAAGGAATCACTGGTCTTAAAAGAACTTGCCAATTATTTCTGCATGTAAGGAGAAATCAATTTGTTCATAAAAATAAATTTTTATGAACAAACTATTTCTATTTTTTTAAGATTGTAAAATTGTATGGGAACTTTTTAACTATATTTTTTAAATAAATAAATGCTCATTATTTTGTTATCATATTAACTACAGATCCTCCCAAAGAGAGTTAATGTTTGATAATATTATGGAGTGGGATGGGAGTGTCCTTACTTTCAAGTAACTAGTTAATATGGAAACAGCCTGCATTAACTTAACCGAAGGCCGACAGTGATATATTAAGTGTATAATATTAATGAATTAATACAATAGGCCCACTTGCAGCACCGGCTGGCAGCACATCTTAGCAGATTAAACTAAGCAGAGAAATTGTATTTCTCATTAATTGTATGAATTCATTAATACATTTCTTTCCACAGGGCCGTGGGGTGAGGCAGGGATGCAGCTTGAGCCCCACCCTCTTCAACATATATATCAATGAATTGGTGAGTGCACTAGAACACTCTGCAGCACCTGGCCTCACCCTACTAGAATCTGAAGTCAAATGTCTACTGTTTGCTGATGATCTGGTGCTTCTGTCCCCAACCAAGGAGGGCCTACAACAGCACATAGATCTTCTGCAGAGATTCTGTCAGACCTGGGCCCTGACAGTGAATCTCAGTAAGACAAAAATGAGAAAGCAATCAACTACAGAGAGATTAACCTCGACAAGAGTCCCCTAAGCAAGCTGGTCCTGGGGCTCTGTTCAAAAACATAAACAGACCCCACAGAGCCCCAGCACAGCAACACAATTAGACCCCACCAAATCATTTGAAAACAAAAAGATAATTAATTGACAAATTGGAAAGAATTAACAAAAAAACTGAGCAAACTAGAATGCTATTTGTCCCTAAACAGAGAATAGACAGTGGCAGAATACCTGACCACTGTGACTGACCCAAAATTAAGGAAAGCTTTGACTATGTACAGACTCAGTGAGCATAGCCTTGCTATTGAGAGAGGCCGCTGTAGGCAGACCTGGCTCTCAAGAGAAGAGAGGCTATGTGCACACTGCCCACAAAATGAGGTGGAAACTGAGCTGCATTTCCTAACTTCTTGACAAATGTATGACCATATTAGAGACACATATTTCCCTAAGATTACACAGATCCACAAAGAATTGGAAAACGATTTTGATAAACCCCCATATCTACTGGGTGAAATACCACAGTGTGACATCACAGCAGCAAGATGTGTGACCTGTTGTGACAAGAAAAGGGCAACCAGTGAAGAACAAACACCATTGTAAATACAACACATATTTCTGTTTATTCATTTTCCCTTTTGTACTTTAACTATTTGCACATCGTTACAACACTGTATATAGCCATGGCATTTGAAATGTCTATTCCTTTGGAACTTTTGTGAGTGTAATGTTTACTGTTAATTTTATATTGTTTATTTCACTTTTGTTTATCTATTTCACTTGCTTTTGCAATGTAAACAAACATATGTTTCCTATGCCAATAAAGCCCATTGAATTGAATTGAGAGAGATAGAGAGAGAGATAGAGAGAGAGAGAGAGAGAGAGAGAGAGAGAGAGAGAGAGAGAAAGATCCTGAGGAAGGGGAGTAGTGTAAAGGAATACCTTTAAGTTGGCTTCCCTCTCTGTAACAGTCACATGGTGTGAGACAGCTGTTTTGTGACAAGCCTGGCTGATAGCAGTGTCTGTATACTGTACTCTGTGCTAGAGTACAGCAGAGCTCTGGTGAAACGAGCAGTGGAAGGAAGGGGGGAGAGAGCGAGAGAGAGAGAGCGAGAGAGAGAGAGAGAGAAAGATCCTGAGGAAGGGGAGTAGTGTAAAGGAACACCTTTAAGTTGGCTTCCCTCTCTGTAACATTACTATGTATTTGGAGTGTTAAGCACAATGGTACCTAGACAGCTGAGCTTTAGAGTGAGTGGGCTCGATCCCTGAAATTACTCACAGTTCCGTTCTCATATGTCACATACAGTAATGCTGTTCTCAGATGTGTGCTTTGTGCTTCATAATAACCACAAGACTGTAATACATCTGTCTGATCATGTAGTACTATGCCATTGATTAGGTAATATCATGGAGAGAGTGTCATGGAGATGTGTTGTGCAGAGAGGGAGGGTTGGGAATATGGTTGATTTCTTATTAATGATATTCGAGCTCACTCCAATTTATGTTTTCCTTAATGTCTATCAATGGATTGTCAATGGATCATGTCCATAGATGCCTTCCCTATTGTTGAGTGCCCAGTTGACTGTAAAAACTTAAAAGGATATTGTTAATTTACAATTGTAATTTCAAATGAAATACGTAGCCTAACTCATAAAACATTCAGTTAGCACAAACTCATTTGACATGTCAATGCTAGGCCTACAGAACACTATTTGAGTTGTAGCATTAATCCTCAACTCATTCCTAATGGATACAGTTGAAGTTGTACGTTTTCATACACTTAGGTTGAAGTCATTCAAACTAATTTTTCAACCACTCCACAGATTTCATGTTAACAAACTATAGTTTTGGCAAGTCGGTTAGGACATCTACTTTGTGCATGACACAAGTAATTCTTCCAACAATTGTTTACAGACAGATTATTTCACTTATAATTCACTATATCACAATTCCAATTCCAGTTTACATACACTAAGTTGACTGTGCCTTTAAACAGCTTGGGAAATTCCAGAAAATAGCTTTAGAAGCTTCTGATAGGCTGATTGACATAATTTGGAGGTGTACCTGTGGATGTATTTCAAGGCCTACCTTCAAACTCAATGCCTCATTGCTCGACATCATGGGAAAATCAAAATAAATCAGCCAAGACTTCAGAAAAAATATTGTAGTCTGATTCATCCTTGGGAGCAATTTCCAAACGCCTGAAGGTACCACGTTCATCTGTACAAACAATAGTACGCAAGTATAAACACCATGGGACCACGCAGCCGTCATACCGCTCAGGAAGGAGACGCGTTCTTGTCTCCTAGAGATGAACGTACTTTGGTGCGAAAAGTGCAAATCAATCCCAGAACAACAGCAAAGGACCTTGTGAAAATGCTTGAGGAAACAGGTACAAAAGTATCTATTGTTTTTGAAAGTCTGCTCCAAAACCAACATAAAAAAGCCAGACTACGGTTTTCAACTGCACATGGGGACAAATATAGTACTTTTTGGAGAAATGTCCTCTGGTCTGATGAAACAAAAATAGAACTGTTTGGCCATAATGACCATCGTTATTTTTGGAGGAAAAAGGGGGAGGCTTGCAAGCCGAAGAACACCATCCCAACCGTGAAGCACGGGGGTGGCAGCATCATGTTGTGGGGGATGCTTTTCTGCAGGAGGGACTGGTGCACTTCACAAAATAGATGGCATCATGACGAAGGAAATGTATGTTGATATATTAAACCAACATCTCAAGACATCAGTCAGGAAGTTAAAGCTTGGTCGCAAATGGGTCTTCCAAATGGACAACTTCCAAAGTTGTGGCAAAATGGCTTAAGGACAATAAAGTCAAGGTATTGGAGTGGCCATCACAAAGCCCTGACCTCAATCCTATAGACAAGTTGTGGGCAGAACTGAAAAGGGTGTGCGAGCAAGGAGGCCTAGAAACCTGACTCAGTTACACCAGTTCTGTCAGGAGGAATGGGCCAAAAGTCATCCAACTTATTGTGGGAAGCTTGTGGAAGGCTACCCGAAAGCCAAGTTAAACAATTTAAAGGCAATGCTACCAAATACTAATTATGTGTATGTAAACTTCTGACCCACTGGGAATGTGATGAAAGAAATAAAAGCTTAAATAAATAATTCTCTCTGCTATTATTCTGACATTTCACATTCTTAAAATAAAGTGGTGATCCTAACTGACCTAAGACAGGGAATTTTTATTTATTTATTTATTTTATTTGGCTAAGGTGTATGTAAACTTCCGACTTCAACTGTATGTCGATAAAGCTACACAGCTACACACTGTGTGGTTA
Source organism: Thymallus thymallus (assembly GCA_023634145.1). Lineage (NCBI taxonomy): Eukaryota > Metazoa > Chordata > Actinopteri > Salmoniformes > Salmonidae > Thymallus > Thymallus thymallus. Next base: position 27,891,583 of record CM042413.1, read on the forward strand.
TATATATGGAGTTGTGGGATATTGATACAATTAGCTCCATCTGCTGGCTACAATGGAATTGCACATGGTCATTGGCGTATTTATGCCTAGGCATATATTTTTGTTTATTCGGTTTATTACATCCATAAGATCCAACATTAATGACGTAGACATTTTTCGAATTTGATATGTTAATTAGATCAATTTTAAAAACACACAGAACAAAAAACAATGGCAAAAAATCCTGGAGGATGACGCGAAAAAGTTAGTTATTCGCTTATAAATGATCAGAGCACTCCTAACAATCTGTCATGCAGCCCTTCTAAAAATTAACTCACTGCAACTTGACACAGATCTATTTTAAAACAGTAACATGCCTTTTTTAATTTCAATTCGTCCTATCGATTAGATTGACATTAACAACAACAACAACAACAACAGAACATTGCGCCATGCACGAGGAAGGGCAGGGTGTAGGTGGTCAGAAGAATGAGCTCTGTTTGGAGACGCGCTGCTCGCGACCGCTGTCCATGGTGCTGAAACGGTCTGCACGGCGGCCGCACTTTCCGGTCAGTGGCCACTCACAGAATCGAGTTAAGAGGAGATAATGAACAACTGCGAAGTTGAGAGGGAAACATGTAAACTGTATGAATAAATTACTGTAGTTTAAGATATACAATATCAGATTATCAGTAGCCTATCATTAGGACCATTGTTGAGTGGTTGGGAAATAATTATTAAGGTAGCCTACTGGCTGGCTCAAAACCCTTCCTTAAGAAGAGAAGATATTGCGCCAATGCTGGCACACACAATGCTCTTGCTTTTGTGGTGTAGAGAGAACTCATCGCAGCGTGCTTTAGTATAGCCGGTCTGCATTGCGTCGAACCCCTCTCCCCTCCATCTCCCTCCCTCCTTCTCTCTCCCTCTCCGCTCTCCCACGCCCACGCCCCCCCCCCCCCCCCTCTCTCTCACACACACACACTCCACTCTCTCTCCACCTCCACTCCCCTTGCATGTGAAATACCTAACAACAATATGCTGAACCATTATTAAGAAATGGTTCTCTCTTCACATAATCGATTCCTCCCTCTATTTAAGCACATTCAGTCTCCATACCCTCTTAACAGTGTGCTGGCTTGAGGTAAAACACATCCCAGAATGCCCGTCATCTTGTCTAGGATACTCGTAACAGGACATTTCTGCTGATGCGGTAATGTCTGAAAATGGCAAGGGTTCGCTTATTGCCCCTTAATGTATCTCCCCCCTGAATTTCAGAATAATAATTTATCCTGCGGTATAAACCGTTCAATCCGAAGTGCCCCACCGCACAAACGGCTACAGACGTTGCGGTTTACAGTTCGTTTTTCTCTGTTTTTCCATCTTCACGTTTCTCCTCTGACTCAAGCGTGATTTTACATCTAATGTCAAGAAGATACGACAGGATCAAGATGTAGACAAATAATACCTTTAAGTTATCCGATTCGAACGGCTCGGACAGTGATGTCTTGAGTGTTTTAGCCTACCAGGGCGATCTGACTTTGCACAGAGGAAAGCTCCAATGTGTTGCGGTGGGGTGCAATGTAGAGTGTTCATGTATTAACACATGACAACAACTCTCCGGATGTGCTGGCTGTCCTGGCGTTGAATGACTGTGCTGAGTTGTTGACAAGACGCATTCCTTCAGGATTCCTTCACGATCATCCTGAGGTAAGTCTTGAAACTGGTGCACTCTGTCTGTCATTTGAGGGTTAGGTTCGGGGGAATACTTCCCAAACTATTGTTATCTATTACTATTAGACCATTTAGAGACTGACAGTAGGCTACCTTGATATTGTTTTTTATATTACTTTTAGTGCATTTAACTCTTCATTATTTGCGTGAGGCAAGTTTCAAACAGTGTTATGCTACAAAACATGCATATAAAGTGGTGCAATTATATAACATTTACCCTGTCAATTATAATATGCATAGTCGATTGCTTTATGTCTAGATTATCACAGATAAAACAATATAGTTTGCCCCTTTAAACGCTGATAAATAAACAGACAGGAAATGTAGCCTAGAGGCTAAATAAATAAATAAATGGGAGAAATTGCTGAGCCAGCAAATATCTCCACTGCTCCTTAGATCCATTATTTTCTCTTTTTTTTCTCTCTGACTGGGTGACAGAGGCATCCGCAGCAGCAGATGCAGCGAAGAGCAGCAATGGTCGAGTCAGCCAGAACCGCAGTGGAGCCGCACTGAGGCAAAACAAGCTACCCCCCCTATCTGGGGACTAGCACAAGAAATAGTGGGAGAAGAAGAAGAGTGGAGAAGGAAATTGTACCCTGCCAAAACCTGAATGCCGCCTGTTCAATCAGATTAGCCGGACAACCGGAATTCCACAACTCCTGCTGCAACAGAGCTCCCGAATTCGAGCTACAAGATGACCGTAGTGGCAGGAGATAACATGGACGAGACCGTGGCCGTGCCTGGGCACCCGCAGGACGCGTACCCCCCAGACCACGAAGACCACGACTGCTGCGAGAGGGTGGTCATCAACATAGCGGGGATGCGGTTCGAGACGCAGCTCAAAACTCTCTCCCAGTTCCCAGAGACATTGCTAGGCAACCCCAAGAAGAGGATGCGCTACTTTGACCACCTGAGAAACGAGTATTTCTTTGATAGAAACCGTCCAAGTTTCGATGCCATCCTCTACTATTACCAGTCTGGGGGTAGGCTGAGAAGGCCCGTCAATGTCCCATTGGATATGTTCTCAGAAGAGATAAAGTTTTATGAGTTGGGAGTGGATGCCATGGAGAAATTCCGTGAGGATGAGGGCTTTGTCAGAGAAGAAGAACGTCCTTTACCTGAGAAGGAGTTCCAGCGTCAGATCTGGCTGCTTTTTGAGCACCCAGAGAGCTCAGGTCCAGCCAGAGGGATTGCTATAGTATCTGTAATGGTAATTCTGATTTCTATAGTTATATTTTGTTTAGAGACTTTACCTGACTTGAAAGAAGACCCTAGGGGTCGGTTTAAGACTGTAGGGAACCATACTTTTTACTACAAACCAAACATCCTAACTGACCCCTTCTTCATTATTGAAACTCTTTGCATTATCTGGTTCTCGTTTGAGTTATTGGTGCGTTTTTTTGCGTGTCCAAGCAAGGCGGTCTTCTCCAAAAACATGATGAACATCATCGATATAGTGGCCATCATTCCTTACTTCATCACACTGGGCACGGAGCTGGCTGAGGACCCCGAAGACCAGGACGAGGGCATGGGGGAGCAGGCAACATCTCTGGCCATCCTCAGGGTGATCCGTCTGGTCAGAGTGTTTAGAATCTTCAAGCTGTCAAGACACTCCAAAGGATTGCAGATCCTGGGACAGACCCTCAAGGCCAGTATGCGTGAGCTCGGATTGCTGATCTTCTTCCTCTTCATTGGAGTCATCCTGTTCTCCAGCGCGGTGTTCTTCGCAGAGGCCGAGGAGAAGGGGTCGTACTTCGGCAGCATCCCAGAAGCCTTCTGGTGGGCCGTGGTATCTATGACAACTGTGGGCTATGGGGACATGGTGCCTGTCACTATAGGGGGTAAGATAGTGGGCTCCCTTTGCGCCATAGCTGGTGTGTTGACGATTGCGCTCCCAGTGCCTGTCATTGTGTCAAACTTCAACTACTTCTACCATAGGGAGACTGAGGGAGAGGAGCAGGCCCAACTCTTAAACGTTAGTGAACCAAACATTAGTGAAAGCAACTCTAGTCGCCGTAGCTCATCCACTGTCAGCAAATCAGAGTACATGGAGATTGATGGAGATATAAATAATAGCATCGACAACTTTAGAGAGGCAAACCTCAGAACTGGAAATTGCACTATAGCCAACCAAAACTGTGTAAATAAAAGTAAGCTGCTAACAGATGTGTAGAATCGAATTAGACACCATGGGACTTCACTAGACCATCAGTTTTGAAAGCTTCATTCGCCTCCTATAAGCGCTCTAGCATTACAACAACAACCATGCTCAGCAATTTGAAAGTAATCATTACAGGAAAAAAAAAAATGAAGCTGTTACTAGAGAAAATAACATATAAATAGATGAATTCATTATTCTAAAATGATCTTTTAAATAAGTATTGAAAAAGAAAAAAGAAACATCAACTTATATTTAACATGCACAAGTATATGCAGGCGTCCTTGGAGGAACACTAACCAACAGCACTCATGAGGACATATGTCTTTATCAGACGAAGCCAGGCGTCGTAATTAAAATGTTATGCATGGATTACAGACAACAACATTTCAGCAAGTTGCACAATGCATCAAGGAGAAAATGCATCAGAAATACTCTCTGCTGCCTGCAGAGAGAGAGAGAGAGAGACGCAAGTCAGCATCTGTAGCAGTCAGACAGTGGTCTGATCGACCAACGCCTCGCCTGAAGTCCGAGAGAGGCTACTCCTCTACCCCTCTGTCATCAAAGGATTTACTATCCAGGAAAGCACCTAGAAAATAGACTGATCACTGAGCTCCTGGTTTGGATGATGATGAGGATGATGATCTGGGATATGAACATCCGCAATGCTGCTATTTTCCAGCAGTAAGATGCTGTAATTATGATATCACCAAGTGATTCAATGGGATTTTAGCCCTTTAAATGCAAGACAGCACAATATATAACAAAAGAGCTTCACACAAGCATGTTTAAAACCTCCCCATACACGTTGATACTGGCATGCTTGATGATGAGACATAACCTCATAATAATGGTAAACATATATTTATTTTGTATTTTTTCCATCCCCCTATGCCTTCATTCAACTCCCTCCCCCTTATCATTTGGTTTCACTGAGAGTGCAGCTGGTTTAAAACTGTTTTTAATTTGAAAATGCTAATCATTTAGAAGTATCTAGGGAGTGAATGTTAAAAATCATAAGGGTAACAGTAACTAAACTAAGATCATAGCATGAGAAAAAGCAACGTGCATTACGGCCTATCGACTAGGTACTGTGTATCCTAGTATATCTAATGCATGTCGTCAGTATTCAGCTTGTTGCATTTACAGACACTGAAAAGTGTCTCATACTGTCATGGAAACGAAACGTGGGTAATTTTAAAAAAAACCTGAAACGTTTCTGAAATGTGACAAAATACAATATATCCAAACCCAACTCGGGGGATCAGACTCAAAACGTTGTCGATCAAAGAAGCAGAATAAATACCTATTATCAAAAATGCATATTCTCATAAATACGCACCAAGTAAGTTACAGTATTACTTCAATAGTGCAGTGCATGGACCTTCTTTTAACAAATAAAAAGTAAACATATAATGAGATGTCTTCCATTTCACCACTAAATTAAGGGACATGTTTATTTATTTACACAAACAAAACAATCAAAATAACTCTAATTTTACTGAAATTAGCGTTTGTTTAATAGATATTGCAAATCATTATTTTGTACATTAGTTGCTAGTGCCTTTACCCCTCTCACCATGCAACAGGCTCAGTGAAAGTGCCTCTGTGTATGTAGCCTGTATGCAACCATGGAAGTCCATTACCAACAAGACCCATGGTTGAGTTGACCCAAGATTGTAGAACAAGATTCTAGAACAATTTAACATTGCTGTCCTCATGATGCACTTATGCTCTTCCTGGAACCAACCATCCTCTGGTGCTTTATGTTTCTCCACCCATGCACCACTTAAAATCCAAAGGGAATATCCATTGCTTTGCATTTGCTTTGCATTGCATTGTTGCTATTGATTTATGTGCCATAAGTCTTGGGTGTCTACCTCAGTGAGGTTACTGCAGATCTCACTGCAGGACTGCAAGCCAGACTCCTAGCCAGGCAAAGCTGCAAGCAGGCTACTTCAATGCAGAGCGGAGCTTACTTCTTCCACGACATGATAAATGGCCTTTAGTGGAGTAGGCTGTGGTTATCAGGGCATGTATTCATAAAACACCTCAGAGTAGGAGAGCGGATCTAGGATCAGGTCCCCCCACTGTTCATGTAATCTTATTCATTATGATCTAAAAGGCTAATCTGTTTATAGAGCTGCACTCCTACTCTGAGAGGCTTATGAATACAGTCCTAGATGCTGAATTCTTAGAAGCACTTTGGACATACTCTACCACCCTTAAACCTACCCTTAAGACATACTCTACCACCCTTAATCCTACCCTTAGGACATACTTTCTTTGGGGCGGCAGGTAGCCCAGTGGTTAGAGTGTTGGGCCCGTAACCGAAAGGTTGCTGGATCGAATCCCCGAGCTGACAAGGTAAAAATCTGTCGTTCTGCCCCTGAACAAGGCAGTTAACCCACTGTTCCTAGGCCGTCATTGAAAATAAGAATTTGTTCTTAACTGACTTGCCTAGTAAAATAAAGGTAAAAAAAAAAAACACTTTACCACCCTTAATCCTACCCTCAGGACATACTCTACCACCCTTAACCCTACCCTCAGGACATACTCCACCACCCTTAATCCTACCCTTAGGACATACTCTACCACCCTTAATCCTACAAGCAGGACATACTCTACCACCCTTAACCCTACCCTCAGGACATACTTAACCCTATTCCTTTTCCTTATAATAAAATAAACATTTCTATACAGATGTAGGATCTTAATTTGATCACTCTTTTGTTGCAGGAAATGCAAACTGGTAGTGTATTCAAGTTTTAAAAAGTCTTTTAAAGTTTGCAATTTCTGCTTTAAAATGTCAGACTTGATTTGCCCTAACGTAAAATGTATCAACCCCTACAAGAAAATGTCCATTAATTATAATCCAGATAATAATTCACATTTCCTGTTGCTGCAAAATTATTTTCCTGCTGTAGAAAACTAGTTCAAGTTAAGATCCTACATCTGTATTAGCAGAGTAGACTAGAGCATAGTGATATAGACTGACTGATTTATGGTGGCGTACACATATTTAGCAAATCTTATCGCAGGGTTAGCAAAATATTTATGTTTCTAGCTCCAACAGTGCAGTAATACCTACAATACAAAACAATACACTCAAATCCCCAAAATTAAAAAAAAGGATTTAAGAAATATCAGAACGAGCAATGTCAGATTCTGGAATATAAATATATATATATATATATATATATATATATATATATATATATATTTATATCCCATAATGTCTATACACACCATCATATATATATATTTATATTCCATAATGTCAATACACACCATCATATATATATATATATATATATTTATATTCCATAATGTCAATACACACCATCATATATATATATATATATATATATATATATATATATATATATGATGGTGTGTATTGACATTATGGAATATAAATATATATATATATATATATATGATGGTGTGTATTGACATTATGGAATATAAATATATATATATGATGGTGTGTATAGACATTATGGGATATAAATATATATATATATATATATATATATATATATATATGATGGTGTGTATAGACATTATGGAATATAAATATATATATGATGGTGTGTGTATAGACATTATGGGCAGTATATGAATATAAAAGGTGTGTACTGCAGTAGTTATATAGGATGAGCCTTGACTAGAATACAGTATATACATGAAGTTGGCAAACATTACGTAAACATTAATACAGTGACCAGTATTCAATGACTATGTACATAGGGCAGCAGTCTCTAAGGTGCAGGGTAAAGGTTTGGATTCTTTGGTGTGACGTAATGCATAGACATATCTTGGTCAATTATATCTGTGAATGCCTGAAAAGTGTGCCACACTTCATTGATGAGAATGTCCATTCTAGATAGATAGATAGATAGATAGATAGATAGATAGATAGATAGATAGATAGATAGATAGATAGATAGATAGATAGATAGATAGATAGATAGATAGATAGATAGATAGATAGATAGATAGATAGATAGATAGATAGATAGATAGATAGATAGATAGATAGATAGATAGATAGATAGATAGACCGATAGATAGACAGATAGATAGATAGAAGTTCAATTTGCTCAATAGCTGTATTTCATCATTGTATCTTCCAGCTCTCAGCAGAGCTTACGGATGCTTTTTGAATGCTGTTTTGCTGTTTAAGCAACATTTTGGCTGTCGTAAGCAATATGAAATGACAAGATGATTTAGAATAAAGGCACGATACTGGTATCACTCCTAGAAATGTTTGTGACACTGAAGTTGAGAGATTAAACACAATAGATGTTATGACGCCAAACATCAACATTGCTAAAGATTCAATTCCCCTTATGACTGTAGGCCTCTATGTCACTTGGATGAAAAGTACTGTACCATATTTCCATTCGGGTCTGCACGATAGTGTGGAAAGGGTATTAGTGGACTAACAGACAGCTGGCAAAGCAGGCTTATGTACACATTGTTTGGGGAAGAGGCCTTTTTTGATTCTGTGAATCTAGTTGCTAGTTGTTATTGGCTATGCTTCTTTTTATTTTATCTTATATTGAATTGCTGGATACTTAGAATGCATCTGTCTGCTACAGGTCTGGTGTCTGTCTATCCGAGAGCCTTCCTAGATGTCACTTCAGTTGACACATCAGTTAAATATGTCAGTGAAGTTGACATTTGAGTAAAAAAAAAAGATTTAGCTCTTCTAACCAAGAGAATGTCATCACGTCTTAAGAACAGACACAGAATCTCCAAAATACAACCAATACAAAGTGGTTATTTACGGCAAACTTATCTCAAATTTCAAGTGTCAACGTTTATTCGCCACTTGGACAAGATACAAGAGGTCTAAAACAGAATAGTGAAATTCTCACCTTGATTTCCCAATAACGCAGAGATAATAATAAAAATATATACAGTAGATACTAATAGAATCCACACAAGAACTACGATGTGTTAAAGAAACAAGAGAATACAAGTATGTACAGGTCATTGCCAGTACCTTATTCAATGTGCAGGGGTACTGGAGTGGTTGAGGTGGGTTTACACATACAAAGTATCTCTACCATGTACAGTAGCTAGCTGACCATCAGGTAAATTATATGTTTTTACCTTATGTGGTTTCTGTTATGGCCCAGAAGAGTGGTTGGACAAAATATGTCCTGTTCCACCAAATACCCATGATGCAACAGTTCACAGTGATGTTGAGGTCCGTCACTAGTTACCACAGCCACAAAGTCATAAGAATGGCTAAACCTTTGAATTTGTGGCTGTGGCAACTGGTGACAGCTAAGTTTAAGGGAACCCATGCGAAACTCCTCACGTCACGATACCAGTACATCCATTGCTCTTGCTGTGAGGGCAATCTACGCATGGTGCTATGAATTTAATTATTCCATAAAAAAATGCATTCTTATAGCAATAGAATTACAGGTACCTGTTTCTTAGAAACCTTTGTAAAATAAGAGATGAATAAATCTATTTTAAAAGATATGGAGAAGACAGACGGTCTCGATCAATTTACAGATATTTACAACAGGGCTGTCTGTGTATGTTGTTTGTTCTGACCCTTTCTATTCTTTGATTTCGTAAAGGTCAAAGGTTAAAGGTCAAAGTTAACATCTGGGTCATGTTCATTAGGGATAACTGTTTTAAAACATTTTGCAACAGGAATATTTTGAGTACAGAGAGTAAATCCCCAACATTTTAAAACATTTTTGGTACAGAAAACAAAAAATGGTGTTTCTTATTGGACAAGTTGGCCTTCAAGATAGGCCTCCCCATTTCACTCCGGTTTAGAGCGGTTTATTCTATTTGGTGCCTAATGAACACGACCCTATCCGAACACTAAGCAGAGAAAACCTATGAAGTGGCCAAACATAGGTATTATTACAGTGGCCATCCAATCCCCATCAACCTCATAGGTTTACCTGGAGTAGTTTTCCAGCAAGGAAACGATGTTGACAAACGGAGCAAAGTAGCTAGAAGCACCCTCCCAAAGGACAGAATGGCTGTGTGTTTAGAGTGAAGGAGAGTCAGAGATGGTGCCTATATTGGTTTATACACGTTTTTGCATATATTTTAACAATTTTCAAAAATCTATGTTATTCAAAAGAGACGCGAGTGAGAAGGTATTTTAAAAATACCATTCAGAGAAACTAAAGTAAAAGTAAACTATATAAAAGAAGAAAGAAACACATAGAGTATCGCAAGCAACGTTATATAGAAAAATGTCAAAACCAATGATATCTATGTTTTCATTGTGTATCTTATTTTTTTATTTTCTGTGGCACTATACTACGGTTGATTCCCACTGGGCACAGGCGTCAATTCAAGGTCTATTCCACGTTGGTTCTAAGTAATTTTATTGAAATTATGTGGAAACAACGTTGATTCAACCAGTGGGTGCCCAGTGGGTTGTTTTTAGGAAGAACATGACAGAATATCCTGAAATATCAAAGACAATAATAATGTGTTCCTTTGCCAAGCCATGATGAATTAACTGAAGTACTATTGTTATCAATTTACTGTACTGACAATTTACTGTAATGTCAATTTACTGTACTGACAATTTACTGTACTGACAATTTGCTGTACTGAATGATATGGACTACAAACAGCTGTGTTAGCATCAAGATGTATGGATAGTATTTTTTATTTAATTTAAAGAAACACTGTAAAACCCATCCAAACAAACTCTCAAAAAAACAATTTTTGAGAGTTTCCAAACTTCCATCACTGAAAACCAACTGATAATGTATAGATAATGAATACATATCTCTATGGCAACCAAAAACTGCATGGTCAACAGAAGACTGCATGAGCTTATAGCCTTTCAAAACTGTGGATCAACTATAATAACGGTTGTATCATTTAAAGAAAACCCTTGCTTTCATCTAAACCAAAGGCTTCTACATCAAATATCTTCCCGTTTATTGAGAAACATTCTAGTTTGCTAAAGAACCTTTTTCATCTAAGACCAGACACAGTTTTTTTGCTAAAGTATGGCACCATGTACTGAATGTGGTCAGTTCTGATGTTGTCGGTATTAACATCACTCCATGTTCAAACTAGCCTGGTCTCAGATCTGTTTGCGCTGTCTTGCCAACTATATGCTCATTGTCAGGCCAAACATGGCAATTACCAATGACAACGATCATAGGAGTTGGCTATACAGCACAAACAGATCTGTGACCAGGCTACACGTTCATACCTCACTTTTCTAAGATGGTTGTGTGCGCGGCATCTGCGTAGCCAGGTGCTAAAATAGAACTTGGTTCTATTTGTGATGCTTGACGCGCTGCTAGTCCCGCCTCTCCCATCTCCTCATTGGTTTTTAGGAGCATATACCCACGTGGGTGACTGAAAGATTAACTGAGATCCACACTCTAGTACAGTTGGTGGTGGTAATGCACCTTGAAACAAACTCAGTTTACCCTTTTATGTGTGGATTAATTGTCGGAGTAGAGGACCTTGTGCATTTTAGGTAAAATAACAACCCAATGTTTATATCCCAGGACAAATTAGCAAGCAACAGCAAGCTAGCTAGCTAAATTGTCATGAACGTTTTGACCTGTCCCCAAATGAATATAGTTGGTTCAGAGTTTGTTTTGATATTTCAACCTGCGTGTCCTGATCGCGTCTGGGGTGGGTGGACAAAATCAACATGCACACGATGGGAATGTGACCAAGTGCATTATATTTAGGGAAGCTGTCTCGTTTCGGAGCGAGCAGCTCAGAGACAAAAGGGACTGTTGACTACTGGGGTCTGTTAAATCAAAATCCAAACCAATCAAATGTTATTTGTTATTTGCTTGGTAAACAACAGGCATAGACTAACAGTGAAATGCTTCCTTACGGGCCCTTCCCAACAATGCAGAGAGAAAAATAGAAAAACATTATAGAAATACAGTATTATAGATATATAAAATGTTTTGTATCGATCAGGTATGTCTGTCATGTAGAAATGTGAGTCATGCCAGCTCTACTCATTACATTTCTACCTGAAATGTTCCTAACGTTTAACCTCATCAAATACACCCCTGCTCTTTTTATTTTTATTATAAGTCATCCATTTGCCTACTATCAATGTTTGTTTGTCATTTTTTACATTGTATATTGGGGATTACGCTACGATATGTTCAGTTTGTCAGAAGTCTAAGAAAAGCATGGTCTGTGATCTATGCAAGGGTATTTATTTTCTAACGTATGTCAACACTGTATGATTTCATCGTACATCAAATTTAATAAATGTTAAGGATCTGATTGTGCATTGTCGTTTGTTACTTGGAAAAGGAGGTGGTTCGGGTGTCTAGTCAAGTCTATATCTGCTGAATGTTTGTGTACTTGTGAGCCATTAATGGTTTAAGTTTCTGATTTGGCTTCTATCCAACCCCAACGCTGACCTTCCCAAGGACATAGCTAGTGGATCACATTCTGGATCAATGTTACAAACATCTTAGTACTTCAATATCGATTAACACCTGTATTAATTAACTACAATTGAAAACTACATACCCTGCATTCAGGTATTGCCCTCAGTACGTCATATCTGCCTCTCCTCTCCTCTCCTCTCCTCTCCTCTCCTCTCCTCTCCTCTCCTCTCCTCTCCTCTCCTCTCCTCTCCTCTCCTCTCCTCTCCAACACCACAAGTTAGATACTGTTACAAGGTTATATAAGAATTAAAACACTACAAGTTAGATACTGTTAGAAGGTTAAATAAGAATGAAAACATTAGAGTTAGATACTGTTAGAAGGTTAAATAATAATTAAAATACTACCGTTAGATACTGTTAGACGGTCCAATGAGGCCATGATATTACCTAATCAATTACATAGTACTACATGATCAGACAGATGCATAATACATTGTATTACAGTCTTGTGGTTGTTATGAAGCACAAAGCACACATCTGAGAACAGCATTAATGTATGTGACATATGAGAACGGAACTGTGAGTGATTTCAGGGATCGAGCCCACTCACTCTAAAGCTCAGCTGTCTAGGTACCATTGTGCTTAACACTCCAAATCCATAGTAATGTTACAGAGAGGGAAGCCAACTTAAAGGTGTTCCTTTACACTACTCCCCTTCCTCAGGATCTTTCTCTCTCTCTCTCTCTCTCTCTCTCGCCCCTTCCTTTCACTGCTCGTTTCACCAGAGCTCTGCTGTACTCTAGCACAGAGTACAGTATACAGACACTGCTATCAGCCAGGCTTGTCACAAAACAGCTGTCTCACACCATGTGACTGTTACAGAGAGGGCAAAAAAATTGTCATCCTTAGGGCAGTGTCTGAGTTATACAAACAAGTAGGGAGTGGGTAATGTGTTTCTGTGTGAGTTGTAGACCCAAACTTGCGCTGTGTGTCCAAACAGGAAGAGCTGTAATGACGCTGCTTACTGTACAAATTACCCCCCCCCCCCCCCACACACACACACAGACACACACACACACAAGGACCTGTCGTTTTCCCTGAGTCAGGCTTTTGGCTCACTTGATATTCCTGATTGATTCCCATAAAGACTCTCACCCTATATCCCTTTCAGACATGAAACCCATGCTATTCCGATAAAGACAGACTCTCACCCCATATACCTTTCAGACAGGAACCCCATGCTATTCCTATGTACATCATCCAAAAAGTTTCTCAAGCTGCATTTGATTATGGACAGACATATCTGAAACCACAGAAGTATTTATTCATTGAAAAAATATTTTCCAGTGAGGAGTATAGAAATTCATAGACAGAGAACCTTTCCTGGCTTGATTTGTTTCCCGCATTCAACAATGTTGGCAAAGCACTTACATAACTGACAAAATAAAGGAAACACTTGAGCAAATGAGGGATACAAAGTCCACTACATGACCAAAACTATGTGGAAACCTGCTTGTGTTTGACCAAATACAATGTTATTTCCCTGCAAACAAATTAACAACATACTTTCAGCATGCTTATAGAGAAGGGCACTCAACATGTACTGAACATCTCATTCCAAGATCATGGGCATTAATATGGAGTTGGTCCCCCCCTTTGCTGCTATAACAGCCTCCACTCCTCTGGGAAGGCTTTCCACTAGATGTTGGTACATTGCTGCGGGACTTGCTTCTATTCAGCCACAAGAGCATTAGTGAAGTTGGGCATTGATGTTGGGCGATTAGGCCTGGCTTGCAGTCAGCGTTCCAACTCATCCCAAAGGTGTTCGATGGGGTTGAGGTCAGGGCTCTGTGCAGGTGAGTCAAGTTCTTCCACACCGATCTCGGCAAACCATTTCTGCATGGACCTCGCTTTGTGCTCGGCGGCATTTTCAACTTTTGCCACAAAGTTGGAAGCACAGAATCATCTAGAACGTCATTGTATGCTGTAGGGTTAAGATTTCCCTTCACTGGAACTAAGGGGCCTGAACCATGAAAAACAGCCCCAGACCATTGTTCCTCCTCCACCAAACTTTACAGTTGGCACTATGCATTCAGGCAGGTAGCATTCTCCTGGCATCCGCCAAACCCAGATTTGGTCACACCAGATACTGACTGGTTTTCTGATCCACACACCATCCCTTTTTTAAGGTATCTGTGACCAACAGATGCATATCTGTATTCCCAGTCATGTGAAATCCATAGATTAGGGCCTAATGAATTTATTTAAATTGACAGATTTTCTTACATGAACTTTAACTGAGTAAAATCTTTGAAATTGTTGCATATTGCATTTACATTTTTGTTCAGTGTATACAGTACATATAATGAGTGTAAAAAAACATGACGAACACCTTTCTAGTATTGAGTTGCACCCCCTTTTGCCCTCAGAAAAGCCTCAAAAGCCCAAGTTGACTCCAAAGCTTCCCACAGTTGTGTCAAGTTGGCTGGATGGCCTTTGGGTGGTCAACCATTCTTGATACACACAGGAAACTGTTGAGCAACCCAGCTGCGTTGCAGCTCTTGACACGCAAACCTGTGCACCTGGAATATATATATAAATATATACAAGCCATGTCTCAATTCTCTCAAGGCTTAAAAATAATTTAGCCTGTCCCCTCCCTTTCATCTACACTGATTGAATGGATTTAACAGGTGACACCAATAAGGGATCATAGCTTTCACCTGGTCAGTCTATGTCTATGTTCCTAATGTTTTGTACACTCAGTGTGTGTGTATATAAGCATATTATGCTAATTGCACTTAACCCCCTTATGCATACCTCTAACAAAGTGGTTCTCAAACCTCTCCTCTGGGTCCTGCACACGTTTAAAAATGTTGTTGTAGCCCTGAACTAACTCACACAACTACTTTTATTATTATTTGACCCTGCTGGTCATCTATGAACATTTGAACATCTTGGAGAAAGAACTGGCATTAATGGCCATAAATTGTTATAATCTCCACCCGGCACAGACAGAAGAGGACTGGCCACCCCTCAGAGCCTGGTTCCTCTAAAGGTTTCTTCCTAGGTTTTGCCTTTCTAGGTTCGCTTGATTAGAGTTGGAGCGAAAACCTACAGGATGGTAGCTCTCCAGGAACAGGGTTGGAGAGCCCTGCCCTAACCCCACCCCATTCACCCTTAAGTCCTAACAACACCCCACTTACCCTTAGGCACTATCTCCACTCTACCCCATTCACCCTTAAGCCCTAACCTCATCCCACTCACTATCCCCACCCTAACCCACTCACCCTTAGGCACTATACTAAGGAGTTAATGAAATTGCTTCTTCCAAATATTGATAAACATACACCTGTAAAGAAACTGACTGTTAGAACTGTTAAGGCTCCATGGATTGATGAGGAATTGAAAAACTGTATGATTGAAAGAGAAAAGGAGTGGCTGATAAGTCTGACTGCACATCTGACTGGCTGAGCTACTGCAAATGTATAAAACATCTGACTAAACTCAACAAAAAGAATAAGAAACTGTATTATGAAGCCCAGATCAATGATATAAAGAATGATGACTTTAAATGAAATTATGGTCAGAAAGACAAATTATTCCATATTTCATCGAATCAGATGGCTTATTCATCACAAAACCATTTGATGTTGCCAATTATTTTAATGATTAATTCATTGGCAAAGTGGGCAAACTTGGGCAGGAAATGCCAACAACGAACAGTGAGCCATCGTACACATGCATAAAAAAACAAACAATGAAAGAAAAGAATTGCAAATTTGAATTTTGTCAATTTAGTGTGGGAGAGTTGTCATTATTGTTATCGATCAATAATGACAACTCTCCCACACTAAATTTACAAAATTCAAATTTGCAATTATTTTCTTTCATTATTTGTTTTTTTATGCATGTGTACGATGGATCATTGATCTGGGCTTCATAATACAGTTTCTTATTCTTTTTGTTGAGTTTAGTCAGATGATTTATACATTTGCAGTAGCTCAGCCAGTCTCCTGGCATTGACAACTTAGATGGAAAGCTACTGAGGATAGTAGCTGACTCTATAGCCACTCATATCTGTCATATCTTTCCACTGAGCCTAGAGGAAAGTCTTTGTCCTCAGGCCTGGAAGCCAAAGTCATTCCGCTACCCAAGAGTGGTAAAGTGGCCTTTACTGGTTCTAACAGCACACCTATCAGCTTGCTGCCAGCTCTTAGCAAACTGTTTTAAGAAATTGTGTTTGACCAAATACAATGCTAAATCCCTGAAAACAAATTAACAACAGTGTAAGGATATATGTTCAGAGAAGTCTCTGGAAACCTTTATGGTTTTCAGGTTTAGTGTCCAGAGACCTCTCTGGATAACTCTATGTTTAGTTTGGGTTTGGTCCCCAATTAGAAGCAGCTGCGCCGCATTGTCTCTAATTGGGGAGCCTATTTAAGTTCAGTGATTTCCTACCTGTGTTGTGGGTTTTTGTGTGTTCATGGTCGCGTTCTCGCCGTTTGTTGTTTTTGCCTGATAAAAGAAATGTCTTTGCACCACAGCTCTGCGCCTCGGGTCCTGTCTCATTGAAACCGTGACAGAAAAACCCACCAACACGGGACCCAGCAGGTTTGGACAGAAGAGGAACAGCCCGGAGGTATGGAAGTTACCGCCCAGGAGGAGTCCCTCCACTGTTTAGCTCTGGAATTAGGCTGGGTTCCAGAGCAGCGAGGACGTCGACGGGGGCCACGTCGGAGGTCGAGGAGGCAAGCCCAGCCTAGAGCCTCGAAGAACCCCCAGACAGTTATTTTGGGGGGGCTATGGGGCTGGTCGGGGAAGGAAGGGGAGGAGCCCCGGCCACTACACTTGTGGGGGTTCATGGAGGTTTCAGATCAGCCTTTGACATTATTGACCATAACCGGTTATTGAGATGAGAACATGTGTTATGGTTCCATATCGTGGATTCAGAGCAATCTATCTAAGAGAACTCAGAGGGTTTTCTTTAATGGAAGCTTCTCTAATGTCAAACATGTAAAGTGTGGTGTACTGCAGAGCAGCTCTCTAGGCACCTCTACTCTTTTCAATTTTTACCAATGACCTGCCACTGGCATTTAAAAAAGCATGTGTGTCCATGTATGCTGATGATTCAACCATATACACATCATGAACCACAGCTTATGAAGTCATTGAAACACTTAACAGAGAGTTGCAGTCTGTTTTGGAATGGGTGCCAGTAATAGTGTAGGCCGTCATTGTCAATTAGAATTTGTTCTTAACTGACTTGCCTAGTTAAATAAAGGTTACTTTTTTTTATTTTTTATAAACTGGTCCTGAACTAAGAGCATTGTATTTGGTACAAATCCTTCCCTAAGTTTTAGAACACAGTTGAATCTGGTAATGAATGGTGTAACTGTTAAACAAGTTGAGGAGACTAAATTACTTAGTGTTACCTTAGATTATAAACTGTCATGGTCAAAACATATAGATTCAATGGTTGTAAAAATGGGGAAAAGTCTGTCCGTAATAGTTGCTCTGCTTTTTTGACACCGCACTCCAAAAAGCAAGTCCTGCAGGCCAAGAAACATTAGTGTTGAAAATTACAAATAGTTTTTATAGTCACCAGACATGCCACCCAGAGTATTTTCACAGTCCCCAAATCCAGAACAAATTCAAGAAAGCATACAGTATTATATAGAGCCATTATTGCATGGTATTCCCATCTACTATTGCTCAAATGAACAGCAAACCTGGTGAGAAATACCTGATAAAGCAACAACGCACAGCACAATGCCTTTCCCCTATTTGACCTAGATAGTGTGTACAGTGGGGAGAACAAGTATTTGATACACTGACGATTTTGCAGGTTTTCCCACTTACAAAGCATGTAGAAGTCTGTAATTTTTATCATAGGTACTCTTCAACTGTGAGTGACGGAATCTAAAACAATAATCCCGAAAATCGCATTGTATGATTTTTAAGTAATTAATTTGCATTTTATTGCATGACATAAGTATTTGATACATCAGAAAAGCAGAACTTAATATTTGGTACAGAAACCTTTGTTTGCAATTACAGAGATCATACGTTTCCTGTAGTTCTTGACCAGGTTTGCACACACTGCAGCAGGGATTTTGGCCCACTCCTCCATACAGACCTTCTCCAGATCCTTCAGGTTTCGGGGCTGTCGCTGGGCAATACGGATTTTCAGCTCCCTCCAAAGATTTTCTATTGGGTTCAGGTCTGGAGACTGGCTAGGCCACTCCAGGACCTTGAGATGCTTATTACGGATCCACTCCTTAGTTGCCCTGGCTGTGTGTTTCGGGTCGTTGTCATGCTGGAAGACCCAGCCACGACCCATCTTCAATGCTCTTACTGAGGGAAGGAGGTTGTTGGTCAAGATCTCGCGATACATGGCCCCATCCATCCTCCCCTCAATACGGTGCAGTCGTCCTGTCCCCTTTGCAGAAAAGCATCTCCAAAGAATGATGTTTCCACCTCCATGCTTCACGGTTGGGATGGTGTTCTTGGGGTTGTACTCATCCTTCTTCTTCCTCCAAACACGGCGAGTGGAGTTTAGACCAAAAAGCTCTATTTTTGTCTCATCAGATCACGTGACCTTCTCCCATTCCTCATCTGGATCACCCAGATGGTCATTGGCAAACTTCAGACGGGCCTGGACATGCGCTGGCTTGAGCAGGGGGACCTTGCGTGCGCTGCAGGATTTTAATCCATGACGGTGTAGTGTGTTACTAATGGTTTTCTTTGAGATTGTGGTCCCAGCTCTCTTCAGGTCATTGACCAAGTCCTGCCGTGTAGTTCTGGCCCCCAGACCGAGGGAGATTGACCGACATCTTGAACTTCTTCAATTTTCTAATAATTGCGCCAACAGTTGTTGCCTTCTCACCAAGCTGCTTGCCTATTGTCCTGTAGCCCATCCCAGCCTTGTGCAGGTCTACAATTTTATCCCTGATGTCCTTACACAGCTCTCTGGTCTTGGCCATTGTGGAGAGGTTGGAGTCTGTTTGATTGAGTGTGTGGACAGGTGTCTTTTATACAGGTAACGAGTTCAAACAGGTGCAGTTAATACAGGTAATGAGTGGAGAACAGGAGGGCTTCTTAAAGAAAAACTAACAGGTCTGTGAGAGCCGGAATTCTTACTGGTTGGTAGGTGATCAAATACTTATGTCATGCAATAAAATGCAAATTAGTTATTTAAAAATCATACAATGTGATTTTCTGGATTTTTGTTTAAGATTCCGTCTCTCGCAGTTGAAGTGTACCTATGATAAAAATTACAGACCTCTACATGCTTTGTGAGTAGGAAAACCTGCAAAATCGGCAGTGTATCAAATACTTGTTCTCCCCACTGTATGTATTGATATGTAGGCTACGCGTGCCTTTTTTAAATGTATACAGTTCTGTCCTTTACTATTAATATTCTGTATTATGTAATGTTTCATGTTTTGTATGGACCCCTCGAAGAGTAGCTGCTGCTTTCTCAACAACTAATGGGGATCCTAATAAAATACAAAAAAAATACCAAACGTATCGGTTCCCTGCAAGATTAGCTGTCACCAATCAAATAAAATCCTCTCTGCCCCCCCCCATTCTGATGCACAGAATGATGATATGATATGAGGTTATCAATAATAAGTTGACTGTTTATCGATGTGATAAGTAGAGACCTTTTAGAGTTTACTTTGGGAGATGCTAACTCTTTAAACAACCGCTCCCATGGTGTCCCGAATACTATTTAGTTAATTGTAACATTAATCATTTAATCGGGTAACATAGTTAGTTAATTAGAGATAACAGTCCTCAGATTACTGTTTAAAGTCATGTCACGATACAGCCTTATTCTAAAATGGAATAATTAAATAAAAACTCATCATCAATCTACACACAAAGCCCATAATGACAAAGCAAAAACAGGTTTAGACATTTTTGCTCATTTATAAAAAAATTAAAAACTGAAATATCACATTTACGTAAGTATTCAGATCCTTTACTCAGTACTTTGTTGGAGAACCTTTGGCAGCATTTCAGCCTTGAGTCTTCTTGGGTATGACACTACAAGCTTGACACCTGTATTTGGGGAGTTTCTCCCATTTAGAGTCCAAGCGGTCTGTCATAGATAGATAGATAGATAGGTACTTTATTTCTCCCCCGGGGGGGAAATTTCATTGTCAAGCAGCTACAACAAAACACAGGGCAGGTGCAAAATGCCACAACGAAAGTACACAAAAGACAGATACACGGTACATGATACATATAGCGGCAGTATGAAAAAGTATAGAAATACAAGATATCTGGAGTGCAAAAAAAAGCTATAAAAAGACATTGCATAGTATGAGTGGTTGGCTGAATATGTACACTATACATTGGTGGATGTTGGATGGTTAACTATACTATACAGGTTGATGGCAGAGAAATACTTCAGTAGCTAAAAATGCGTATGATATGAGCGAGGGAATAATAGTTTACTTAATATACAGACTGGCTAAATGAACAGGTAAGTGAATATTTTGCATGGTTAAATTAGCTGTACAGGTAAATATACAGTTATATTTACAGATAAGTGAATACTTTTATGGTTACATAAACTGTACAGGTAAATGACAGGAAGAGATACTTTAATAGCTAAATGTGTGTATGATATAATTTGGGGTAATAATAGTAATTCCCTTAAAATACAGTCCTTAGTGCGCAGGGTATAATTACAGACAACTGCACGTATTGCACATTCGATATACTAAAAGCAATGAGAAAAGGTGCAACTGGCAGGATACTAATAATAATATGCATTCCTGAGTGAATGCCTACGTAAGTTAAGTCCAATAATTATTTACAATATTGCATGTGATATGATATAACAACTGTACATGAGTATGTATATACAGACCTGTATGAATAAATAGGTCCTGAGTGGATGTGTGCTGATGGACCAGAGTTACTCACGGATGGAAGCATAATTGTTAAACTAGGTCCTAGCACCCCAACAGTTCCAGATCTATGTTGCCGACGGCACGGCACCCCGGTGAGGCATTATATAGTCTAATAGCCGCCGGCAGGAAGGACCTCCTGTAGCGCTCTCTGGCACACCGTGGTGGGATCAGTCTGTGACTGAAAGTGCTCCTCTGCGTCATAACCATAGGGTGGGTGACGTTGTCCATGATGGCCAGCGGTTTGGCCAGGATCCGTCTCTCCGCCACCTCCTCTAGAGTGTCAAGGCTCATCCCCAGGACAGAGCTAGCCTTCCTGATCAGCTTATTTACCCGAGAAGCATCACCGGCTTTGATGTTTGCTCCCCAGCACACCACTGCAAAAAAGATGGCACTGGCCACCACAGACTGGTAGAAGGTATGCAGTAGTTTACTGCACACGTTGAAGGACCTGAGCCTCCTCAGAAAGTAGAGTCGGCTCTGGCCCTTTTTGTACAGGGCCCCGGTGTTACCGGCCCATTCCAGCCTGTTGTCCATATGGACTCCCAGGAACTTGTATGACCCAACCATTTCCACATCCATCCCCTGTATAGGGACTGCAGTCAGTTGTGCCTTGGTTCTCCTGAAGTCCGCCACCATCTCCTTTGTTTTGCTGATGTTGAGCTGAAGGTGGTTCTGCTCACACCACAACACAAAGTCACTGATTGTGCTCCTGTACTCCTCCTCCTGCCCACCCCTGATGCACCCTACAATAGCAGAGTCATCAGAGAACTTCTGTAGGTGGCATGTTTCAGAGTTATATCTGAAGTCTGAGGTGTAGAGGGTGAACAGGAAGGGGGACAGGACCGTTCCCTGGGGGGCCCCTGTGTTGTTAACTGCCCGTTCTGAAACACAGCTCTGTAGTCGCACAAATTGTGGCCTTCCGGTCAGGTAGTCCGTGACCCAGGAGACTAAGGGTGCTTCCACTTTCATCTTCCTCATCTTCTCACCCAGTAGCAGGGGCTGAATGGTATTGAAGGCACTGGAGAAGTCAAAAAACATAACCCTCACAGTGCAACCTGCGTTGTCCAGGTGAGAGTAGGCCCTCTGCAGAAGGTAGATGATTGCATCATCCACCCCGATGTTGCGCTGGTATGCAAACTGCAGGGGGTCCATTGATGAACACACCAGGGGTCTGAGGTGAGCGAGGACTAACCTTTCCAGGGTCTTCATGATGTGGGATGTTAGCGCTACAGGTCTGAAGTCATTCAGGACAGTGGGGTGTGCCTTCTTGGGCACTGGGACGAGGCAGGATGTTTTCCACAGCACAGGGACCCTTTCTAGGCTCAGGCTAAGGTTGAAAAGACGCTGGAGTATTCCACACAGTTGGTCAGCACAGACCCTCAGCACCCTTGGGCTGATGCCATCAGGGCCCGCCACTTTCCACTGGTGTAGTCTCTCCAGCTCTCTCTTCACTTGGTTGGTGGTGAAAGCCAGCCCAGGTGGGGAGGTGGGGGGAAGGGGGGTGTTGAGGATCAGTCCAGGGGGAGCAGGGGCGGAGGTGGGGTCACTGATTGTCTCAGCAGAGGTGCTGTGAGCAAAGTGGGGGTGGGACAGCCGTGAGGGTGTGTGGTCTGGGGAGCTGGAGGGGAGGTGGACAGGGCCAGTATCAAACCTGTTAAAAAATTGGTTCAACTCATTGGCTCTGTCCTGGGTCCCCTCCGTCTGCCCACTGTTTGACTTTTTGAAGCCAGTGATATTTCTCATACCCTTCCACACCTCTCTCACCTGGCTCTGCCTCAGCTTGTCCTCCATCTTCTCCTTATACACTCTCTTCCCCTCAGCAGTCCTCAACTTCAGCTCCTTCTGGACGCATTTCAATTTGTCCTTGTCCCTCTCCTTGAAGGCCCTCTTCTTCTCATTCAGCAGGGCCTTCAGGTCGCTGGTGACCCAGGGTTTATTGTTTGGGAAACAGCGTACCTTCCTGGTGGGTACAGTGTTGTCTACACAAAAATTAATATAGTCTGTTATGCAGTCAGTGAGTCCATCGATGTCCTCCCCATGAGCCTCACAGAGCACATCCCAGTCTGTTGTTTCAAAACAGTCCTGTAGGGCCTCATTCGCCTCCGGGGACCATCTCCTAATAGTCCTGGTGGTTGCAGGCTGCTGTTGGACCAGAGGCCTGTAGAGTGGGGTGAGGTGGACAAGGTTGTGATCCGATCTACCGAGGGGAGGGAGTGCAGTGGAGTTGTATGCATCCTTCGCATTAGCATATAACAAGTCCAGAATTTTATTATTCCTGGTTGGGCACTTCACAAACTGTTTGAACGTGGGCAGCGTTGAAGAGAGAGATGCATGTGCCTTTTACTGAGGAGTGGCTTCCGTCTGGCCACTCTACCATAAAGGCCTTATTGGTGAAGTGCTGCAGAGATGGTTGTCCTTCTGGAAGGTTCTCTCATCTCCACAGAAAAACTTTAGAGCTCTGTCAGAGTGACCATTGGGTTCTTGGTCACCTCCCTGACCAAGGTTCTTCTCCCCCGATTGCTCAGTTTGGCCGAGCGGCCAGCTCGGCCGGAGTCTTGGTGGTTCCAAACTTCTTCCATTTAAGAATGATGGAGGCCACTGCGTTCTTGGGGACCTTCAATGCTGCAGTAATTTTTTGGTACCCTTCCCCAGATCTGTGCCTCAACACAATCCTGTCTCGGAGCTCTACGGACAATTCCTTCCTTCCTCATGGCTTGGTTTTTGCTCTGACATGCACTGTCAACTGTGGGACCTTATATAGACATGTGTGTGCCTTTCCAAATCATGTCCAATCAATTGAATTTACCACAGGTTGAAACATCAAGGATGATCAATGGAAACAGGATGCACCTGAGATCAATTTCGAGTCTCATAACAAAGGGTCTGAATACTTAAGTAAATAAGCTATTTCTGTTTTTGATTTGTTACATACATTTACTAAAAACAGTTTTTGCTTTGTCATTATGGGGTATCGTGTATAATTTAATCTATTTTAGAATAAGGCTGTAACGAAACAAAATGTGGAAAAAGAGAAGTCTGAAGGAGAGTCTGAATACTTTCCGAATGCACTGTATGTTCGATCATGCGTGCTTACATGCATGTGTGTACCCCTCCTCACTCTCCTTTCTACTCTGGCCCCATTCATCTTTGCTTTGAATTACCTCCATCAGCGCGAGAGTAGTGGCAGGCTACTGCTGCTGTGCTGCTGACACACTTGTTTAATTATTAAGAACATAATTCCCTTCCTAGGTCCTTGTGGAAGTCCACGGGCCTGTCCCAAATGGCACCATATTGCCTAAATACTGTAGTGCACTACTTTGTGGATCTGTCAGTGGCCAGCGATAAAGAGCAGGCACATTTGGGCCTTTGAGCCCTGTTCAAAAGTGTTGCACTATTTAGGGAATAGGGTGCCATTTGGGATGCAGTAGCCCACAAATGGTCTTTGTTGGAAGTCAGGGAGGCAGGCCAGTTAAATGGGCCTGCTCTTTACCTCTGGCCACTGACAGCTCTATATCACGGCAGTGATGCAGCAAAGAAATGAATGACAAATGAACTAGATAATCAAGACAGGCCAGGGGGGAAATAAAAGGAAAGCAAGACGAGGGATGGATTAGAGATAGTGGCCTAGAACCACCTCTTCATTCATTCATCCATTCGTTGGTGCATTCATCCTTTAATTAATTAATTAATTAATTAATTAATTAATTAATTGTCTATTGAATCGTAATTCTGGTTCCGCAACACAGGACAGTGGACAGCAGTCATCTAAGGCTCAACCCATCCACTCACCTGCAGCCAAAGGTCTGAAAGCTAGATCAATGCACCAGTCTCAATCAAATAAATGATTACTTAAAGCCGTTAACCAACAATGCAGTTTAAGAAATAGAGGTAAGAAAATATAACTAAAGTAAAACATGTAATTGAAAAGTAACACAATTAAATAACAACACCGAGGATATATACAGGAGGTACCGGTACAATGTGCGGGGGTACAGGATAGTCGAGGTAATTTGTATATGTAGGTAGGGGTAAAGTGACTATGCATAGATAATAAACAGTGAGTAGCACCACTTCTCCAGAATCCAATGGCTGTGAGCCTTACCCCACTCCAGCTGATGCTTGGCATTGCGCATGGTGATCTTAGGTTTGTGTGCGGCCAAGGAAACCCATTTCACGAAAGCTCCCGACGAACAGTTCTTGTGCTGACGTTGCTTCCAGAGGCAGTAGTGAGTATTGCAACCGAGGACAGACGATTTTTACACACTACTCGCTTCAGCACTCGGCGGTCCAATTCTGTGAGCTTGTGTGGCCTACCACTTCACTGCTGAGCCATTGTTGCTCCTAGACAATTCCACTTCCCAATAACAGCACTTACAGTTGACCGGGGCAGCTGTAGCAGGGCAGAAATTTGATACCATCCTATGATGGTACCACATTGAAAGTCACTGAGCTCTTCAGTAAAGCCATTCCATTGCCATTGTTTGTCTATGGAGATTGCATGGCGGTGTGCTCAATTCTATACATCTGTCAGCAACGGGTGTGGCTGAAATAGCAGAATCCACTAATTTGAAGGGGTTTCCACATACGTTTGGTGCTGTAGTGTATCTCATTTTACAGTCATCATGCAGTGTCAGCGGGCCTGTCTGGGGATAAAAGCTGAAAGTTAACAGTTAGCATCATCCCATCCAGGAATATATATGACCTTACCGATTGGATTACAGTACAACATCACTGCACAGGACACTGCACCACAGAAGCGCAAAAGGGGTTAGCCAATAGAAACCACAGCAGCACACAAGGGGTTAGCCAATACAGTAGAAACCACAGAGGAAAGGAAAGTCTGAGTGCAGAGAGGAATGCTGATGTAGCTATACAATGTCCACAAGCATACTGTAGATATACAGTAAAGTAGAAAGCTTGGCAAACACATTTCAATCCTTGTCATTGGTCAAGGCACTTCATTGATGAACACTATGCACACAAGCATACTGTAGATATACTATGATAAATATTCAACTGTATTATTTATTTTTTATTTATTTTATTTTATTATTGGTCAAGGGTTTTGAAAAGCGCATTTCAAATAAAATGTGGGCCTAGTGCTTTGGATAATTCCCTGGAGAAAAGGCCCATAATCCTACAGATCCAGTCACAAGACCTCCTCACTTCCATCCTAACCCCATCTCCATCTCCACTCTCTTACCTCCATCTTCTACTCACCCCTCAACTCCATCCTCTACTCACCCCTCACCTCCATCCTCTACTCACCCCTCAACTCCATCCTCTACTCACCCCTCAACTCCATCCTCTACTCACCCCTCAACTCCATCCTCTACTCACCCCTCACCTCTACTCACCCCTCACCTCCATCCTCTACTCACCCCTCACCTCCATCCTCTACTCACCCCTCACCTCCATCCTCTACTCACCCCTCACCTCCATCCTCTACTCACCCCTCAACTCCATCCTCTACTCACCCCTCAACTCCATCCTCTACTCATCCATCACCTCCACCCTCTACTCACCTTCTCACCCCAACTCCCCACCCACTCTCCACCGCCTTCTCCTAGCCCCCTCTCCTCCTCTCCTCTTCCCCTTCAACCCCCCCCCCCTCAACCATTCCCTCACGCATAGATCAAATAGCAGGCAGTCCCATCAGCTCAGCTTGCTCTCTGTCTGGCCCACGGTGTGAAAGTCATTAATTGAAAGTGTCCTCTCCTACACTATTGATTTTGCATCACTTGCATCAAAACCACCGCATTGGGCGACTTTTTTGCCAGAGATCTTGGTCTTGACCTCTGAGAGGAATATACACAGAATTAAATATAACACATTATCATGCATCTCTATAGGATTGTTGTTACACTACAACTCTGCTGTTATTGGAGATAAACAGGGATGAATATCAGTTGTATTTAGTCAAACATTGTGATGTGAGGGTCAGATATTGTGTTGTTTCACGGTTGGCATTATGACAATAGGACTCCTCTTATATAAAGGAATACTACAAGAGAGAAGAGCTCTTCCAGGGGGACCAGATATCACCTATAGTCTCTCCATCATCAGGAACTGCACAAGAGCACAAGCATTGTTTAAAGAAAAGCAATAAGATAAACAACTTCCCATCATGAGTCACAAACAGACCTATAGACTAATTCTTACACAGTGAATTTAGGCTGCCAGTGAGGGTGTGGTACAAAGGGAACAGGTTTACAGTAAACCCTCAAAGTTAAGAGATGTGAATTTGAAGCAACAGAGGAACAATGTCTCCCTCTGCTTTAAAGAGTCTGTGTACGTCCCAAATGGCACCCTATTCCCTATATAGTGCACTACTTTTTAACAGAGCCCTATGGACCCTGGTCAGAAGTAGTACACTGTAAAGGGAATAGGGAACCATTTGAGACGCAACCCCTGTCAAAGGGCTGACAAATGGACAGAGTGCTTTTTGCTGAGATGCTGAGAGAGAGAGCTGTCCCAACAGGTTTCACCACCCAGCACCCTGCACCAGGTAATTATAATCTGGCCATCATTATAATATCTTAAAATGGATTGTGTGTGTGTACAGTGTGTGTGTGTACAGTGTGTGTGTGTGTGTGTATGTGATCGTGAGAGGGATTATGTGTGTGTGTGTGTGTGTGTGTGTGTGTGTGTGTGTGTGTGCGTGCGTGCGTGTGATCCTGAGATGGATTATCCCCAGGTGCAGAGGAGCAGTCAAGGACAGCAATGTCATAAAGTACTGCAGCTAGAGAGAGTACCCTCCACTCTACAGCTAGAGAGAGTACCCTCCACTCTACAGCTAGAGGGAGTACCCTCCACTCTACAGCTAGAGGGAGTACCCTCCACTCTACAGCTAGAGATAGAGAGAGTACCCTCCACTCTACAGCTAGAGAGAGTACCCTCCACTCTGCAGCTAGAGAGAGTACCCTCCACTCTACAGCTAGAGGGAGTACCCTCCACTCTACAGCTAGAGGGAGTACCCTCCACTCTACAGCTAGAGGGAGTTCCCTCCACTCTGCAGCTAGAGAGAGTACCCTCCACTCTGCAGCTAGAGAGAGTACCCTCCACTCTACAGCTAGAGAGAGTACCCTCCACTCTGCAGCTAGAGAGAGTACCCTCCACTCTACAGCTAGAGGGAGTACCCTCCACTCTGCAGCTAGAGAGAGTACCCTCCACTCTACAGCTAGAGAGAGTACCCTCCACTCTACAGCTAGAGATAGAGAGAGTACCCTCCACTCTACAGCTAGAGAGAGTACCCTCCACTCTACAGCTAGAGAGAGTACCCTCCACTCTACAGCTAGAGGGAGTACCCTCCACTCTACAGCTAGAGGGAGTACCCTCCACTCTACAGCTAGAGGGAGTACCCTCCACTCTGCAGCTAGAGAGAGTACCCTCCACTCTGCAGCTAGAGAGAGTACCCTCCACTCTACAGCTAGAGAGAGTACCCTCCACTCTGCAGCTAGAGAGAGTACCCTCCACTCTACAGCTAGAGGGAGTACCCTCCACTCTGCAGCTAGAGAGAGTACCCTCCACTCTACAGCTAGAGATAGAGAGAGTACCCTCCACTCTACAGCTAGAGAGAGTACCCTCCACTCTACAGCTAGAGGGAGTACCCTCCACTCTACAGCTAGAGAGAGTACCCTCCACTCTACAGCTAGAGAGAGTACCCTCCACTCTACAGCTAGAGAGAGTACCCTCCACTCTACAGCTAGAGAGAGTACCCTCCACTCTGCAGCTAGAGATAGAGAGAGTACCCTCCACTCTACAGCTAGAGAGAGTACCCTCCACTCTACAGCTAGAGAGAGTACCCTCCACTCTACAGCTAGAGAGAGTACCCTCCACTCTACAGCTAGAGAGAGTACCCTCCACTCTACAGCTAGAGAGAGTACCCTCCACTCTACAGCTAGAGAGAGTACCCTCCACTCTACAGCTAGAGAGAGTACCCTCCACTCTACAGCTAGAGAGAGTACCCTCCACTCTGCAGCTAGAGATAGAGTACCCTCCACTCTGCAGCTAGAGAGAGTACCCTCCACTCTACAGCTAGAGAGAGTACCCTCCACTCTACAGCTAGAGAGAGTACCCTCCACTCTACAGCTAGAGAGAGTACCCTCCACTCTGCAGCTAGAGATAGAGAGAGTACCCTCCACTCTGCAGCTAGAGAGAGTACCCTCCACTCTACAGCTAGAGGGAGTACCCTCCACTCTACAGCTAGAGAGAGTACCCTCCACTCTGCAGCTAGAGAGAGTACCCTCCACTCTACAGCTAGAGATAGAGAGAGTACCCTCCACTCTACAGCTAGAGATAGAGAGAGTACCCTCCACTCTGCAGCTAGAGAGAGTACCCTCCACTCTACAGCTAGAGATAGAGAGAGTACCCTCCACTCTACAGCTAGAGAGAGTACCCTCCACTCTACAGCTAGAGATAGAGAGAGTACCCTCCACTCTACAGCTAGAGATAGAGAGAGTACCCTCCACTCTGCAGCTAGAGATAGAGAGAGTACCCTCCACTCTGCAGCTAGAGAGAGTACCCTCCACTCTACAGCTAGAGATAGAGAGAGTACCCTCCACTCTGCAGCTAGAGATAGAGAGAGTACCCTCCACTCTGCAGCTAGAGAGAGTACCCTCCACTCTGCAGCTAGAGAGAGTACCCTCCACTCTACAGCTAGAGATAGAGAGAGTACCCTCCACTCTGCAGCTAGAGATAGAGAGAGTACCCTCCACTCTGCAGCTAGAGAGAGTACCCTCCACTCTACAGCTAGAGATAGAGAGAGTACCCTCCACTCTGCAGCTAGAGAGAGTACCCTCCACTCTACAGCTAGAGATAGAGAGAGTACCCTCCACTCTACAGCTAGAGATAGAGAGAGTACCCTCCACTCTACAGCTAGAGATAGAGAGAGTACCCTCCACTCTGCAGCTAGAGATAGAGAGAGTACCCTCCACTCTGCAGCTAGAGAGAGTACCCTCCACTCTACAGCTAGAGATAGAGAGAGTACCCTCCACTCTGCAGCTAGAGATAGAGAGAGTACCCTCCACTCTGCAGCTAGAGAGAGTACCCTCCACTCTGCAGCTAGAGAGAGTACCCTCCACTCTGCAGCTAGAGAGAGTACCCTCCACTCTACAGCTAGAGATAGAGAGAGTACCCTCCACTCTACAGCTAGAGATAGAGAGAGTACCCTCCACTCTGCAGCTAGAGATAGAGAGAGTACCCTCCACTCTGCAGCTAGAGAGAGTACCCTCCACTCTGCAGCTAGAGAGAGTACCCTCCACTCTGCAGCTAGAGAGAGTACCCTCCACTCTGCAGCTAGAGAGAGTACCCTCCACTCTGCAGCTAGAGAGAGTACCCTCCACTCTGCAGCTAGAGAGAGTACCCTCCACTCTACAGCTAGAGAGAGTACCCTCCACTCTACAGCTAGAGATAGAGAGAGTACCCTCCACTCTACAGCTAGAGATAGAGAGAGTACCCTCCACTCTACAGCTAGAGAGAGTACCCTCCACTCTACAGCTAGAGATAGAGAGAGTACCCTCCACTCTGCAGCTAGAGATAGAGAGAGTACCCTCCACTCTGCAGCTAGAGAGAGTACCCTCCACTCTACAGCTAGAGATAGAGAGAGTACCCTCCACTCTGCAGCTAGAGAGAGTACCCTCCACTCTACAGCTAGAGATAGAGAGAGTACCCTCCACTCTGCAGCTAGAGATAGAGAGAGTACCCTCCACTCTGCAGCTAGAGAGAGTACCCTCCACTCTGCAGCTAGAGAGAGTACCCTCCACTCTGCAGCTAGAGAGAGTACCCTCCACTCTACAGCTAGAGATAGAGAGAGTACCCTCCACTCTGCAGCTAGAGAGAGTACCCTCCACTCTGCAGCTAGAGAGAGTACCCTCCACTCTGCAGCTAGAGAGAGTACCCTCCACTCTGCAGCTAGAGATAGAGAGAGTACCCTCCACTCTACAGCTAGAGATAGAGAGAGTACCCTCCACTCTACAGCTAGAGAGAGTACCCTCCACTCTGCAGCTAGAGAGAGTACCCTCCACTCTACAGCTAGAGATAGAGAGAGTACCCTCCACTCTACAGCTAGAGGGAGTACCCTCCACTCTGCAGCTAGAGAGAGTACCCTCCACTCTGCAGCTAGAGAGAGTACCCTCCACTCTACAGCTAGAGATAGAGAGAGTACCCTCCACTCTACAGCTAGAGGGAGTACCCTCCACTCTGCAGCTAGAGAGAGTACCCTCCACTCTGCAGCTAGAGAGAGTACCCTCCACTCTGCAGCTAGAGAGAGTACCCTCCACTCTACAGCTAGAGATAGAGAGAGTACCCTCCACTCTGCAGCTAGAGATAGAGAGAGTACCCTCCACTCTGCAGCTAGAGAGAGTACCCTCCACTCTGCAGCTAGAGATAGAGAGAGTACCCTCCACTCTGCAGCTAGAGATAGAGAGAGTACCCTCCACTCTGCAGCTAGAGAGAGTACCCTCCACTCTACAGCTAGAGGGAGTACCCTCCACTCTACAGCTAGAGAGAGTACCCTCCACTCTACAGCTAGAGAGAGTACCCTCCACTCTGCAGCTAGAGAGAGTACCCTCCACTCTACAGCTAGAGAGAGTACCCTCCACTCTACAGCTAGAGAGAGTACCCTCCACTCTACAGCTAGAGATAGAGAGAGTACCCTCCACTCTGCAGCTAGAGATAGAGAGAGTACCCTCCACTCTACAGCTAGAGATAGAGAGAGTACCCTCCACTCTGCAGCTAGAGATAGAGAGAGTACCCTCCACTCTACAGCTAGAGAGAGTACCCTCCACTCTACAGCTAGAGATAGAGAGAGTACCCTCCACTCTACAGCTAGAGATAGAGAGAGTACCCTCCACTCTACAGCTAGAGAGAGTACCCTCCACTCTACAGCTAGAGATAGAGAGAGTACCCTCCACTCTGCAGCTAGAGATAGAGAGAGTACCCTCCACTCTACAGCTAGAGAGAGTACCCTCCACTCTACAGCTAGAGAGAGTACCCTCCACTCTACAGCTAGAGAGAGTACCCTCCACTCTACAGCTAGAGAGAGTACCCTCCACTCTGCAGCTAGAGAGAGTACCCTCCACTCTACAGCTAGAGATAGAGAGAGTACCCTCCACTCTGCAGCTAGAGATAGAGAGAGTACCCTCCACTCTGCAGCTAGAGAGAGTACCCTCCACTCTGCAGCTAGAGAGAGTACCCTCCACTCTACAGCTAGAGAGAGTACCCTCCACTCTGCAGCTAGAGAGAGTACCCTCCACTCTGCAGCTAGAGAGAGTACCCTCCACTCTGCAGCTAGAGAGAGTACCCTCCACACTCTGCAGCAAGTAGTCCCTCCAGGAAGCAGGAAAACCTGGATTTCAGCATTTTAACTGACTTCTGTGTGTGTGTGTGTGTGTGTGTGTATTCCCAGAGCAGAGCCCTTTCTTTGCTGCATCAAAAAATCGTAACCTTTCTCCCCAAGATAATGCTAACAACGATGGCATTATTAGAGTATGATCACTATGTCCATTACTGTTCTACATGCATTATCATCCTAACCCTTTGTTCCCATAGCAAGCAGCACTTCAGTAACTAGTGTGAACCATTTCAGCAAATTCAGGGAATTAATAAGTTAATCAATCATTTTTTATTAGTTTGAACACTTAACAAAGTAGCCAGCTTGTATTCACCACTAAAAATAGTGCATTCCCTCCCTAGCCCTGCCCAAGACAAAGCTAACCAGAGGATTCTGATTTGCCAACCCAGCCAACTCATACACACAATCTATTTAAAAAAATTATATATATGGGTACATTCGTAAATTCGATCTGGCTATCTCCTCCGATTTCAGAGTACTCTCATCTGAGTGTGCCAGAGCGCAGAATAACTGAGGAATTTACGAATGCTCAACACTTGTTGAATATGGCAGGTGTCAGTAAACGTCGGCAAAAAAAGCGTAATTCAATTGTTGCCAGCAGCAAAGTTACAGTCAACCATGAAAACAGTCTAACCAGCTCTACTATGGCGAGTAAAATGGTCAGAGTGAGGTGTTCTCTCATTTGTGTCTGGAAGTAGCTAGCAACCTAGCCAACGTTAGCTTGGGTGTTTGACTGCCGTTGAGGTCAGAACGCTCGGATCAACCCTACTCCTAGACCAGAGCGCGCTCTGATTTTACCAATGTGCATTCTGACAACGCTCAATTTACGAACGCCTAGAGTGCACTCTGGCACTACATGGGTGTGTTCTCAATCTGGGGTGCCAGAAACCCTCACAGTGCGCTCTGGGCGTTCTCTTAAATTCTGAGCATTGTCAGATTGCCCGTTCATAAACTGAGAGTGCAGAGGAGTAGCCGAGTTCTGACCTCACAACTGCAGTCAAGCACCCAAGCTACATGGCTAACGTTGGTAGCTTGCTAGCTACTTCCAGACACAAATGAGAGAACATCTCACTCTGACCATTTTACTCGCCCTACTGTAGCAGAGCTGGTTAGGCTGTTTTCATGTTATCCAGAGCTTTGGTGACTATCATGTTTTCCAGAGCTTTGTTGACTATCATGTTTTAAAAAAAAGTCCAAGTCAGTTAAGAACAAATTCTTATTTACAATGATGGTCTACCCTGTGCTGCAGGCAACAATTTAACTAGCCTTTCTGCATGTTTTACTGACACCGGTCATATTCAACCGGTGTTGAGCTTTAAAAAATTCATTAGTTATTCTGTCCTCTGGCACACTCAGGCGATGGGGTAGATAGCCAGAGCAAATTTACGCACCCCAGATTGAATATACGAACATATCCTATATTGGATTTCCTACACTGACTTTTCTGATCAAGTGGCCCACCGCCTATATTTTATTTTTCACTACAGATTCCAACCTACAGGTAATACTTATTTAGTACCAAAAATGTATTATGAAAAATGATATATAAAAAATATTTATAATTCCTAAATACATATCAGGCATCAATTGTGCAAGATCATTTCAGCTGTGAGTATGTGAGGTACTTGTGTGAAAGCACTCTACTTTCCCACTTGTCTGTGTGCGTGGGTGCTGGTGTGTGTTCCTGCAGTCAAGCACCCAAGTTAACTGTGTGCGTGAGTGATTGCCTGTGTGTACGTGTGCCCGATTGGCAATACAGTAGTGAGAGAGAGCAGTGCCCTCCCCTACTGCCTCTGTGTTGCTGACTCATTGTCACTGCCACAGAATCTGCTGGCTGTCTGCATTATTCACTGACTCACCTTTCTCTATTAACTGTTAGTGCCTCCTCAGCACCTGGTCTTGGCCGAACGTGGGGGCTGTGCTTGGATGAACTCAAAAAGCAGTGCTGGGAACAGCCGTGTGGGTCGGGCATCAGTGGGGGCCTGGGGACTTGTCTCGGAGGGCATCTCCAACCTCCAGTCGCCCCGGCCCTTAATCACTTGGCCTGCCCTGTGACCGAAACATCACAGTAAGCATTTAACTGTGGATCTACAACTCTTTATTTTTATAATGGTGATGAGCCTCACCTAATGCCGGGCTGACTTTAGTGCCATGGGGCCTAGTATCAGAGGACAGCTCCAGCCACCCCGGCCTGGACACACCTCACCTCCAGGAGGACAGCGAGGGGCCAGAGGCAAATAGAAGAGGATAATGAACACTGCTTTGCGCCTCAGTGAAAATGATAAATATAGGTAAGAACATTCCGGCAGTGTTTAGAAGTCCCAGTGGGAAGACCAGAGGTAACATTATGGACGACATTGGATTCATAGCATAACCTTGCCTCAACACATAACATTGCATTTACATAAGAGGACATTCATTTACAGCTTTAGGCAAGAGGGTGAACAAGATGGCAGCATGAGGTGTTGTAAATCACAGACTGGGAAGACCATAGGTAACATCTGAACAAGGTTGGATTCTCAT
This sequence comes from Thymallus thymallus, assembly GCA_023634145.1. NCBI lineage: Eukaryota > Metazoa > Chordata > Actinopteri > Salmoniformes > Salmonidae > Thymallus > Thymallus thymallus. Next base: position 27,926,644 of record CM042413.1, read on the forward strand.
ATTGTGATGCTTTAGCATAATCTTGATTATCCCGGACTTGCCTCAGAATTAACTAGTAGGAAGACGTTGATTAACAAGGAGGTTCAGAACAACATTCTAGCAGCCTGGGGTTTAAAAATCACACTGGGAAGACCACAGGTAACATTAGAGACAATGTTGGATTCATGCGGTTTTAACTTTTCTTCAGATTAAACTAATTAATGAACAGTAGAGACATGCATTCATCAAAATAACAGAATATTCAGATTTTGTCACCACAGTACATACATTAACACATGGGGTGTTCTCACAGGAAAGACCAGAAGTAAAATGATCATGACAGAATAAGAATCCAACCTTGATGCATTAGCTTAACCTTGACTATCCCTTATGTAACTAACATGAAGACATTCATTAATAATAAGGTAAACATTCTACCAGCGTGAGGTGTTATAGTCACACAGGGATTCTGTCGCCACAGTACATTAGACAGTAGTGATGTCACGTTTGAGGAAAAGGCTACCGAAGTTCACAAGCATTTCGTGACACCCACAATAACATCTGCTAAACATGTGTATGTGACTAATAACATTTGATTTGGATAAGTTTCCCCACTGTTACCTTTAATCTGTCAGAAGTCCTAGAGGGCAATGAGTTATAGCAGTACATTGAAATTCTGCTGCAGGTAGCTAAATAGTACAGCATAGGCTGGCTGGCTGCATGGGCCAGGGTGCGCTACACAGGAGGAGGTTGAGGACTGCATACGGTATGCAAGAGCTAAAACTACATCTCTCCCTCTCAGACAAACGTGCACATGAAAAAACACTCAACCCTCAGATCTGAGCGCCATCTTGTAAGCTACATACTCCTGCTAGCTTTTCAAAATCAATATATCAATTTAGGACAATCTCAATTTGTTAAGATCAGTTGTGACAGAATTAAACAATTACAGGAGTTTAACAGGGAACAATGAAGAAGCAATGTACTTAGAGATAACCTTCAGTACCTGAGCATCAACAGCCCAAAGAGCTCTCCAACCTTTCATTTTTGTTATTTAACTAGGCAAGTCAGTTAAGAACAAATTCTTATTTACAATGACGGCCTACTTACAGGGTCAGCCCCTGGGTTAAAATAGGCTCAAGGGTTAAAATAGGCTCAAGGACACGTCGACAGGTTTTTCACCTTGTCGGCTCAGGTATTCGAACCAGCAACCTTTCGGTTACTGGCCCAACGCTCTAACCGCTAGGCTACCTGCCGCCCTTTGTCAGGGTAGATGGGGTATCTATCCCAAATTGCATCCTATTACCTCTGTAGTACACTATAGGGCTCTGATCAAAAGTAGTGCACTATATAGGAAATAGGGAGCCATTTGGGGCATGCGATGCAATCCAAATTTAGGGTCTCAGCAGGGAGTGAAGACAAACTATGCCCAGTAGTGGAGAGAAAGCTTAACTACAGTCCTGAAGTAATGATTGATTGAGTTTTTGTGGTGTCACATTTAAGGTAATTCTAATTTTATACTGGTCTTAAAAATGCAGGTCTTCGTGCTGTGGAGATCAAGCTTATGTTACATCAGAAACATTAGGGGTCTGTTTCCTGGGCGGAGATCAAGTCTAGTCCTGGACTAGAAAGCCTGCTCAATGGATATTCTCCATTGTAATAGGATTTTAGTCCAGGATAGGATTAATCCGTGTCCAGGAAACAGACCCAAGGAGTTGTAACACTGGCTGTTATGACAGTTTAGAACAGCTAATGTAATACTTGAACGACAAGGAAACATAGAAACTTGAGAAACAGTGTGAATCTGTGAAACATAAAGAGCCAAGTCGAGCACTGGGTTTTTCCGTTTTATTTAAGGTTTCTTTTTTCAGACCTGTAGAGGACAGTTCAATTCCTTTAAGCTCCTCAATGGGTGTTTAACTCAGCATCATGTTAAAAACCACGGTAGTACGACTGACTGTTGGTTTCTGGATCAGTTCTTGTTTCTGGTGAATACTGTTTTAATAGGGGACCGCAGGAGAAAGATGGAGAGATGAACAGAGAGAGAGCAAGATAGAGAGATGAACAGAGAGTGAGCAAAATGGAGAGATCATAGAGTTATGACTCTAAAAGAAAGAGGCTGTGAAGGGAGGAGAGGTTATTCATTCTCTTGGCCCAGAGAAAGGCAGAGAGCTCCTTGTCTTGTAGCACTTTCCGATATCACATTGCATTATTTCAATTCTCATACTATTTTTATACAGATGCATATCAGAACATCCCAATACTATTTCACTGGCCAATCACTCAAGCTCCTTCTCTCATTAATTCACGGTAGGCCTCATTGAAAGCCCTCATGGGTCCAACAGGGGGAAACTTGTTATGCTATTGCTACCCTTATTAGTATTAGCTTTGACCTGCATATATTGGAAGCCTTTTCATCAACCCCTTCATAATTCATCAATTTTCTCTGCTTTCTGGTGGCTCTCCTGATAAGGGTTTAGCTATTGTAGGTGCCACACAGTGGCACTGTGAGTATCAGACCAAACCCGGAATCTCAGGATGTCCCAGTATTAGCCTGTATCTTCACTCCAACAGTCTTTAAATATTGTTCTTCATTCCAGCCGCTCTAAGTTTCCACAGAACTAGCACTTAACGTGCCGAGGTCTGGTATCGTGAGACTAGGCCTATTCTTCTTCTGACCCGAGAACAGTGGCGAGACTATAACTCTTTAACCCCGTCGGCCGGCCCTCCAGTTAGGCAGTGCTTCATCCTCTGATACAGAGGTTCAACTGAATCTTCCCTCTACTGCAGGATGGCGCACCATGACCCCTGACCCCAAAGGGAACGTTGGTTTTAATGACCTGTACGAGACAAGTCATTGGTTGGGCGTGTTCCAGGCAGACTACATTGCAGTCGCCTGCCAGATCTCACAACGCCTGGATAGGTGTTCTCAGCTAACCAGTTAAAATCAGGTATAGCTGATCAGTTCTCAGCTAACCACATATGATATAGCAGTCTGACACCAACTTCAAAGTCGATCATTGGTTGCTGCATGAGTGCAGCACGACTGTAATCTAGACTGCCTGGAACTTGACCATTGTCTAACATGGAACCCGTAACATGTTTAGTCTGGCTGTGCCCTCAACTCCCCCCTCCTAATGTCTTAGTCTGTGCCCATCTCGGTCTACATCATTTGTCATCTGAACCAACTACAACAAGTCCCTCAACTGTACTTCTCTAAAGATTCTCAACCATACCTCTTAAACCGTTAATGTTTTAGGAATGTTCTCCTTAATGAACATGCCCAAAGTTAACCACTCTGGGGCTTCTCATTGTAAACAGTTTCAGTCTCCTGCTCTGTTCAAAGTGGGGAGGATGAGGGTCTTTGGGGCAAAGCTTTAAGAGCAGATTTACCATTCAGTTTGTTGCTTCATCCTCAAAGAAGAGTAATCGTGACTTCACTTCTTTCACCCATTTCATATTTAATAATTAGTTTACTTAAATTACTCACGTTAGCCAAATCTTGTTTCCTGTGCGCTTGTGGTTATCGACTTGGGTCACAAAACCTAGCACTGCTCCTGTTCTCCGCGCTCATCTAGATCATAAGGATGGACCTCATGTGAACTCACAGCAGTCTGTGTGATCCCAAACAATTCACCTGGGTCGTATTCATTACGCAACAAAAGGAAGAAAACTAACTGAAACCGGCAGGGACTACATGGACTTATCTGTCCAGTAAGAAACACTCCGTTTTCAAAACGTTTCACTACTCCTGAACACACCCCTGACTACTGGAGCTCACTGTAAGGTGTTGACTTTGTTGGTAGCAGACTAGAAAGGGGGTACCTGGCAATGCATGTCATGTGCCACGGAAAACGAAAGAAAAACAAATAGGCCGTCAAAACCGAAAAATAGATGGAAGGAGAAAGAAAAACATAAGCTTTTATTTTGTTAGCTAATCATTTTTCATAATCTGCAGATTGGTGTGTGTACTGTATCTGTATGGCGTTGGGTAGGGGATTGGGACACTGCTGTAATCTGTCTTTAGTTTAGTGTCGGTCCCCGGCAGAGGTACTCTGTAGCAGCTCTGTAGCGCTCTGACCTGGGGGTCTGAAGGATGTCTGGAAGCCTGGAGGAGGGCTGTGAAACTGGCTGGGGTTGGCCTGTGTGGGCTGGGCCAGGCTGGGCAGATAGGGGGCCCAGCCGGAGCCGGCTCTGTGGTGGAGGGGGAGGTGTGGGTGTGAGGCAGCCTGGTCTAGGAGGCCGTGGTGGTGACTGTGGAGTGACTGGGGCTGGTGCTGCCGGTTCTGGGGCTGCTGGGGGAGGGAGGAGCTAGGCAGGGCAGGGCCATCCATCTCGGTCAGGGCCTGGAGGGACTTGAGCCAGTGGGGAGGGTTCTGGTCCTCTTGGAAAAGGTCTAAACTGTTACCTGCCGAGGCTGGGATCCCTGGGGAGAGGAGAGAGAGATGGGTGAGTGGGAACTGTAGGACAGGGTTTCCCAAACTCGATCCTGGGCCGCCCCCCAGGGACAACACTTTGGTTGTTGCCCTAGACAGCTGACTCAAATAACCAACTAATCATCAAGCTTTGATTATTTGATTCAGCTGTGTAGTGCTAGGGGTTGGGGGGTAAGGGTGACGATGACGACCTAGTTTGAGAAACCCTGGTGTAAGAGAGTAGATGGCCCCACTTTCATTTAGCATCTTTAGTGCTGAAAACAGTGACTAGAGCATCCTGGCTAAATAAAGATTAAATATCCAACTCGGCTTATAACACTTTCAAACGGATCTTAGTAAGTTAATAGCATAAATAATAATAAATTGTTAGATATCTGAATGTTATATGACAGAATTAATTTGATAGAATAAAGTCATTATCATCGTATATATTTTTTTTTTAAACGTTTTTTTATTGAACCTTTATTTAACTAGGCAAGTCAGTTAAGAACAAATTCTTATTTACAATGATGGCCTACTATAGTACCGGTGTAATAACTTAATAAATACGTCTGGGGTTACTCACTACCTGTGATGATCGCTGGGTCCATCCAGCTGGCCGTCCCGTCCCAGCTGAGGCTGTGAGATAGTCCCCCTGGCCCGTGGAGACCCCCAATGCCCCCCATGTGGTTGGGCCGCCCGATGTGGTTCACACTGGAGGACGAGGAGGAGGAGGAGGAGGAAGAGGAGTTTGGGAGACCACCAAAGTTGATGTTGATGTTGGGTAGGAGAGCTCTCAGACCAGCCTGCCATTCTTTTACATTGAGGCCGTCTATAGAACAGCTGCTTTCTAGAGAGAAAAAATTTAATTACAGAGAAATTAGAAAATAAGCACTGCTGATTTGCTTCTGTAAAAATATATAAAATATTTATAGACATTTAATACAGATTTTTGATGAATCCACATCTTCACAGGTGGGTTTGGACTGCCATCTTGTGGCCAGAACACAGAACTACATCTACATGTCATTAGTTTCCCTGCAAGATCAAAATAACACAGTAGAAACAAGCAAAATGATCACGTGTTACAGACTGTATTAAACACGACTTAATCAGGATTGGTGTCAATTCCATTTCAATCCATTCAGGATGTAAACTGAAATTCCAATTTTACTTCCTGAATTGAGACAGTACATAACTGAGCCCTGGCCTCAACACTCCCAGAAGAGAGAGCCAGGGTCTTATAACAACCTACCTGATATGGGGATCCCTCCCAGCCCTGTACTGTGGCGCTGAGGAGTCATGCTCAAGTCCAGGAAGTTTCCGTGTCCCCCTCCAGCATTGGCCGAGTGGTTCATGTGTGAGAGGAGGTGGTTATTGCTGCGTGCCGAGGCAGGCATGTCCATCCAGGGATGCCGAGAGGCAGCGGCGGCCTGGGCAGCCTGACTTCCACCATGATGACTACTCTGACTCTGGGAACCAGGGAAACTAAAGGAACTATAAATTTGCCTGTGGTGGAGCTGAGAGAGGCGGGGTGGAGGTCCAATGCTGCTGGGGAAATGGTTGGGGTTGGAGGGGGGCACATGAAGGCCGTGGTGGGAGCTGGGGTGGTGGAGGCTGAAGGGGCCGGGAGACCCCAGGGGACTGGGTTGGTCCTGGACTGACAGCTCCTTCTCTATGAGGTCAGCCAGGGCCTTCCGCGTGATGTCGAAGGGGTCGAAGCCCAGGTCGTCGTCCTGCTGTTGTGTCTTGGAGGAGGAGCCGAAGCCAAAGGCCGCCTGCCAGTCTGTGGAGGACGAGACCGGTATTGTGTCTGAGGAAGGGAGAGAAGGATGGAACAGTTACCTAGTAGTTATGTTTCAAACCATAATGAAAGGTTGTTTGTCTGCTCCACTGCATTACAGCTGTATGTTAAAGGAAGCATCGTCTACTAACAGTGTGTGTCAGTGTCTCTGCCCCACACAACCCACCTGATGTGAAGAGGCTCTGTGGTTCAGGGGTCATGGGCCAGTCGGATCCCCCTCTAGGCAAGCTAGGGAAGGAGGGCAGGCCGGATGGGATGGGGTTGGGGTGTCTGAAGTTACTGTTGTCTGAGAACAGGGACTGGGACTCTGCAGCGGCCCCCTCGAAGGGTGAGCGTGTGGTGAGGTCTGCTACACTGATGGGAACCACTAGACTGCTGGGGGGTCTAGTCAGCCCCGGAGGAGGGGAGGGGGACTCACTGTTAGGCATCTGGAGGAGGAGACAAGAGGAATAGTGACATTGTAACATTTATAAGAAATAATCATTCATAATGAACCAATATGTGAAATGGCTTAGAAGAAGCGGTATACTCTGGAGCATAGATTTAACAATCATTTGGTACTTCATGTAATAAAGTAACTATCTATATATTTATAAAAATCTTGAAAATACATTAAAAATATATTTCTGTACTTCTACATGTGAAATTAACTCATTAGTAAAGGTCTTCTTACCTGTTGTAAAGTCTCTCCATTCACCATACTTGATTCCGGAGGTTTGTCACTGGGACTAGAGGGAAACAGAAACAGACCAGACTGTGATCTTCATGGCCCACCACCACCATTTAAAAACAGGCCAAAAGGAGACCAGTTTGGCCTGTGAGTTAGAACCTTTTCACTCCATTGTGCTGACCTGAACCAAACTGGGCTGGCTGGGAATCTCTGTTCACACAGTCCTTTTCAGTACGTTTCTAGCAACTAAAGTGAATGCGTAACCATGCAGTACAGAACAGTACTGTCTGCCTTCTCAGTAGAGAATAGTACTGCCTTCGCAGTACAGCTTGGTTTAACCTTCCAGTGTATACTTGTCTGTTACTTTAACATTTCTGTTGACTTTTCCCAAAAATGTTTGTGTTAAAGCCTGAATTTAAAATGGCTTAAATTGAGATGGTCACTGGCCTACATACAATACCCCATAATGTCAAATTGGAATAATGTTTTTCTAAATGTTTACAAATTAATAAAACCATTTAAGTTGAAATGTCTTGAGTCAATAAGTATTAAAACTCTTATGGCAAGCCTAAATAAGCTCAGAAGTAACAATGTGCTCAACGAGTCACATAATAGGTTGCATGGACTCACTGGAGTGCAATAAAAGTGTTCAACATTTTTTCCACGACTACCTCATCTCTGTACTCCACTCATACAATTATCTGTAAGGTCCCTCAGTCGAGCAGTTAATTTCAAAACAGATTCAAAACACAAAGACCAGGGAGGTTTTCCAATGCCTCACAAAGGGCACCTATTAGTAGATGGGTAAAAATAAATAAAGACATTGAATATCCCTTTGAGCATGGTGAAGTTATTCATTACACTTTGGATGGTGTGTCAATACACCCAGTCACTACAAAGATACAGGAGTCCTTCCTAACTCAGTTGCTGGAGAGGAAGAAAACCGCTCAGGTATTTCACCATGAGGCTTTGGTGACTTTAAAAAAAAGAGTTTAATGGATGTGATAGGAGAAACTGAGGATGGATCAACATTGTAGTTAATCCATAATACTAACCTAAATGACAGAGTGAAAAAGAAGCCCTGTACAGAAAACTATTCCAAAACAAGCATCCTGTTTGCAACAAGGCACTAAAGTAATACTGCAAAAAATGTGGCAAGCAGTTAACTTTTGTTATGTTTGGGACAAATCCAATACAACACATTACAGAGTACCACTCTCCACATTTTCAAGCATAGTGGGGGGCTGCATCATGTTATAGGTATGCTAGAGGAAAACCTGGTTTAGTCTGCTTTCACCAAACACTGGTGTTATTTTCCTGCTGAAAGGTAATTGAATTTACCTTTCAGCAGGAAAATAACCTCAAACACAAGGTCAAATGTACACTGGAGCGGCTTACCAAGAAAACAGTGAATGTTCCTGAGAGGTCGAGTTACAATTTTGACTTAAATCTACTTAAAAACCTATGGTAAGACCTGAAAATGGTTGTCTAGCAATGATCAACAACCAATTTGACAAACCTTGAAGAATTTAGAAAATAATAAAATGGCCAAATATTGTATAATCCAGATGTGGAAAGCTCTTAGAGACTTGTGAATACTTTAGATATTTCTGTATATCATTTACAATAAATTTGCACAAATTTCTAAAAACATGTTGTTTTCACTGTCATTATGGGGTATCTATTTAATACATTTTGAATTCAGGCTGTAACAACAAAATGTGGAATAAGTCAAAGGTATATGAATCCTTTCTGAAGGGCCTGGGAGGCTCACAGGCATATTGTTATCCAGAGTACTCCAATTATACATTTTTCAACTCAATACTATCCCCCCCCCCCCCATCATTTTATATATATACACACACACACACACACACACAGTGGGGAGAACAAGTATTTAATACACTGCCGATTTTGCAGGTTTTCCCCTTACAAAGCATGTAGAAGTCTGTAATTTTTATCATAGGTACTCTTCAACTGTGAGTGACGGAATCTAAAACAAAAATCCAGAAAATCACATTGTATGATTTAAGTAATTAATTTGCATTTTATTGCATGACATAAGTATTTGATACATCAGAAAAGCAGAACTTTATATTTGGTACAGAAACCTTTGTTTGCAATTACAGAGATACGTTTCCTGTAGTTCTTGACCAGGTTTGCACATACTGCAGCAGGGATTTTGGCCCACTCCTCCATACAGACCTTCTCCAGATCCTTCAGGTTTCGGGGCTGTCGCTGGGCAATACGGACTTTCAGCTCCCTCCAAAGATTTTCTATTGGGTTCAGATCTGGAGACTGGCTAGGCCACTCCAGGACCTTGAGATGCTTCTTACGGAGCCACTCCTTAGTTGCCCTGGCTGTGTGTTTCGGGTCGTTGTCATGCTGGAAGACCCAGCCACGACCCATCTTCAATGCTCTTACTGAGGGAAGGAGGTTGTTGGCCAAGATCTCGCAATACATGGCCACATCCATCCTCCCCTCAATACGGTGCAGTCGTCCTGTCCCCTTTGCAGAAAAGCATCCCCAAAGAATGATGTTTCCACCTCCATGCTTCACGGTTGGGATGGTGTTCTTGGGGTTGTACTCATCCTTCTTCTTCCTCCAAACACGGCGAGTGGAGTTTAGACCAAAAAGCTCTATTTTTGTCGCATCACACCACATGACCTTCTCCCATTCCTCCTCTGGATCATCCAGATGGTCATTGGCAAACTTCAGACGGGCCTGGACATGCGCTGGCTTGAGCAGGGGGACCTTGCGTGCGCTGCAGGATTTTAATCCATGACGGCGTAGTGTGTTACTAATGGTTTTCTTTGAGACTGTGGTCCCAGCTCTCTTCAGGTCATTGACCAGGTCCTGCTGTGTAGTTCTGGGCTGATCCCTCACCTTCCTCATGATCATTGATGCCCCACGAGGTGAGATCTTGCATGGTGCACCAGACCGAGGGAGGTTGACCGTCATCTTGAACTTCTTTCATTTTCTAATAATTGCGCCAACAGTTGTTGCCTTCTCACCAAGCTGCTTGCCTATTGTCCTGTAGCCCATCCCAGCCTTGTGCAGGTCTACAATTTTATCCCTGATGTCCTTACACAGCTCTCTGGTCTTGGCCATTGTGGAGAGGTTGGAGTCTGTTTGAGTGTGTGGACAGGTGCCTTTTATACAGGTAACGAGTGGAGAACAGGAGGGCTTCTTAAAGAAAAACTAACAGGTCTGTGAGAGCCGGAATTCTTACTGGTTGGTAGGTGATCAAATACTTATGTCATGCAATAAAATGCAAATTAATTATTTAAAAATCATACAATTTTTGTTTTAGATTCCGTCTCTCACAGTTGAAGTGTACCTATGATAAAAATTACAGACCTCTACATGCTTTGTAAGTAGGAAAACCTGCAAAATCGGCAGTGTATCAAATACTTGTTCTCCCCACTGTGTGTGTGTATTTTTATTTATTTTTTACATAAAGGCACTGTAATTTAAGCTTTAAAACCTTCTCTCTGTCTCATGGCAAAATGTGTAGAATTGCAGGATATTAGCTTTAAAACTGCAACATTTTCTCTCCGATGCCAAGAGGCAGACCTTAAGTGTTCTTTCCCCGCGGCTGAGACTTGGTTTGTCTGGCCATGTACTGCAGACGTCATAGTAAAACGTCATAGTGTTTTTTATCACACTCGAGCTCTGTTCTGATTATGAGGGGGTGCTTTCACAAAAGGGGTCCACTGCCCAAAAGAGTTTGAGAACCCCTGTTCCATATTACCTGTTGCTGTCACAGTTAGAGGAGAAGGGGGACAGGGCAGCACCCTGACCAGACCCCATCCCCAGCTCGGTGTCCAGCCCCAGGCCAAGTCCTAACCCGTCTGAGGTCATGACCTCTGGATCCAAGCAGCAGTCTAGCAGCGGAGGAGACTTCCTGTCCTCTGACAGCCCATTGGCCAGTTTGCCACCGTACCCCGATAGTGTCGGCCACCCATCTTTGCCATTGCTGGGTCTGTTGTGATAAATGGGACAAACATCCAATAAAGATACGTTGCGTGGAAGAAATCGATAGAGGCCTGAGTGGTTTAGCAGTTAATGCCACTGCCTCCAGGGCGAATATTTGCTGTTGGGTAGAGGGGGGAGAACCAAAATACCAAATATACCTTTGTGTAGAATTTGAAGATCTGCTTTTTGACTTTTCCCCTGCACACATTGACGTTTGTAGAAAGCTGGGGTTCATTTTGTAGAGGTCCTGGAGTAGTTTCTGCTCATATTCTTGGTGTTTCCCGGCCTTAGGACACAAACGCAATAACGTTAAGTAATGTAAGCAGTGAATGATAACACACAATGCTCACCACAGACACCGGAATCAATGCTCCCACTGTTCACCGCAGACACCTGACTCAATGCTCCCACTGTTCACCACAGACACCTGACTCAATGCTCCCACTGTTCACCGCAGACACCTGACTCAATGCTCCCACTGTTCACCACAGACACCTACTCAACTGTGTCGCAGCTTCCACCTAGACCCAGATCTGTCATGACAACGACAATAGGAGTAGCACAAACAGATCTGGGAACAGGCTAGCTTCAAATAACATTAATGCGGAGGTCCGAAGCCACTTGAAGTAAGAACATGGTTGAAAAGGCAGATACAGAAACATCCTCCAAGAGAAAAAGGAAGAAAATGATCTGACCTGGGACAAGGTAGACACACAGGCAGTACAATACGTGATGTCAAGAGAAAGTTAATCACACAAGAAGAATAAAATATTTGTTTACCTGCATCTCCTCTTTAGTAAAGCTAGCTGCCTCGTCCCCCAGCTCATGTAGATACATACAATCTGGTTTGGGACACTGCATGCTTTTGAGGAAGTAACTGCAGTATTTTGTTGTACCTAAAGAAGCCTGCATTAAAAGACATACAGAAAGGAAAATTCAGTGAAAATGTGCTTGTGATGAATGTTCTCTTCAGTTGCCCTCTAATGTATCATAGTATTACTGATCTAAGACAAAGGTGATATTGCATTTAAGATTAAATAAGATAGTACTTAATTTGCTAACATTCCTTACAATAAGTCAGCAATCAGTTAACAATCAGTTACTTATAGGGCCAGTTTCCCAGACACTGATTAAGCCTAGTCCTGGACTAAAATGCACCTTCAATGGAATTTCTCCATAGAGAATTGTTATCCAGGATTTGGTTTAATCTGTGTCTGAGAAACTGGCCATGAAGGTCTTTTTCAGTCACCTTGAGTGTTCTGCCATCCACCACTACATTGTTTACACATTGTATCGCTCTGAGAGCGTCTTCAGAGCGGATATAGGTGACATAGGCACTGGCACTGGGACCCTGTGGATCAGAAAAGGGAAAATAATATTCCCAATAGGTCATCAGAAACACAGCTAATTATGTAGAGATGTAGTTCATGTCACAACCTGCCTATTTATGATCTGCCAGTTAGCAGGCAATTTTCTCCAAAGTAATTGACAGTTCAGTGACAGTACAGTGAGTGTATGTATATATATTTTACTATGTGATCCCTGTGGCGATACAACCCATGACCGTGCACCGTTACCAACCCAACTGAGCCACCCTCCTCTCAACTGAGCCACATAGAACCAGTTCTTACCTGTGAACCTGCATATGATGTGCTGTTGTTGATGACCACCTTGTGTATTTTTCCAAACTTCCCAAAATACTCTGGCCTTTTTAGAACCTGTGCAGAAACACAGACAAAGAGAGGGATGATTGAGACATTTTTCACAAACAGCTTCATAAATACAGTTGAGGGAAAACAAATATAGCTAGGTTAGCAGACCAGAAAAATGATAAAGTAACAGAATAGTGTAACTTGTCTAACTTTGTCTGTAGTGACGCCTATAGCACTGAGATGCAGTGTCTTAGACCACTGCGCCACTTGGTACACTGCGAGATTTAGATCATTTTTCTACTTTCCCAGAGTCAGAAGAACTCATGGATACCATTTGTATATCTCTGTGTGCAGTTTGGAGACGACTGAAGTTAGCATATCATTAGCTTAGCGCAATTGCTGGAAGTCTCCTGGTACAGTAGCCAGCTCCTCTCAAAAGCAGGGAAATAGACCTAACTACCCCAAAGCTGCGCGGTTGGTCATTTATTTACAAAGCTAATCATCATTAAATGGATTCTATCTACTTCCTCATTCTCTATACATCTATGTGACAACGGGACAGAGATCGTAACGTTGTATCCATCTCAATGGCGCTGCCAACAGGCTCACAGACGCCATAATGGTACAGGTAAAACATTGTGACCTCTATACATCTCTATGAGGAAAAACGACTTAAGTCTCGAAACGTTGCAGTATTCCTTTATTGACTGGAGAAAAGTGGAGGGGTGGGGACTTTAGGAGATTTAGCGCGCTTTTGATCTCCACCGACATCTGTGGACGTCAAGTACTAAATGATAAAACTATATACTCAGCACATAAGCAGAAAAAAACATTGCCCAGGCAAAAAGGTATGCATGGGTTAACTGTAGAGGGAATGAGATAGTATATCACATTAATTATAGAAGAAACCTATGGCATTTAGCTGAAAACAGATGAGAAAATATGGACATCCTATAACAACTAAGTACCTAGATGTCTCCTACACTATTGATGATGGACTCAACTCTGGGTCGATGAAGCTTTAAGAGAAAAACCCTCAAAAGGGTACTTCAACTAGGGTTGCTAAATTCAGGAAACTTATTAAATTCCCAGGTTTTCCAGAAAGTAATTGTCTGGAATTTCAGAAAAGTTTCCTGGAATCTTGCAACCTTAACAAAACTAAAAAGATCTAGGCCTATATTGACATAGTATATCTACACTGACTATACCAAACATTAGGAACACCTTCCTAATATTGAGTTGCACCCCCTTTTGCCCTCAGAACAGCCTCAATTCATCGGGACTTGGACTCTACAAGGTGTCGAAAGCATTCCCCAGGGATGCTGGCCCATGTTGACTCCAATGCTTCCTACAGTTGTGTCATGTTGGCTGGATGTCCTTTGGGTTGTGGACCATTCTTAATACACATGGGAAACTGTTGAGTGTGAAAAACCCAGAAGCGTTGCAGTTCTTTACACAATCCGGTGTGCCTGGCATCTACTACCATACCCTGTTCAAAGACAATTAAATCATTCACCCTCTGAATGGCACACATACACAATCCATGTCTCAATTGTCTTAAATTGGCTTAAAAATCCTTCTTTAACCTGTCTCCTCCCCTTCGTCTACACTGACTGAAGTGGATTTAACAAGTGACATCAATACGGGATCATAGTTTTCAACTGGATTCACCTGATCAGTCTATGTCATGGAAAGAGCATGTTTTGTACATTCAGTGTATATGAATGTAGTAGGCTTATATTAAATCGACTCGAACACTAGGTTTCTCTGCTCCATCTCTCTCTGTGTATGTATGCATGCATGCATGCATGTATGTATGTATGTGTCTCACCTCTGGGTCCGCGAGCCTTTGAGAGAGCCCGACCACGAACACCAGGTTTCTCTGCACCACCCTGACGCTGGCCAGGTGCTTCCTGTTCTCTGTCACCTTCTGCTTCTTTTCGTTCTGTTTCTGCTTCTTCTCGTTCTTTATCCTCTGGATCTCCTCCTGTGACAGGGGCTTGTACACCGCAGGGTCCTCTGGGTACGGCTGGATGGTGGGGGTAGAGATGGAAAGACAGGTAAACTCACCTGTCACTATAGGTATTTCCTTCTGGGGAGAGTTAAGAGCAGAGTAGAATCCTTTGTCTCTCATGGACGAATAAAGTAGTATTACATTATACTAGACTATGTCACATTTCCATAACCCCTGTATTGACAGCACCTTCAGAATCTACATTTGTTCCTGGTCACCGCTGGTCAATTTGGTGTCAGTCCCCCACCCAGCCTCTTTTCTGCAGGCGGGCCATAGGCCGTTCTCATCTGTGCGGATGCAATGCCAGCAGAAGTGTAGGAGAACGGCTAGGGTTAGGATAGGTTACGTACCTTTCTGCAGGCGGGGCAGAGGCCGTTCTCGTCTGTGCGGATGCGGTGCCAGCAGAAGCGGCAGATCTGGTAGCCGCAGGTGCAGGGGAAGAAGTTGACGTCGTCAATCTCCAGCGGCTCCATGCACAGAGGGCACTCCATAAGGTCATCCTTCATCTCAGGGCTGTGGGACATCCTATGGCACGGTGTCACGGCTGGGAGGGAGGAGCGTAGTACGGGATGGGAGAGGATCAAAAGTAGAGCGACAATTCAGCTACTTAGAAACGATCTGTTGTGTTAGTAAGATATTAAGTTCAAGTTCTTGATTGTCCCAATTGGGAAATGTGTTGTGAAGTCAGGATTAAACAATAAACAACATTAAAAACAGTGACAACCATACAGCCGATATACACACAACATGAAACAATGAGGTCGGTAAAAAGGTGCAGTCATTGTGCAAAAGGGCATCAATAAATAAGACATTATTTCATCTAATGTGCAGATTAGATAGGATAGAGAATGGAAAGGCAATTCTGCTACTCAGAAAGTCTATTTGGACTTTTTTTTAAAGGTATGTCAATAAATTGTAAACAATAGCTGGCTTCCATCCAATTGGCAACAGATTTTCCATGCTAATATTTAAAAATCCACTTAAAAGCAATATGCACATTTTCCATCCAGAGATGTTTCCCTCAAATTGACTTGTTGCTGATAAAAGGCTGTGCATGATGACCGAATTAAAAAATACATTTTCTATATCCCATTTTCAATTCTACCGATGGTTTTGTCACACACAAAAAATGGTTATATAGCAAATGTGCCCACTCTAGCAGGTCCAGCCAACAGCTCGCAGACACAGTGTGGGTAAACTACCTACATGATGAGATTATTATTATATTGTGTCAATAGCAGCCAAACAATTGATGCAATTTATCCAAAACATTTTACCAAGACAAAAAGATGCCCCCTCTTCTAGCGTATTTTGAAAATGTACCGAAGATTTGCTGTTTCCATCAAGCCTGTGGTGACTTTTTTTTATTGATCCGATGCACTTTACTCGCATAAAAAGGTTGGATGGAAACCTGTTTATGGTAGTGACAATGCCAAATTTAGACCTAAGTCAGACCTGCTCACTTAGCTAGTGGTACTGGTAAAGGTATGTCTTTAATATTAAGTAGTCTAAACTGAACATGAGGACCATCACTCATTTCTGCCTGTGTTAGGTCATAGGCAACAGCTTGTTACAAAGTATCAGATTATGGTAAAGAGAGCCAGCCACAGAGAAATTATGTGGTGTTGTTTTGACAGTAGGAGGGCGTGCCATCTTGTAGCTGTCAACTGCAATACATCAAAGGTTTATAAAAAACAGGCCCATCGAATCTTGGGGTGGTCTTTAATGTAGTTTGCAAATTGGAAGTCACTGAACCAGCTAGCTGATTACAAGTAACTGTAGCTAGACTACATCCTAGCTAACGTTAGCTCCAAGGGTAACACTAGTTAGTCAACTAACTAACATTAGGTACTTTCCAGTACAATAAAATTGGTAAAATGCATATTTCTAGATCCGTTGCTAACTACAGCCGACATAGACAACATTCGCGCCCCACTCTCTCAACAAATGATGCAGGTGTACAAGTAAGGAGCAAATGTCAGATGACTGATACTATGTTAGCCAACTATCTACCTTATTAACGTTAGTATGTTGCTAAGGGTTTGCATTGACTCTCCCCTGCGTTAGATCGCGGCATAACATATGTTAGCTAGCTAGCTAGCTAGCTAGCTCGCAAAAAGCCGGTCAGGTGCCCAAACAAAAAAAATATGAGACTCAAGTCAACGAGTAAAATGCCGTCCATTTGGCATTTTCCGTTGAGCAAATACCCAAAGTTCACATGACAGGCACTGTCGTGTGAATACAAAGTGACAGCTTGTTAACAAACGAAAGTGCTAAAAGGCTAACATTGTTAGCCAACAAGATAACTTCAGAATCTAGGCTGGCATTCGGAGTTAGCTAGCTAGTTAGCGACTGCGGCCTACTAACGTTAGCTTGCGAGCTAACAGACTCCGACACAGTAAACCATTGACATTTCATTAAATCCACAACTAGTTAGGCAACGATGCAAAAGGATGGCATTGAGGCAGAAACTGTAAAAATGCACCATGGAGCGAATGTTATCTTGCCACGAAATTATTAGCAGACAGTTAAAGTAATAGTTTCGACTAACGTTAGCTAGCTACTTACTCACTGTCCGTATTAAAGGGATTCCACTCCAAAGGGACAGTCACGTCAAATTGGGCGGGGATTGCTGATGTCTCTGAACTGTCCAGATTTATATAGATATACACTTTAGATTATGTTAGGTTTATTGATGCGCTATGATTCAAAAGGCTTGATAGAGGTTTTGCCCTTTTCTTTTTTCTTTTTTATCTGTAAAGAAGATACGCTCTAACCACCATTTTAGCAGGCATTAAAATAGGGAGGAGTGAATGGAGCAAGGGTTCAGTACGTACTGAGGCTGCGCAGAAGGCTATCAACAGTGCATTGTGGGAAATATAGTTAGTTGTATTTTCAGTGTACATACTTATGATAGGCCTAGGCTAGGGCATTTGAAATACAGTCAGTGGTGTAAAGTACTTAAGTCGTTGTTTTGGGTATCTTTTTTTTTTGGGTACTTTACTATTAATATTTTTCACAACTTTTACGTCACTAAATTCCTAAAGAAAATAATGTACTTTTTACACCATAAATTTTCCCTCTGATCTGGCGGACTCACTAAACACATGCTTCATTTGTAAATTATGTCTGAGAGTTGGAGCATGCCCCTCTCAGATAAAAATATAAAATGTAGCGGTCTGCTTTGCTTAATATAAGGAATTTAAAATGATTTATACTTGTACGGTTGACACTTAAGTACATTTTATCAATTACATTTACTTTTGATACTTAAGTATATTTAAAACCAAAAACTTTGTCTTTTACTCAAGAAGTATTTTACTGGGTGACTTTCACTTTAACTCAAGCATGACAATAGGGTACTTTTCCCACCACTGAATACAGTAGTATAGTAAGTTGAAGTATTGAAAAGTATTTTATTGAAAATGGTGACAAAATTGATGCAAATTATCAGCAGCCTATCACCGTGATGGTAGGTGAGGTGGTTGAACTAAACCAGCGGTGTCAAACATAATCACCGAAAGGAAAGCTAGACACTCAGGGAGCATAATAAATTCCCAAAACGATGGATAGGGGAATTTGTTTAGCTAATTTTGACAGTGAGGAAATATAACCAATTTTCAGTGCAGCCCCCTGGAACTAGTTTAAGACCGAATGCGGGCCCCTGGGATAAAAATGAGTTTGACACCCCTGAACTAAACATTGAAAAGTTATTTTGATGGTTCAACAAGATAATAATGCTACAATAATGCATATTTCTTCATCCCTCCATCATCAGGAGGTTGGGTTGAGGCCAGGGTTGGGGTGGTTGGACCTTGTTTGGGTCCACAGAGTCTGTGGTCAGAGTGGTGCAGATGGGGTGTGGGGAGGCCAGTGACAGGCGTGCTGCCAGGAGCCCCATCCTAACACAGCTGTGAGTGTCTCTGCTCTGGAACATCCCAGCCAATATCCCACCTGCAAGACTGAGGAGTGGGGAGAGAGGGGTGAATGGGAAAACAACATTTCACCTATGGAGAGTTTTTCATTTTCATTTTATAGTTTACTCCCGTCCCTAGATAGCTACCGACCTATCTCCGGCTCCTGAGACATTCACCGTTTCGTCTGCGGTCTGAGCCAGAGCAGAGTAGTGGACGGCACATTGTCGACCCTTCTGCAAAACAAAAAACATCATCATCATCATCATGTTTAAAGATATAAAGGTTTGTCAAGACGCTCACGTTTAGTTTAGAAGTGAAACAGAATGTGAAAGTGTGAGCTCCCGATCAGGCTGGTTTAGCAAGTCTATATAAAGGTATCCTCTTACCCTTGTTCCTCTCCTAGGCTGCAGGTCTACAGACCCAGCGTTATGTTCTCCACACAGCAGCACTCCCATGGCCCCCAGGGTCACCACCACACACTGCAGGTGGTCCAGCAGGGGGCGTGTGAGAGCCATGGCACAGCTCAGCACCTCCTCCACAGAGCAAGGCAGCACTGACACCACAAGACAAGACCACATCCTCAGTAATCAGAAGGCTCATCATCATGCACAAACTCCTATCAAACAAAGACTTCAGTGTGTGCATTACTTATTATATGTAGCCTGGTCTCAGATCTGTTTGTGATATCTTCCGAAGTGTCAACTCCTATGGTCATTGTTACGCTAAGCATAGGAGTTGGCTCCACAGCAAAAACATAGCTGGGTCCAGGATAATTCCTTATTATATACAGTAGGCTCCAGAAATTATCTAATTGCAGGAATTACTGACTGTCATACCTGCAGGTGTTGGGAGGCCCAATGCCTTGTTCATGGTACACAGCTCAGCCAGGTTGGGGGAGGTGTAGGCCAGGGCTTTCCAGCTGTCTGACAGGAAAGGCTTGCACGCCTTGTCACAATCAGTTGGCTCATACCACACTGCAACACAAGTTTTATCACATCAGGGTCTGTATTCATATAGCGTCTCAGAGTAGGAGTGCTGATATAGGATCACTTTTAGATCATAATGA
Organism: Thymallus thymallus; assembly: GCA_023634145.1. Classification (NCBI taxonomy): domain Eukaryota; kingdom Metazoa; phylum Chordata; class Actinopteri; order Salmoniformes; family Salmonidae; genus Thymallus; species Thymallus thymallus. The sequence goes on from CM042413.1 coordinate 27,946,139, forward strand.
ATAAGATGACAGGTGGAGGTTCACACAGACATGCACTGATGGTGAGAAAATGGTGATCGATCACTATTGATGACTGTCAAAGTGGTCAGCTCTCCATGCTAACCTGGCACTGCATGCTTCTTGGCGACGGAGCAAACATAGTCGATGGTGGAGACGGGTATATTGCCGTCCAGACACACGAGAGAGGCTGATGAGAGCTTCTCCTCAAACTGGGACACCTGTATGTAGAGATGGGCAAAGTTGTTATTTTTCAGTGCTATTCTATAAAAAAACAATCATGAACAAGAAAATGATATAATGTAGACTTTTATGTGTAGTAAATCAGATTCTCTTTACAGTCTAAATGTAGATGAAGTACCCGCTTCAGAAATACTCACATACTGCTCTGTGATTTGCTGGTGGATCTCCATGTCGCCTAATCCGAGACTCAATTCCCCGCAAGCAGTGATCACGGCACAATAAGTAGCGGTCCGCTGCCCCTTAAGTCTAGCGACACCACTGGTATTCTAAGGAAAATCAAAAGAGGCAAGAATGTCATGCCAGAATACTATAGGAGAGGGATTCATTCCGCTCTGCATTTGGTCATAGCAATCAATTGTTACCACTCATTAAGGGCCCGATTTAGTTGAGATAAGTAACTCGCACAATTCTGATTTTAATGGAAACGTGCTGATCTCAAGTCAGAACACCGCTCTAAATCTTTCCACATACGTACCATGTGCCTACAGTAGTTCAGCACATTGTCACTGTGAGAGTCAGTTCCAATAGCCGAGATGAAGAGAGGTCTTTGACCCATTCTGCTCAGAGAGTCTGGTGGGTAAAATATCACACGAGAACACAACATTAAACTGTCTTCACTCAATGCAAAAGTTTGGTTGACCTTTTCCGCATATAGGAGCTATGTAGACATAATTGCATATTATAAACTGGTTCGAGCCCTGAATGCTGATTGGCTGACAGCCGTGGTATATCAGAACCTTTACAACGGGTATGACAAAACTTTTCTTTGTACTGCTCGAATTACGTTGATAACCAGTTTATAATAGCAATAAGGCACCTCGGGGGTTTGTGGTATATGGCCAATATACCACAGCTAAGGGCTGTATCCAGGCCCTCTGCGTTGCGTAGTGCATAACAACAGCCCTAGGTTGTGGTATATTGGCCATATACCACACCCCCTTGTGCCTTATTGCTTAAATAACTAACCAGCGAGGTTCCTTCCTACTCCACCAAATGACTGGCAGACACTTCCAGGATTCGTCTGTCCAAACTGTGAAATATAAAAACAGCGAATCAAAGAAACCCATGTGTCATTGACATCATTTGAATATTCCAGACATGCAGTAGTAGATGCTTGACATAAGCAGAGTTTGTGTGAACGTACCACTAGCTTGTCTGTTTTCCCCTTGGCAATAAAATCCACATTCACACCGCCTATGACAACCTGTGATGAAAGAGCCACAGTGGTATTGTGAGAAAAATTATGCGCTCTACAAGGCAAGAGTGGTTGGTTTATAACGATGATCAACCTATGACTAGTACTCACAATGTTTGACTGAGAGTCTGCATCTTTCTCTCTCTCCTCTGCGTGAGGAGCAGAAGGTGTCCTAGTCCTCTTCTGCATTCGTTCAGACAGTGCACAGGCTATCTGACTGCCCACCCTGGCATTATTATGAATGAGAGCAATATCTTTGGGAATATCAGATTAAGGGAACTTAATGTAATGATGATACTAACATTCAGTTATATATAGATTAAACAAGTTTTAAAAATAACAATTATGATGTCAGAGAAATGTATTGATAGTTTTTTGCCTTACACTAAGAATGACTCTGATTTGGTCCGTCCCTCCCTCCCTCTCTTCAGCAGGGTTTTCTCACACCCCTGTATTGATAAGAGAAGGATACTAGCCTGGAGGGACTTTCCTAGGGTCAGTTCGTTGACCTTTTGAAGAATGAAGGGCGTCACATCTCTTCCTCTTATACCTTTAGCACTACAGGGGAAATACATATGGAGGCAACAGAGAGTTAATCACTACAGGGGAAATACGTACGAAGGCAACAGAGAGTTAATCACTACAGGGGAAATACGTACGAAGGCAACATAGAGTTAATCGTGTGGCTGAGGTGAAATGCATTTTTCTCTTTTCATATCAAGGCAACCAAACAGAAACTCTGATAAGCAGACTTCCTGTGATGGCAGTCATGCAAGAAGCTATCTAGAGTTCAGTAAATAACCGTTCAGAAAACACCACCGGCACAGACAGACCATGAGAAGTGCTCAATAAATGAATAAATAAATAAATAAAGGAGTCAAAATACATATCCAAAAACATGTATTGGGGATTATGAATGCTGATTGGTTGACAGCCGTGGTATATATGACAAAACATTTATTTTTACTACTCTAATTACGTTGGTAACCAGTTTATAATAGCAATAAGACACCTTGGGGGTTTGTGATATATGGCCAATATATTCCACGGCTAAGGGCTGTCCAGGAACAGCCCTTAGCTGTGGTATATTGGCCATATACCACACCTCCTCTGGCCTTTTTGCTTAATTCAACTACAGCCAAGGCAGGTGGAAAGATCATATTATGTTATATTCGGAGTGAAACATCCCTCTGAGCCTAATGCAGTGTTTCCTTACTTGGCCTCTGCCAGCGCAGCCTGTATAGCATCCTCAATCTGTTGTCCAGCTGCTGCATGCTCCTTAGGGATGGGCACAGCCAACAGCAGGCCGCTCTGTAGACCCAGGGACAGGGTACCCGCTGTAGGCAAGGGGAAAGAGACAGGTATAGTGCATTATGATGCAGTCATAATACATTGTAAGATTTGTCATAAGCATGTTTGACCCCTTGTAATGTCTTATAATCATGTGTAGATTATCAGCTCAGAATGACCCTGAAATTACAGCAATTTCGAGTAAATTGAAAATTTTGCTACTCAGGCATAAAATATTTAGCTGCTTCACCAATGAGATCTGCAGCCTCCTCAGCATCGTTGACATGGTAAGGGGAGGTAAACCCACTTTGTGGAGAGAAGAAAGCGGGGAAATTCTTGGAGGTCCCAAATGTGGCGACACACACACCCTGCGTCTCCTGAGAAAGCACACAATTGTTAATGATTATTTGCAATGCAATTGACTATTGCAATGGAATCTATTGCAATGGAATCAATTGCAATGGAATCAATTGCAAAGGAATCAATTGCAAAGAAATCAATTGCAAAGGAATCAATTGCAAAGGAATCAATTGCAAAGGAATCAATTGCAAAGGAATCAATTGCAATGGAATCTATGCATTTGACCATGTTTTAAAGCATCTAGCAATAACCACTAACCAAGTACTCCAGGGTGCGGCCAATGTCGAGGATGGACTTGACTCCAGCTGAGACCACAGCAATAGGAGTCCTGCCTAGCTCTGTTAGATCTGCACTGACATCCATACCTGAGAAGATGGTCAGTTAACAATTTCAATACATTTTGTTGTTGTTTATTTCTGTAGTCTAAACATGAAGTCTCCCTGCTGTGTATGATGATGTCATTTCACTGAGACTACAGTAGCTTCAAACCAATAACATTTCACTGAGGCTACAGTAGCTTCAAACCAATAACATTTCACTGAAGCTACAGTAGCTTCAAACCAGAACACTTTGGGATAATGCACATACTATTCTCTCCATCTCGGTGCACTCCTCCGACACCCCCAGTGACAAAGACATGGATACCGGCTCTGTGTGCTGCTATCATGGTGCCTGAAACAGTGGTGCCACCACAGAGACCCTGGAGAACACACACACCAGTAAGCAAGGTATTCAAACGGAATATGACTGAATGGAGTGGCTTTTCAGTTGTTTGTCCAAACCTTGACAGGAGCTCACCTTGCTGATGGCGTAGGGCAGGTCTCGGCGGGACACTTTCAGCGACGTCTTACTCTGGGCTAGGTAGTCCAGTTCGTCTGAAGACAACCCCACATGAACCCTCCCCTGGAGCAGCCCAACAGTGGCAGGAGTGGCTCCCTCAGTCCTTACTATGGCCTCTACCGCTTTGGCTGTACTGAATGAGGCAAAACAGTGACTGTTGAAGTAGTAACTTCTAATACTGAATTAAGGGAGGCAGGTAGTCTAGCGTTTAAGAGCGTTGGGCCATTAACCACAGGTTGCTGGTTCGAATTCCTGAGATAACTAGGTGAAACATCTGTCAATGTGCCCTTGAGCAAGTGACTAATTGCTCTGGATAAGAGCGTCTGCTAAATGACGTAAATGTAAGGTTGCCAGAATAAATTAGCTTTATAGCATGCATTATACTTTTTATATCAGGAACTTTCTGTCTAAAAGTCCTTCCCATTCTTAAATCTTTGCAGCACATACCTCAGGTTGTGTGGGTATGGCATTCCATGAGTGATGATGGTGCTCTCTAGCGCCACCACTGGTCTGTTTTCTGCCAATGCCTGGGATACTGCCGGATTGACAAGGAAGAAACCATCTGGGGGGGGGGGGGGGGTATACTTTTTTAGAACTCTAAAGAATGTAAATATTTGAATCCGATACTACAATGAGGGTAAGTTCAAAGTCTTTAATATTTTTTCATTATTATAGAAGGGTCTGACTTTACCGTTTTTGCATAATCTACTGTGAAATGTTGAGATACCACGTTTTAGGAGTTGTGCAGATACTTCCCTCAGCAACCTCAACTCAGAATCTCTAAGGGAAACACTGACAGCAGAATGAACAAAACAACAGCAGAATTCAAGAATAACATTTTAAATAAAAAATTACCAAACTTTTGTCAAATTGCATATCCAACATAATCATAGGAAGTTACCTTAATTTCATGATGGAAAACAAAACAGATTTCTCAGCCTTGGATTCCCGGAATCAAAAGCAGCAGTGAGTAGCCTACCACGTCACTGCAAGGCACACATACCATTCACCCATTAAGTAGGTTTTCTATGCTCCAGTTAGTTGGGACAAACAAACCCCCCCCCCTATTGGGGCACACAGCGATAAATAGCAGTGCTGTCTGCAATGTTGTGAAAAAAGTGTTTTATGTTCTTCTCTTTTTTTATCCTACTACATTTAAGAATTGATCAAATACCCTTTCCAATAAGGTATACTGTATGTAAAGTAAATTAATGAATCGTTCATTCATATTAAGTCATAATGGTAGAGCAAAACACAGTCAACTGTGACTTAATAGAGATACTTCAAATATAATTGAGGAAAGGGCTCTGTCAAAGCTAGGGTCACATTGACCACTTAAATAATAAAGGCTGAACCGTCACAGTTTGCATTTTATGTTAGACCAGCAGTGATACATTTAAGTGATAATGCCAGAGAAGCCGGTGTTTGGAGGATACATTGGCACAGGTGTTCATCTCGGGCCGGCAAACCGTGCCAATATATCCTCCAAACACCGGCTTTGAGGGCATCATCACTTTTATACAAAGGGTTACCAACGTATTCAAATAATGATTTACATATTTTCATTAAAAACATTATTTTGATGAATTTATTCATACTATGTCATTCTTGCACAATATACTGTATAGTCCTGACACAAATCCAGGGTTGCGACCCAAGCCGGCTGGTCGTTTGTTCTATCGGTTCGGTGCAACCCAGTTATTCAGTATCTAAGGACCCAGTCCTTCCTTCTAAATGTTCCATTGCCATACTGGCTGGCAGAGTTGGGTAGGTTACTTTCTAAATGTAATCTGTTACAGTTACAAGTCCAAAATTGTAATCAGTAACGTAATCTGATTACATTCCGTTACTTTTAGATTACTTTCCCCTTAAGAGGCATTAGACGAAGACAAAATTGTATTTTACCAATTGAACGACATCTATTGCAAGATAAATCAATGTTAAAGTTTACATAGCTGGCCATATAAGGATGTTACATGTTACTTTATGGGTTGGTTTATATTATATCTTTATATTAAAAACCAAAGTCTATCAGAATTCCAGTCATTCCAATAAATGTAATACCCCTTGATCTTCAAGAATAGGACTTGGAAATATGGAAGTATAGATTAGCCAAATTGTTTCACCTGAGCATGACCCCAAAACTAAGGACTTATTAGCCAGCCCTACTCTGTTGTTTATGATTTTGTTGTCATGGAGGACTGATTGGGCTCATTGATTCGAGTTGAAAAATAAATGCTGCTCTCATGGAATGGCATGCTTTGCCAAGAGTGTGCAAAGCTGTCATCAAGGCAAAGGGTGGCTACTTTGAAGAATCTTTTTTGGTTACTACATGATTCCTTATGTGTTATTTCATAGTTGTGATATCTTCACTATTATTCTACAATGTAGAAAATAGTAAAAGCAAAGAAAAATCATTGAATGTGTCCAAACGTTTGACTGCTACTGTACAAATGATTTCAAAAAGTCAAAAAATTGATGTAGCAACTACAGATTGCCCCTTTAAGTCTATCAAACGTGTGCGAGTTTGAGCATGTGTCCATTAGGCCTATGGAATTATTTTATTTTTTATCAGCATGAATTATATTGAGCAATAATAGCCCCACTTTTATTCCATAGGCTGGGATTCGCAGTATGCAGCTGTTGCAAGAGCGCATTTCACTGGCTGTCCACTGGTTTCAAAAACAATGATTGATAGGCAGCTTAAACGTCTTGAATTCAACAAATATTGGGTTCAAATAGCTTACACATTTAGATTTGTGAACAGCCATTCACAACAACCACAATCCGTAAGGTGCAAATAGTTAAATGAGTAAGCAGCAGTGTGATGCACATCAATGCGCTATGTAGATATCAATAATACGTGATATCCGTATCGTGTAGTAAATAATAATTTGTTCTTAACTGACTTGCCTAGTTAAAGGTTAAATAAAATACAACAAATATTAGGATAATCGTTGGATGCCGACAGCAGTCGCACCATTGGAAGACATAGCTTGGACTGTGGCCTACAAAAGCCAATTCCTGCTCTTTTCCCGCGATCCATCAAACACATTTGGTGTGTCATTGTAGTGGCATTTGCAGTCGTTTACGCTGTTTTCTAGTTACATTTATATGGATACATCCATAACAATGAGATAATGATGCGCGATTTCAACTGGCATAGAAAATGTACTCTCTCGTCAGGACACTGTTTTTCAGATGAGCTAGACACAACCAACACAATCACTTCAAACTGAAGCTGGAAATACTTCAAACTAGCTGTTTTATATTGATAGTTCTTTGTATATATCCATAAAAATGATGCTGATTCGTGATTTCGACTGGCTGTGAAAAGCTGGCTACCTGTCTTTCTCATCCTAACTCTCGACACATTCATTACAATGGGACAGCTGGACATCGAATTTGAATATTGAAACAATCTTGCAAATGTCAGAGACTGATAGCGAGGTTTATACAAATCTCCGCTGTTGAAAACTAAATGTTAGTCTAAAAGAAATGTGAGAATGTCTAGATGCTTTTTGTAGTGGAGAGTTTATACATTTCCTGTCTGGGATAAAGAAATAGTGGATTGCGCAGTCAGGTGGAACAGAGTAAATAGGCATTTTAACTTAATAGATTTAGCCAGTGGTAAAATGCGGTTTTAACTAATCAGCATTCAGGATTAGACTCACCCCTCACTGTATAATACATATTAACTCACTACATGCTGCAGTCTATCTGATGGACTAAGACACAAGAATGTCTTTCAGGAACTGAGTCAAGGGATTATACTTTGGGATTTTGTCAATAAAGACATTTATCTATTTATGCCGAGTCAGAGGAACTTGTGAATAGAGCCTATGCTAACAAGCGTTAGCGCAATAAATGGAAGTCTACAGGAGTAGCTGGCATGCTCTGTTGCCATGGTCTTCCAGTCATTGTGCTAACGTTAGTTAACAATTGCACTAAAGCTAGTTAGCAACTTCCTTCAAACTGCACGCGGAGACATAAAAATTGTATCAATGAGTTAATCTGACTGGGGATGTAGATAAAGGGTTTCATTGCCAAAATCCCGAAGTATGCTGTTATGATTATTCATTAATTCCTTGAAATCACTAACATATTGTATAAATGGCACCAGGCATTCCATTTCCCATAATTCATATCAGCTCATTATGAAATAAACCTTATCTCTACCAACAATGCTGTTCTTAATGCTTACCTTCCTCAGTGTGTGAGAAATGAGAGAAACTGAGGAATGAGAGGCTTTTTGCACAGAAGAGTGAGTGAACTTTGACCCTGCCATGCTTTTTGTTGACACAGCTTGCTCGCCTTTACCAAAGAACTCTGGCCTCTATCTATTCACCCAGTCTGATTGAGTTTATGCAATTGGAAATTAACATTATACGAATAAGAAAACTGTATCTAAAAATATATCCATCATTATCAAGGCACACAGTTAGATCAGAGCTACTCTTGTATCAAAAAGTTCAATATATTATGAAACACATGAGTAATGAAATAAAATAAAGTTGATGCCATGCATACGGGCCAGAAGGTTGAGGGTTTGCCAACCACCACAAGCTCACTCTCCCTGCCTCTTTCATTAGGACTACACTACAATCAGAGCCGGCTACAGTCAATGATTAGCTAGTGGGAAATCTGATTTTCAACGTTTTGATGCCATATTTTTTATTATATAAAATACATGCAAAAAAGTTTCCACCAACATGTTTCTGTGCCAATACAATCAATAAACAAAGCATACTGACTTTGGGCGCTTCAATATCATGGTTTGAGTTTTCAACACCACAATAAATAGACTTTGTCAATCTCGACATACAGAAAATACACCCCTCCTCACCGTATCGAAGGCTTGGATTGACAATCTTCGAATGTCATTAAACTTTTGGGGTGTTTTTAAACTGTTGTCTCTTTCAATTTATCAAATGGCAGCTGCACAGTTTGGATGAATAGATTTTATTTTTCAGTAAAAAAACTACATATACAGTATATACACAGTACAAATATTTGTAAAAGTGACCGGGGTAGCACAATAAAGTTTTGGAATGTAAACCAATAAAAACCACACAAGCCTCCCCTATTTTGGACCACTCCCTAACCCCAGTGAGTTTAAAACTGTACCTTACTACACTGCTACCCTGATCAAATCAATTTGTCATATGCATAGAATACAGTGTAGTGTACACAGTACAATTAAATGCTTACTCATTGAACACAGCAGGATAATGGTAAAGCGAAATGAGTCTCTATGAACACAGCAGGATAATGGTAAAGCGAAATGAGTTTCTATGAACACAGCAGGATAATGGTAGAGTGAACTGAGTCTCTATGAACACAGCAGGATAATGGTAAAGTGAACTGAGTCTCTATGAACACAGCAGGATAATGGTAAAGCGAAATGAGTTTCTATGAACACAGCAGGATAGTGGTAGAGCGAACTGAGGAGGATAGTGGTAGAGTGAACTGAGTGTCTATGAACACAGCAGGATAATGGTAGAGCGAACTGAGTCTCTATGAACACAGTAGGATAATGGTAGAGCGAACTGAGTGTCTATGAACACAGCAGGATAATGGTAGAGCGAACTGAGTGTCTATGAACACAGCAGGATAATGGTAGAGCGAACTGAGTCTCTATGAACACAGTAGGATAATGGTAAAGCGAACTGAGTCTCTATGAACACAGTAGGATAATGGTAGAGCGAACTGAGTCTCTATGAACACAGTAGGATAATGTTAGAGCGAACTGAGTCTCTATGAACATAGCAGGATAATACTGCCCTAACAAGCAAAAAGGCAGTAACTGCTCATAGCATGGAACTGAGAAAAATGGCTTTTATTTACCTTGGTTTCACAGTAACCTTATGCAGTTACTGCTAACACGACCCCATTTTCTCCAAAACACAACACAATAGAGGCAGGATACTTGTCCACATAATTAAGCATGTATGTAATGTAGCAACAATTACATTAACACATTTTCGACTAAATGAGCTGTATTGGGGAAGGTTTTAAACATGCACTGACTGTGATATGTGGTTGTCTTACCTACCTTAGTTGAATGCACTGACTGAGTTACTCTGGATAAGAGCATCGGATAAATGACCAAAATGTTAAATGTCTATAAACTGTATTGATTTGCAGGTGGGTTTGAGAGTAGTTACTTTGTTCTGTCCTGGACACATTCCATGTTTCCCTCACTCCACAACTGAAAGCCTTATGAGGTTCCCCCTCGACTGTTACACGTGCATGGTCTTCACTCTCAGTCTCAAAGGTCATAGGAAGACACCGTGTAACGGGGTCCAGATATGCTTGTGGTGGGGCCTGTAACATTAGATGAGTTGCAGTATGTGACACTGACACCCCCTCATAGACCTCTCCTTGGTATGTCCCTGTTGACCCAATACAGACATTAGTTGAACCCAATATGTCTTCAAGATGATGTTGTGGTGCACTGCATGGGCTTGGGGCTGGATCACTGCCAAATGGCATCAGTGAAAATACACTGCTGTTCGTTCTTTAAGTGTGCTGAGAGAGGGATCATAGCCTAGCAAGACAGAGTTACAGGACCCCTATTGCTCAACTGGATGGGAAACATATACCTGTGTGTGCACCGAGAGAGGAAATGGTTTGGATTCATTTAAAAAAGTGGGGCATTTGAGTCTCTCTGTCATGTGAAGGGTTGCAGAGTATACCCTGTGATCACTCTCTGATGGTGTCACATCATTGATGAGAGTGGGAAGTCCATCTTCTTTGCACTCTGGCACACTCTGTCTGATGGTGATGAGGCTCTCAGTTGGTTGTCCTATAGCATGATGCTCCAGGGAAGGTTCCTTCACTTCCATGTCCGCATCTGTGTCCTTTACTAGTTCATCCTCAAACCAGTTTGGATGCTCCAGCTGATAGGCATGGAAAGCCTCCACCGCGTCCCGCAACGCTTTTCCTGAGGGACAGCGAAAATACTCGTCCTCTGTGATGCCTTCAATGCGATTCACCCTCCCTGGCTCATGTTTCTCTTTATCCAGGAGTCTGAAGAAGAGCTCCTCAAAATGCTTCATCAGTTTGTACCTGTAAAGGGGAACAGGAATGAGCCATGGCAGGCATCCCTCCCTCCCTCCCTCCCTCCCTCCCTCCCTATGACAATACCTCACTGTGATGTTAAACGGAGACGGAACATCCTCCTCGGAACACACATCCTCAAAGTAAGCCACCATGTAGTTCTGGAACGTCCCAGATCTCACGAAGCTGGGCACCAGGAGGCTGAGCGCAGGGGTGAGCATGTCCCCCATGGGGGAACGTACGTCCTCTCTCAGGGTCACCCGGGTTTTGGCATCATCACACATGGCTCTCCATTTGGCCCTTACCCCCCGCGAACACAGGATTAGGATCTTGTCCGAGGATTTAACAATCTGTTCCCTATGCCAGTCCAGCCACTGGACACTGCCCACAATGCCCAACCGGGTAGAGTCCAGCAGGTCCAGCACCACCTAAATTAGTCAATTAATTAACTTTATTTGACAAATTGAAAATACATATAGGGCTGGTTTCCCAGACACAGATTAAGCCTACAGTATTTAATTACGTTATTTCAATGGAGATTCATAATTGAGTAGGATTTTAAATCCAGGACTAGGCTAGAACAGTCTCACAGATTTGCCCTAGCAACAATACATACATAAAAAATCCTAGAGGATTAAACAGTCAAAATGTCCATTGTGGTCCTCGTTCTCACCTCTGTGCCACACTTAGCCATGAGGAAAGCACAGAGCTTCAGGACAATCTCTATGTATAGAGAATGGTCCAGAGAGTAGATGATGAGGACTTTTCTAATTCTCTCTTGTACTTGGACACCCTCCAGTTCACCTCTGGGAGTGGTTAGGAGCTGGCTTCCTGGATCTAGGAGGGAAACTAAGAAATGGAATAGAGTGATACTACGCAAGTGCACAGAAATATGAACAATATTTTACCGGTTGAGGCATGTAGTTTACTATTCTGTTTTGATTTAGTAAAAGGTTAATCTATTAAACAACAAACCTGTATGGGATGTTTTTTGCAGCAAATAAGCCAGGAAACCACCAGCCATGATCAGCCCCAGTAATGCTTTTATCATCAAAGATCGGCTGTAAGTTGAGGGCCTTTGATAGTCTGGTGAAAAAAACTATGCAATAGACTTATCAGACAAAGATAAAAGTGAAAATCAATGAGCTGACCTAAGTAATTTAGATGGCAAATACATTTTACTCACAGAAGCAGTAGTTACACTTTGTCTGGTGATGCAAACAGTTGCTCTTGCACCGTGTAAAAAACGGCTGAATCTTTTGAGAAAAAAGTATGTTTGTGGTGAGTTTAGTCAGTGAAAAAAAAGAATAATATTGCTATAGGAAATATAATGGTCTTCATGGATCTTACCACAATGAGCATTTCACACGGAGGCCGCTGCCATACACCCAGTTCAAAAGTCACATTCAATGATGTTCTATTCTCCTGAAAAATGTGAATTGAAGGTCAGAAATCATGACAGTAACAGTAATAAGTTCCAGTAACACAGTAATCAATTCCTAATGTTTCATCAATGAGTTTTGTTGACCAAAGATACCTACCCTCATGACATGCTGTGAGTGTTGAGTGTTCTGGATGGATATCTGGTACTCCTCAGAGAACTCTGCTGTATTAAATCCCACTGTGATGAACAGTCTCTCTCCTCCATCCACTGAAGCAGTCCAGGACACCTGGGGGTCCCAAAGACTGCCTGGAATGATGCAACATACTCAGTGTTGTTGTAGATATATCCAAGCCCTTGATTACTTTCTGTATTAACTGTTACCTGACTGTTGTTGTGAGCCTTACCGTTTTCCAAACACACTTTGGCTTCTTTTATACTTGGATCGTTGCATCCTGATCATGATAACATACAGGTATACATTTTAATGCAATGCACATTCAGAAGTTTAACCTAATCACTTTTCCATCGACTTCCATGTCTGCCTCACCTGGGATTGTAATGATTTTGTCAAGTCTGTAATTCCCCAGGTCTGGTTTTGGTAAATTGTAGATAGAAACAGAATACTTGTGTTCAGGGTCCACCACTACTCTGTCCAAGGACAATGTCCACTAGAAGAAAGTCAAGTAAATAGATATCAGTTTGAACATCCATCACTTAGATTCACATCAGTATCATTGTCTTACCGGGTTCCAGTTAGTCATCATGTTTTTGATTTTGTTATGGAAGATGTATCGGACACATATGCTTTGGTTACTGGCCTCTTCAATGACGTGCACCTCGGTCCCACGGATGGCGTCTACACCTCCTGTGGATTAGATCAAGGAAGAAGAAGATGATTACTTACTTTATCATTGGAGTGGTTAGAACACAGGTTCTGCCACAATGCAGTGCAGCGCACCAGCAGCAGATTAGGGATTAAATGCCTTGCTCAAGGGCACAACTGCAGAAGCAAGCATTCAGTTTTTCTTGATAATGAAATAATAAGAACCGCTGTGTGCATTACCATTAACCTGTAGGCCCCAGCTCAGAGCGATCACGGGTAACAGATCACCACTCTCCCCTCTCCTCACAAACACATGCTGCTGTGAGCCTGAGTGCCACAGCGGACCGTTAGGCGCCTGGTGTCTGGGTGTAATCCAGCCCTCATCTGAACAGTTATCTGGCAGATTCAACAGATGGGACAACAATGAATGATCTGTATTCAGTGTGTGTCATCATTGACCATATTGAAATGTATTGAACAAAATACGTGTTTACATATATACAACATGGCATGATTTACCATTGCGTTATGCCATTTTATAGTACAGAGACTTGTTTTTTTCCAACTTTATACCCTGTATTTACAACAATTAAAATTAGATATTTTCCCCATAATCAGATGACACTTACTAATTTGAACACTGCATTGAAGATCCTGGAAAACAAAACAAAAAAATACATGTATACTGTGCAATAGGCTATTACAATAAAGTGAGTGGAAGATAGTGGACCCTAGGCGGTCTTGTCAGGCGGTCCGATTGAGAAGCATAAGGAGTCAGATTAGGTGCAAAATTGTGGTATTTCTTTCCAGGTGCAGAAGGTGAGCTGGATACATGGATATTTACAAGACCTTGACGAACACTGGCATATAAACAAACAATTGCTAAATAACAAACTGCCTAAAACTCCCCTGAAAAGAGTACCACAGTATGAGTCATAATACCCATAAAACCTAGAGGTCAAACAAGGAAATGGTTACATTTGTTTTTCCACCATTCATTTTTCCACATAGGGGGTTTTAGAAATACTTAAAATAAGGGCTGTGTTTCATGTAGGCTTACCCTGGCGTGACGTTTTGATAACCATGTAAATCTCTCTAGGACAAGGTGAGGTTATCAATATATTCACCTGTATTTACATCACAAAAATTAAATGCCAAAATCTAAATGCCATGATGATCTGGACGAGACTGATTAATCGAGGCAAAGTTAAGAATCTCTGGATTAACTATCTAATGTTAACTAACTTTAGTAATTAATAAATTGGCTACATTTCTTTAAAATGACAATTCTGTGAACTGTCTTGTGCAAGTTTTAAGTTGACACAATACCTGTTAGCAAAGGTGCCAGCTAGAGATGACGTGCAGGATTTGTAGTCTTGCATGATGTCTACTTTGATGCTAGTTAGAATTTTCGGATATCAGAGTAAATAGACCTGAATATATTGATAAAAGTCTGAGAGATATTTACATGGTTATCAAAACGTTATGCCAGGGTAAGCCTACACAGCCCTTATTTTAAGTGTTTCCAAAATTCCATATGGGAAAAATAAATGGTGGAAAAACAATTGGAACTATTTCCCTGTTTGGCCGCTAGGTTTTATGGGTATTATGACACCTCCACTGTGGAGCTCTATGAGCAACCTGAACAAATGAAAAGCCCAACCCTTAAAACTGGAATAATCCAAAATGCACCTAAACAGGTATTTCTTCAATTACATTATCTTATTATATAATCAATACTCTCAATGCATTAGATTATACATTTCAACTTATCAGGACATAATAATCACATAAACATTTAAAGAATAAAGATGAGGAAAAAACCCTAAGTGGCTATGAGACTAGAACAAAATTACTGAGCACCCCACCTGCTGGATAAATATGTGACGTGACCAGCGTGTGCCCTCCTTATCAGTCCCCAGACATGTACTCACCACAATTCGGTTCTGAGACCAAGTCAACTTAAAATGTATTTATCGCGTGTGAAATTTTATATTGAAACTTGGGACATGTCTACTAGCAGCGGGCATGTGCTTGAAACATGAACGGTAGCAATATGAAAAAACAATAAACATTTGCAAAGTTTGTTTGGCTGTTTTGCGCCAAATTAGTAGAATACAATGGAGTGGAATGTGTCATGTGATGGGCACTCTCCAGTCGGCATAGTCACAGTGTGTTTTGATCAATTTGATGCATTTTTACAGTTAATAACAGGACAGAACAACTGTGTTGGTTGAAACATACCTGTTGTGTGCAGTTCAGGGGTGGCCATTCCAGAATGCTGAGAGTTGATGTCAGAGTCAGTCCAGAGATGATCAACCAAACACAGTACAAGTCCATTCTCCTCGAGAAATGTTCTGCAGGTCCCTCAAACGCAGGCCGACATGCACAATAAGGATAACGTGTTGGATATGTGTTGTGACAGGTACAATGTGATGCCTTCAATTCCGAGTATTAAATAAAGGAAGCTTACAGGAGGACATGTGCAGGGACGAACAAGGAAATGCTTTGAGGTAAATGTACTGTCTTTCTCTGGTGAATTTGTTCTGATAAACATCAGAATTCGCAGGAAATTACAAAGGAGGTTGTTTTCTTATCAAACATCAGCCACTAGAGGGAAGCACCAACTAAATGTATTTGCCCTGTCTAGTCAGTGTCCTGTACCCAGTATTCTAGGTTGGTATAGGTATATTTGGATCATATGGATGTTAGCCAATCTATGCCTTTCTGACTGTACAATAGTTGAATTTTTACACTATAGATAAATAAAACATGTTTGGATTTTGAAACCTCTTACATCCAATAACTAATAAAACATGTTTTACCCGTTGATTACTGTATATTTAACTGTAATCTAGCCCTACTAGTCCTATCCAGAGAATACGCCATTACTCATCAACGCCAAGTGGGAATGTGTTGGAATATCCCTCAGCCGAATCCCCAAGGGATCTGTGTACATTCTCAACCTGATTCACAGGCTCAACACTGTGATCTACTAACACGTTGCTGGCTTATCTACACTGAACCCCAAATATCCCAGCGTTTGTTGTTTCATTATCAGGCTTAAGTCCTAAAGATTGATCTGTGACCAGGGATTGTGTGTTAAATCCTGGCTCTTCTTACAGCTGTTTCTGTACTGTTCACTGACAGCGAGCGAAGAGCTGTGTCCTAAATGGCACCCTATTCTCTACATAGTGAACTACGTAGGGACGAGGGTGCTATTTGGGCCGTAGACCAAGCTCTTGTCAGATCAGTTTACATAACACTATGGCAGATTGACTAGCCTGGTCCCAGATCTGTTTGTGCTGTCTTGCCAACTCCTGTGTCTGCTATGGCCGTATGAGTCGGCAAGACAACACAAACAGATCTGGGACCAGGCTAAAGATTGACTCCTGACCAACTGAGCTAATTGATCAGTTCAGTGATTGCCTAAATTCAACACACCTGGTTAAATAAATCGGTTAAATTAAAACATGAAGTGGCTGCGGTGCTCCAGGACCAGGGTTGCCTACCCCTGACAGATGAAGGTGTACTACATTGTATCACATCAAATGCACACTCCAATCCAGTTTAGACAGACACCATCATGGGGTTTGTTTATTTTGATCCAAAACCGTTAATGTAAAAATAGATGTTACAGTAGTGTTTTGTTACAGCTAGAAAGGGACAGAGGTGGTGGTGATCTTCATAACAGAGTGTTTGGTGTGATGTTCTATGTACTGGTATTTGACAGAAGGATTACCTGTGTTGAAAGACATTGGTGATCTTATTTTATTCTATTACACCGCATCTCTGTTTACTGTATGATCCAAGCCAATCATCCCTGTGTGGGGCACTCATGACCCTGAGCAATGATTTCTGTGCCTAACAATCTATTTTGCTAGAGAAACTGGCATCAAATGATGGTTCCATGTTTATGGCCTTAGAGCAGGTGGTATTAGATATCAGACTGTTCTGCCAGTTTGTCGGAAGTATTTATTTTTTTCAAAAGTAGTTTTATAGCACTGTGTGTGCGCGTATACATAAGTGTGTGCAACGTGCAAAACTGTGTGTATGCTCACGTGTGTGAACTGTGTACAGCTTTTACATGTGCATCATCTGGGAATGGATGTGTGCTAGGTTGGGAACAAAGAGTGATGCATTCCATTAAATGTTAAATGTCAGGAGCAGGAGAGGCGTTGCAGGGGGTCTATTTTAGTGAGCCATTCACACAAGGCTTTCGATCCATAAATCTATCATCTCAAATGATAAAATGCTTTTTCCTCTCCGCCCTCCTCCTACACTCCTCTCACTCTCTCTGATTGTCCTCACCTTGAAGGTAAGTTTGATACAATAATCAAGTAATTCAATTATGCAAATTAAATGGGCACTGGGTTAAGTTATGTATTGGAATTTGGAAGAAAAATGTAAGTAAATCAGATATACAATGCACGTTAAAAAGGGATACTTAACGGTAGAACTTCTGACGTTGCAAGAAGGAAGAACGGACCCAGCCGTAGATCCTGCGTAGTAACGTTAAGACAGCAGTGCAGTTGTCTGGGTGTGTTTCAGGCTCTCTCTACACTTTATAACTGGGCTGAGGCAGGTGGAGCAGCCTTTGTTTTAATGCCGGCATTAGTGAAGATTGCATATCATTGTGACCGGCTGTGACACGGATACTACTGCTGCTGTTCGAATTTTAAGTATTGAAATCTGTGTTATGCCACTGCTTTTGTTGTGTGTGTGTCTTAGTCAGAGCAACCATCCGATTGTGTGTGACTTATTTTGAACCTCTCTGGGCCACACATCATGAATGACTGACTGATCTCTGAGAGAGAAAATGTAACCTGACGCTTATACACACCCCCAACCTGAAGCGTATACACACCCCCAACCTGAAGCGTATACACTCCCCAAACCTGAAGCGTATACACTCCACAAACCTGAAGCGTATACACACACCAATTGCCAAAAGTCTGATGTCAGGTAACAACCACTTCACCGCTTGACTCCTCTTTAGTAGTCAAGAATCTGGGGTCAAAGGCCATTCTTCCTCTACTAGTTTACCTTGACTTGAGCACCCTGTCAGTCATTGATAGGCTTAGCTTCATAGGCTGCACATTGTTCATTTGTGTTTCACTATACATTCATGCTATGGTATAGAACCTGTCATTCTTATGTCTCATTCTATGGTACAGAACCTGTAATTCTCATGTCTCATTATATCCACACTCTTAGAAAAAAAAGTGCAATCTAGAAACTAAAAGGTTTCTTCAGCTGTCCCCATAGGATAACTCTTTGAAGAAACTTTTTTGGTTCCAGGTAGAACCCTTTTGGTTCCAGATAGAACCCTTTGGGGTTGATGTAGAACCCTTTCCGTTGAGGGTTCAACATGGAACCCAAAAGGGTTCTTTCTACCTTGAACCAAAAAAGGTTATCCTATAGGGACAGCCAAAGAAGAGTGTAGGATAAGGAGAAATAGCAGATAACGTTTTATTTTCATCTAAATATTTCAACAAAAAAATATGTCACTGTGTCAGCCATATGTATTGTAAGGTTTTCTTTGCTGTATTTCAACAACAAGATATGTCACTGTGTCAGCCATATGTATTGTAAGGTTTTCTCAGCTGTATTTCAACACAACCCGTCATGTGTTAAAGGGAAGCTAAAATGAGAGCCACATTAAATCTGTTTCCTACCAGAGACAAAAAGATACAGAAGAAAAAGAGACATTGAAAAACACATAATCCTCAGTGTTCTGCCAAAAACCTCCTGTCAGGTCTTCTATCAACAGGCCTTCTATCCTTTGACTGGCATCACCAAGGCCACAGCTGCTACTTGGTGTCTATCTGGGCCATAGGAAAGCATGGGAGCAATGTGCTACACAAAAATAGCCAGACAGGAGCTTTCACACAACCTTAGCCCTTGATAACAAAGGGAAATAATATCCCATGGTGTAAGCACACCATCGAGTCCTATGGGACAACAAGGCCTAACTGTAATAATTAAATGATCTGTGGGAGATTACTGTATCAGCATAAATGTTCCGTAAAGCTTGTAACGCTTGTTTGAATTGGTTCCTCAGGTAACCTGACCAACAGCAGCCATGTCTGAAGGGTGAGTAGTGACTTTAACCTCTCTTGATCCAAAGCTTGGTCAAAATGTATGTTATGTACAGCCAATTAACTGTTCTTGTCTTATTGTTGTTTTACCAATGGTGAAAAAGACCGGTGAGTTCTTTGTTCTTTATCCACATCAACACATCTAAAGCAGTTGTCTATATACAGAGGTCAGTGTATATATTGTCTATAGTGAAAATGCTTGTCTCTTTCAGAAAAAGCCAAAGTATTCGGCAACACGCCGGCTGCTCCTAAAGGTAGGTTTCACTCTCAGGCCTTGCTGTGTTGATGATGCTAGTAGGTCTATGACAGAATCCACAGAAACAAGGATGCCTTAGTTATCTGTATGTACCCCTAATCCTGAGTGTTCAAAATTCCAGGTCTTCAGACATGGACCTGCCCTTTGAACCCCTAGGTTGTCCCTTTATTTAGACTGCCTGGCTGCTTATTGGTCCTTCGAGCTGGATATGGACAACCACTATTGGGGTCAACCGCTAATTTAGAATGGGAACAACCACTATTGGGGACACCTACTAATTTACAATGGGAACAACTGCTCAGTTACCCTTACACACTCTTAGAAAAAAGGGTTCCAAAAGGGTTCTTCGGCTGTCCCCATAGGAAAAACCTTTTTGGTTTCAGATAGAACCCTTTTGGGTTCTACCTGCAACTAACAAGGAACAGCCAAAGTACCATTTAAGGTTCTAGATAGCACCTTTTTTTCTAAGAGTGCAGCTACACTAATACATCTAATACATGATAAACAGATAGTGTTAACTTCAAATGAGAAGAGATGTTTACCTGTATACCAAATGCCACATTAAACATGATTAACCTTTGGTGTAGAACACATATCTGTGTCATTCTGTGAGAAGGAAAATTAGCAGGGGTTAACTGTTGGTGTTGTCTTTCATCAGACCAAACTACTGAAAAAGGCAGGGATAATGCTGGTGGCTGAGTTTGCGGACAAAAAACGTGAAAGAGAGAGCGCTCTGAATGAGAGAGCCCCACCCCTCAAACTGTCTGGTCTGTCTGTGCAGGAGCTACAGGTAGGCTTTAATATAGCTATAATACTTCAGATATCTATAATGCATCATATATACTATAAAATATAATCCAGTATAGCATCCAAATTAGGAGCTGGTTATAGAGGCGTAGAATCATCCATAAAAATATTTTACTCAACAAATCTGCCAATATAAAATTCTCTATACTCTGCAATTGATAGGCTAAATATTTTAAGTAATCTGTAATTTCAATAATACCGTTATCTGTAATTAATGTGTTGTTGGTTATCTTTTCTACATGATATCATATTCTTGCAGGACCTTTGTAAAGACCTACACAAAAATATTGATATCGTAGATGAGGCACGATATGACATGGAAATCAAAGTGGGGAAAAATGATTTAGAGGTATGCTAAATTCTCTGCTATTGTTTATTATTTTTTCTCTCTCTGTTATTGTGTTTTATATATTCACCCAACCATAAACCTGTCCACAATGATGACACATCCTATAGGATTTATCTTACAGTAATTGAATTATGACGTTCCTAGCTATATTAAATAAAAAGCTGTGAGCGTGTACACCCCTGCCTCCATAAGGAAAGTATTCCTAATAATGAACAGCAATAGAAATTGACTGATTGGACACATGCTAGGTAAGATAAGATTGTACTATATTAAGCCCTTTTCAGGGAGATCTGATTGCACCAGCCATACAAACAACACCAATAAATACACATAAAAAATAAGACACTAAAAAGCAGGACATCATCAACGCTGTCCACAGATTAAATCGCTGACCCAGAAGATCGATGAGATGAAGGGGTCGAAGAAGCCCACTCTGAAGAGGGTGAAGAAGTCTGCCTCTGATGCCTTGTTGGGAGCCGTGGCTGACACTGGCAAAATGAAGGCTGACTTCACATCCGGCCTCAAGAAAGTCAAGAAGGAAGAGGAGAAGGTTTGTTTGTTTTTAGACCACAATGAGGTCTAAGGCTGTCCCAAATGACACCCTATTCCCTATATGGTGCTCTACTTTTGAAGTCAAAAGTAGTGCACTATATAGGGAATAGCGGTCAAAAGTAGAGCTCTATATAGGGAATAGGGTGCCATATGGGATGCAAATCTTCCAAGGGTCCATGAAAAACTGAAAATACAGTACCTGATAGTATTTTTGGTATCAAACCTAATGCTAGGATTTCTGGTCTCCTCAGAAAGAGGAGGTGACTGACTGGCGTAAGAATGTGGATGCCATGTCTGGAATGGAGGGCAGGAAGAAGCTGTTTGATGCTGGAAAATAAGAAGGTATTGATTATGATTAGCAACATTAAGTGATTATGATAAGCAACATTAGCTGATTATGATTAGCAACATTAACTGATTATGATAAGCAACATTAGCTGAATATGATTAGCTAATTATGATTAACAACATTAGCTGATTATGATTAGCAACATTAGCTGATTATGATTAGCAACATTAACTGATTATGATTAGCAACATTAACTGATTATGATTAGCAACATTAGCTGATTATGATTAGCTGTTTATGATTAACAACATAAGCTGTTTATGATTAGCAACATTAACTGATTATGATTAACAACATTAGCTGATTATGATTAGCTGTTTATGATTAACAACATTAGCTGTTTATGATTAGCAACAAGGCTGATTATGATTAACAACATTAACTGATTATGATTAGCTGATTATGATTAACAACATTAACTGTTTATGATTAACAACATTAGCTGTTTATGATTAACAACATTAGCTGATTATGATTAACAACATTAGCTGTTTATGATTAGCAACATTAGCTGATTATGATTAACAACATTAGCTGATTATGATTAGCTGTTTATGATTAACAACATTAGCTAAATTACCCTTTAGGACACGTGTCAAACTAATTCCACGGAGAGCCGAGTGTCTGCAGGTTTTCACTCCTCCCTTGCACTTGATTGATGAATTAAGGTCACTAATTAGCAAATACCTCCCCTCACCTGATTGGCTAGGTCTTAATTGAAAGGAAAAACCAAAAATCTGCAGTTTGACACCCATGCTTTAGGACAATTGAAAGTGTCTGTTGCACTTATTATATATTGTCAAGCAGTACTTAATACAAACCCTCTTCTTCATTTTATTCTTATTCTTATTTACTAATATTATTGTAGGGTCGTGTTGTAACCACCATTAAGAGAGAAGTATGCCAAGACTGCAGGATCCCACAAAGAGAAGAGAGAGAGAGAGAGAGAGAGAGGAGGTCAGTTCTAGAAGAGAGGTGAATTTAATGTTGTGATATGAAATGAATTTTATAATGAATCATGTCAACCATTTCAATTTTACGTGTGTGTCTCCTGTTTCATGTGATATGAGAGTTTGCTGGTTCACAGGGAATATTGTTGATATGATATATTGTAGATATATTATAGATAGTTGTAGAAGATAGATATGTTGCATGTCAATTATGTGTTGATAGAATCAGTTATTTATTATATATTGGTAGTACCCCTTATGGAAAAACCACATGATTTCATATGGAAAATCACATGATTTCACATGTGAAACTTCCACATTTTGCACATGGAAAGGTTTATTGTGAAACCATGTGGTTTTGTAACATTTCACATGTGGTGATATTTCACATGAAGTTTCACATGGACTTTCACATGTGAAACCATGTGGTTTTGGAACACTTCACATGTGATTATATTTCACATGACGTTTCACATGTTGATTTTCACTTGTGATCACCTAACCTTTCACATGTGGATTCAAATTTTTACTTGTGTATATTTTTCACGAGATTTCAAATGATGCCCTGCATACAATAATTTGTTGTTAGGATGTCCCTGGAATGTAACAAAATAGTTGCAGTGTTTTCAACGTACATATTGGACCCACATGATTATATTGTGTATGTTTATTTCAGTAGAGGCTGCTGATGGGAGAACGGCTCATAATAATGGCTGGAACGGAGTGAAGCACATGGAAACCATGTGTTTGATGTTGTTGATACCTTTCCACCTATTCTACTCCAGCCATTAACACGTGCCCGTCCTCTGCCACCAACCTCCTGTGGTTTATTTACACAGTAATTATTATTCAACATGTCCTCAACTTCCTGCCACGCCACCATGTCTGTGTCAATGACTGATTGCACCTGTAGTCCTACACTTTGGACTTCAAAGTTAATCTCAGCTTTGTTGAAAATACACTCAAGAAAAACAATTATGTTGATCATAGTGATTCAGGAGTAACATTAGAATAGAATAACACGCCCCACCAACATTAGACAAATAGACAGAAAACCCTCAAATAGCTGAAATAAGTCAACTAAATCAATGTTGAGAGAATAGTCAGGCTTAAAATAAAATAGCAGTGCAGATGGCACTCTTTTGCTAAATGCAGAGATGTATTATAGGTAATGGATGTGTAGATGACGTCTGAGAATGCTGAGTGCAGAGATATGTTATAGTTAATGGATGTGTAGGTGACGTCTGAGAATGGTACAGACATTGTGGCACAGCAGAAAGATCAGCATACCACAATTCCCAGTTGGGGTCATATTGAACAATCTGTACTAAGTGATCATGTAAAATGTATTCATATTGCCATTGATCAAAGATTTTTGCACTATTTTAGCTGAACAGCGTACCATTTACCTTAAACCCATAGCATTTCATTACTTCCCTTACGAAAAAACAAAAGATGATCGCTATTGAGAGAGTGAAGCCAGGTTATTGTGATGAACAGACTTGGCATTTGACTGAATGTACTGACTTGGTGTACAGACTACTACATTTGACTGAAAGGCTGTTATTCCTTTGTTTGATATGAATGTAAATGCCACTCCACTATTTAATAAATAGAGCTTGTAATTTTGCAGTGTGGTGTCTCACTTTTTATTACTGTGGAAATCCATCAATCAATCACATGTATTAATAAATCCCTTGTTACATCAGCAGATGTCACAAAATGTTATACAGAAACCCAGCCTAAAACCCCAAACAGCAAGCAATGCGGATGTAGAAACATGTTGGCCATGAAAAACTCCCTAGAAATGCAGAAATTTAGGAAGAAAGCTAGAGAGGAACAAGGCTCTGAGTCCCATTCTGGCTGTGCCGGGTGGAGATTATAACAATACATGGCCATTAAGGCCAGATTTTCACCAAGATGTTCAAATGTTCATAGATGGCCAGCAGGGTCAAATAATAATCACAGTGGAAAGATGGCCGCTGCAGGTGTTTGGCAAGCTTCAGAACAACACCCTCTCTTCCCATCTAGGGTTGAACAAGGTGTGATACTATAGTGTAGTAGGGGACCTGACCTGAACAATGGACAATACTGTAGTGTACAGTCGTGGTCAAAAGTTTTGAAAATGACACAAGTATTGGTCTCCACAAAGTTTGCTGCCTAAGTGTTGATGATGGCAATTTGCATATACTCCAGAATGTCATGAAGAGTGACCAGATGAATTGCAATTGATTGCAAAGTCCCTCTTTGCCATGAAAATGAACTTAATCCCCCAAAAACATTTCCACTGCATTTCAGCCCTGCCACAAAAGGACCAGCTGCCATCATGTCAGTGATTGTCTCGTTAACACAGGTGAGAGTGTTGACGAGGACAAGGCTGGAGATCACTCTGTCATGCTGATTGAGTCAGAATAATAGACTGGAAGCTTTAAAAGGAGGGTGGTGCTTGAAATCATTGTTCTTCCTCTGTCAACCATGGTTACCTGCAAGGAAACACATGCCGTCATCATTGCTTTGCACAAAAAGGGCTTCACAGGCAAGGATATTGCTGCTGGTAAGATTGCACCTAAATCAACCATTTATCGGATCATCAAGAACTTCAAGGAGAGAGGTTCAATTGTTGTGAAGAAGGCGTCAGGGCGCCCAAGAAAGTCCAGCAAGCGCCAGGACCGTCTCCTAAAGTTGATTCAGCTGCGGGATCGGAGCACCACCAGTGCAGAGCTTGCTCAGGAATGGCAGCAGGCAGGTGTGAGTGCATCTGCACGCACAGTGAGGCGAAGACTTTTGGAGGATGGCCTGGTGTCAAGAAGGGCAGCAAAGAAGCCACTTCTCTCCAGGAAAAACATCAGGGACAGACTGATATTCTGCAAAAGGTACAGGGATTGGACTGCTGAGGACTGGGGTAGAGTCATTTTCTCTGATGAATCCCCTTTCCGATTGTTTGGGCCATCCGGAAAACACCTTGTCCGGAGAAGACAAGGTGAGCGCTACCATCAGTCCTGTGTCATGCCAACAGTAAAGCATCCTCAGATCATTCATGTGTGGGGTTGATTCTCATCCAAGGGAGTGGGCTCACTCACAATTTTGCCTAAGAACACAGCCATGAATAAAGAATGGTACCAACACATCCTCCGAGAGCAACTTCTCCCAACCATCCAAGAACAGTTTGGTGACGACAAATTCCTTTTCCAGCATGATGGAGCACCTTGCCATAAGGCAAAAGTGATAACTAAGTGGCTCGGGGAACAAAACATTGACATTTTGGGTCCATGGTCAGGAAACTCCCCAGACCTTAATCCCATTGAGAACTTGTGGTCGATCGAGGCGGGTGGACAAACAAAACCCCACAACTTCTGACAAACTCCAAGCATTGATTATGCAAGAATGGCCTGCCATCAGTCAGGATGTGGCCCAGAAGTTAATTGACAGCATGCCAGGGCGGATTGCAGAGGTCTTGAAAAAGAAGTGTCAACACTGCAAATATTTGTCAGGCTCTGGCCATAGAGAAGCCTAACTTGCTTCTCTATGTGGCGGTGGTCAGAGTCTGACAGTGTCGTCCTTTTCTGTTTCTATGTGGGGTTTAGGTTGGATCCCTAATTAGAGGCAGCTGCACGGCATTGTCTCTAATTAGGGATCCAATATATGTGGAGTCTGTCCATCACGTTGGTGTGGGTCGTTATCGTACATGTCGAGGTATATGTCGCAGTCACGGGTGAAGTAAGTGTTCTTTTGTTACGTCCGTTCATTCCGTGTGGTTTTTGTGAATGGGACGTTAGTTTATAGTTTCAGTTTTGTATCCTGTAGTTCGCCGTTTATTTTCGCTTTATACATATCCAATAAATAAGAAAAATGTCGAACTACTATCCCTGCGCTGCGTCTTGGTCTCTCCAACACCCACATCGTGACAGTACGACCCACCAATACGAGACCAAGCAGCGCAAATGGGGAGAGACGGAGAGCGAGATAGCCCCGCGTCGGTTTACCAACACCGAACTCCTCGGAGTGTTCGAGTCGGACTCGTCAGAGGAGGACGAGGAGGAGGACATGCTTCGGTTCCCTCACCCGTGGGGGCTCCTGGAGGAGCCAACTCCACTCCCCATGTGGACCATGGGGAGACCCAGGTACCAATGGGGGGCTCAGAGCAAGGAGCAGGAGGAAGAGCTGGAGGAGCATTTTGGGGAGGTTCTGAGGGAATTGGTGGAGATAGAGGAGGAGGTCGAGAGGGAGATGGCGGAGTGGACCAGTCCAGGTCCGGTCAGATACTCCCCTTCCAGGCCAGAGCAATCCGCTTCACCGATGTCCAGTCTGGGTCCGGACCTCTGCCCGACTCCCCGCACCCAACCTCCAGTGCGTGCGTCTAGCCAGGTGCGTCCCGTGCCAGCTCCACGCATTCGACCTCCGGTGCGCCTTCCCAGTCCGGTACGACCCGTGCCGGCTCCCCACCCTGAGCCTCCAGCGAGGGTCAGCCACCCTAAACCTCCTGCGAAGGTCAGCGCCTCTAAACCTCCTGCGAAGGTCAGCGCCTCTAAACCTCCTGCGAAGGTCAGCGCCTCTAAACCTCCAGCGAAGGTCAGCGCCTCTAAACCTCCAGCGAAGGTCAGCGCCTCTAAACCTCCAGCGAAGGTCAGCGCTTCTCAACCTCCTGCGAGGGTCAGCGCCTCTCAACCTCCTGCGAAGGTCAGCGCCTCTCAACCTCCTGCGAAGGTCAGCGCCTCTCAACCTCCTGCGAGGGTCAGCGCCTCTCAACCTCCAGCGAGGGTCAGCGCCTCTCAACCTCCAGCGAGGGTCAGCGCCTCTCAACCTCCAGCGAGGGTCAGCGCCTCTCAACCTCCAGCGAAGGTCAGCGCCTCTCAACCTCCAGCGAAGGTCAGCGCCTCTCAACCTCCTGCGAGGGTCAGCGCCTCTCAACCTCCTGCGAGGGTCAGCGCCTCTCAACCTCCTGCGAGGGTCAGCGCCTCTCAACCTCCTGCGAAGGTCAGCGCCTCTCAACCTCCTGCGAAGGTCAGCGCCTCTCAACCTCCTGCGAAGGTCAGCGCCTCTCAACCTCCTGCGAAGGTCAGCGCCTCTCAACCTCCTGCGAAGGTCAGCGCCTCTCAACCTCCAGCGAAGGTCAGCGCCTCTCAACCTCCAGCGAAGGTCAGTTCACTGGTGCCCATTCCGGGTCCAGCCGCCTGCTCCGCCTCAGTGCCAGAGCAGTCCGCTCCACCGGTACCCATTCCGGGACCAGCCGTCTGCTCCGCCCCAGGGCCAGAGCAGTCCGCTCCACCGGTACCCAATCCGGGTCCAGCCGCCTGCTCCGCCTCAGTGCCAGAGCAGTCCGCTCCACCGGTGCCCAATCCGGGTCCAGCCGCCTGCTCCGCCTCAGTGCCAGAGCAGTCCGCTCCACCGGTGCCCAATCGGGGTCCAGCCGCCTGCTCCGCCTCAGTGCCAGAGCAGTCCGCTCCACCGGTACCCAGTCCGGGTCCAGCCGCCTGCTCCGCCTCAGTGCCAGAGCAGTCCGCTCCACCGGTACCCTTTCCGGGTCCAGCCGCCTGCTCCGCCTCAGTGCCAGAGCAGTCCGCTCCACCGGTACCCAGTCCGGGTCCAGCTGCCTGCTCCGCCTCAGTGCCGGAGCAGTCCGCTCCACCGGTGCCCAGTCCGGGCCCAGCCGCCTGCTCCGCCTCAGTGCCGGAGCAGTCCGCTCCACCGGTGCCCAGTCCGGGCCCGGCTGTTTTCCCCGCTCCATGGCCGGAGCAGTTTACCCCACCGGTGCCCAGTCCGGGCCCGGTTTATTGCCCAGCTCCATGGCCGGAGCCGTTTGTCCCACCGGTGCCCAGTCCGGGCCCGGTTGTTTTCCCCGCTCCATGGCCGGAGCCGGTTGCCCCACCGTGGCCCAGTCCGGGCCTGGTTGTTTTCCCAGCTCCATGGCCGGAGCAGTTCGTCCCACCGGTGCCCAGTCCGGGTCCGGCGGTTTTCCCAGCTCCATGGCCGGAGCAGTTTGTCCCACCGGGGCCCAGTCCGGGCCCGGTTGTTTTCCCCGCTCCATGGCCGGAGCCGTTTACCCCACCGGTGCCCAGTCCGGGCCCGGTTGTTTTCCCCGCTCCATGGCCGGAGCCGTTTACCCCACCGGTGCCCAGTCCGGGTCCGGTTGTGTTCCCCGCTCCATGGCAGGAGCCGTTTACCCCACCGGGGCCCAGTCCGGGCCCGGTTGTTTTCCCCGCTCCATGGCCGGAGCCGTTTGCCCCACCGGGGCCCAGTCCAGGCACGGTTGTTTTCCCCGCTCCATGGCCGGAGCCGTTTGCCCCACCGGTGCCCAGTCCGGGCCCGGTTGTTTTCCCAGCTCCATGGCCGGAGCAGTTCGTCCCACCGGTGCCCAGTCCGGGTCCGGCGGTTTTCCCAGCTCCATGGCCGGAGCAGTTTGTCCCACCGGGGCCCAGTCCGGGCCCGGTTGTTTTCCCCGCTCCATGGCCGGAGCCGTTTACCCCACCGGTGCCCAGTCCGGGCCCGGTTGTTTTCCCCGCTCCATGGCCGGAGCCTTTTGCCCCACCGGTCCACAGCCCGGGACCGGTGATAAGGAAGGGGCATGGGACAAGACTGTCCACGTCGCCGGAGCCGGAGCCGCCCCCGATGGACTAGTTTTTTCCCATTTACCCCCCCGTGTTTTGTGTTTTTGTGTCTAGGCGTCCGGGAGTCCGCGCCTTTGGGGGGGGGGTACTGTCAGGCTCTGGCCATAGAGAAGCCTAACTTGCTTCTCTATGTGGCGGTGGTCAGAGTCTGACAGTGTCGTCCTTTTCTGTTTCTATGTGGGGTTTAGGTTGGATCCCTAATTAGAGGCAGCTGCACGGCATTGTCTCTAATTAGGGATCCAATATATGTGGAGTCTGTCCATCACGTTGGTGTGGGTCGTTATCGTACATGTCGAGGTATATGTCGCAGTCACGGGTGAAGTAAGTGTTCTTTTGTTACGTCCGTTCATTCCGTGTGGTTTTTGTGAATGGGACGTTAGTTTATAGTTTCAGTTTTGTATCCTGTAGTTCGCCGTTTATTTTCGCTTTATACATATCCAATAAATAAGAAAAATGTCGAACTACTATCCCTGCGCTGCGTCTTGGTCTCTCCAACACCCACATCGTGACAATATTGACTTTTTTCATAAACTGAATGTCATTGTCAGTGAAAGCCTTTGACACTTATGGAATACTTGTAATTATACTTCAGTGTACCATAGTAACTACTGACAAAGATCTAAGAACACTGAAGCAGCAAACTTTGTGGAGACCAAAACTTTTGACCACGACTGTAGTAGGGGACCTGACCTTGGGATTGGGGGAGTTCTACATGCATGATATAGTGTTTAGATGTTATAGCCTGGGTCATCAGGATGATATAGTGTTTAGATGTTATAGCCTGTGTCATCAGGATGATATAGTGTTTAGATGTTATAGCCTGGGTCATCAGGATGATATAGTGTTTAGATGTTATAGCTTGGGTCATCAGGATGATATAGTGTTTAGATGTTATAGCCTGGGTCATCAGGATGATATAGTGTTTAGATGTTATAGCCTGGGTCATCAGGATGATATAGTGTTTAGATGTTATAGCCTGGGTCATCAGGATGATATAGTGTTTAGATGTTATAGCCTGGGTCATCAGGATGATATAGTGTTTAGATGTTATAGCCTGGGTCATCAGGATGATATAGTGTTTACATGTTATAGCCTGGTTCATCAGGATGAAAAGACAGTGGATAACGTGTTTATTTTAGTTATCCACTCACAGGAGGCCATACAATTTTACTGAGGTCATACAGTAGTTATCATATTGTCTAGTTAACCTACTATCCACCAGTGAAGCTCTGAATAGCTCACTCTTCCAGCTTTTCTTCATGCAGAGAAAAGGGTATGTTTGTTCAGTATCCGATGTGGCTTGGGAGCATGCTCTGAGATCAGATATCAAGATATGAAGTCAATTATATATCATTTTATATTCCAATATCAGGTACATTTTAAGTATTATGCGCATGCAGTTTCATATTTCTTATACTCAAATTAATATTTCAAGTTAAATATTTAATATTCAATATATATAATAATATGTCATATTCACAATTGACTAATGTCTACCATTGTCATTTAGACAAATTCTGGACAAGAAAGATATTTGATTTGAAAAAAATCTGAAATAGGGGCAGATGTATGCCTCTCAATAATATATTTCAAGTCAATTTCTTTGAACAATCTATAGTATTCAGGCATGGCCTGTTCCTAATTTAAAGGCTAAGTGCCTGCGTGTTACCATACCATGACATGAATAGTTCACATCTTTAGCTTCAGCTGCATGGGCTTCACTCAACAAGTGGCTTGATATAGGAAAACTACACAAGGTAGAGAAGCTAAAACCGTATTCTATTCTACATGCAGGGGGATGGTTTTGGCAATTATCCCAGAAATAAGACATACAGTAGTTGATGAGTTGAGATTACGGACTAATTTATCTGATTCTTAGGTTCAGATATGTATATACTGTAAGTTGTCTTCAATGTAAATTGTCTTCAACGCAAGGACACTTTTAGTTGTTTTTGGTCCCTGATTTCATTAGCAAAAAAACCACTAGCCAAATACTTATGGGGACGTTTAGTCAGGATAAGGTCGATCAATGAGGAGTTTGCTAGGTGATTGACAAATGACTTACTTACTTACTAATTATTTTGCTTCTTCTGGGTATTATGAAGTATTTTATTCCAGAGAGTACCTCAAGAATAAGCTTGCTGGTCATTGCATCCACATCCAGTCTCTCTTTATACTTCAAGGTCTCCTCAGAGAACAGTCAGTCAGCCGTAAAGTTTTAACAACGTTTGTAAATCAAAGAAGACATAAGACACATATTAGGATCTCTGACCTTTCCAAGCATAGTGAGGGTCACAAGGTCAGGGTTGCTATTGTTCTCTGATGTGTGAGAGGACCTCATTCCATCGCTCACATACCTTAAGAGATTGGCTCCGTAATAAAGACTTCTATCAAGGATATTGTGATTGACAATAGACACGTGGTGTTGTGTACCAGGAGTTTAGTTTAGTGTTGTATGGGGCCAGGTAAAACTACGGGTCCCACTCAAGTGACATCTTAAGATGATCTACCAAAAACAGTACTGAACCACTAAAAAAAGAAACCCAGAGTGGTCATGTTCAAGTGGTCCAATACCACAGTATATTTGCTGACTACTTCTATGCTGACAGGCTACTCATTTTCATTAGGCACCACCTACTGTACCTTATACATAGGCTGTTCCACAGAGACTTGATAAATATACGGGACATCAAAGACATGATAAATATACAGCATATCAAAGACATGATAAATACACAGGATATCAAAGACATGATAAATATACAGGATATCAAAGTGGTTATTTCCTTTGTACCATTGACGTCTCTTACTGCATTAACACAGAGAGTGAACTCTGTCTGGATCGGGTTACACTACATCAATATCTGCCACCTTACACTAACACCTGTTAGTCTCACACTAAATAAAGCACCACTAAGATTTATATTGCTTGTTCTAAGGTCACAGGTGGCGGTCAGATGTGTCTAATTATCACATAAAGACACCTAAATGCGATGTTATATAGGAAGACAGTTCTGCAATTGACATCAGGCAGCTACTGTACACATGGGGATCCTTAACACTACTATCAAAGTACTTCATGAAGAGAATCAACTCAAACAAATAGTAAACCAAAACACTTAGCTAGCCCACGCCATGCGTTTCCTATTGACCAGTGCTAATATTAGGTGCCCTGAGATTGATTATTTGGGGTGTAAGATCAAATTGAAACAGATGCCTCTGACTCTTAGAAACGTGGCAGATATTGTGTCATACCTAAATATTCAAACATAAATAATGTTATTTTTTTATTACATTTTCTAGGGGTGTAAGACAAGGATGTTCTTTATCACCGTACAGTATATAATTATTATAGCAATTGAAATACTTGCTAGAAAGGTAAGATTATATTAACATCTAAGGTTTCAAAATTTGAGGTAAGACTTGAAACTGTCACCAGAGGCATACCGCCCCAACAGATCCACAGATGACGTGATCTCAATCGCACTCCACACTGCCCTTTCCCA
Source organism: Thymallus thymallus (assembly GCA_023634145.1). Classification (NCBI taxonomy): domain Eukaryota; kingdom Metazoa; phylum Chordata; class Actinopteri; order Salmoniformes; family Salmonidae; genus Thymallus; species Thymallus thymallus. Next base: position 27,978,808 of record CM042413.1, read on the forward strand.
CCTGGACTAAAGGAACACCTATGCGAGGATGTTGTTCAATCAATCAATCAAATTGATTTATAAAGCCCTTTTTACATCAGTCGATGGCACAAAGTGATATACAGAAACCCAGCCTAAAACCCCAAACAGAAAGCAATGCAGATGTACAGCTCAAGCAACGCATTGACTACAGCTCAGCGTTCAACACCATAGTGCCCACAAAGTTCATCACTAAGCTAAGGACCCTGGGACTAAACACCTCCCTCTGCAACTGGATCCTGGACTTCCTGATGGACCTCCCCCAGGTGGTAAGGGTAGGCAACAACACATCTGCCACGCTGATCCTCAACACTGGGGCCCCTCAGGGGTGGTGCTTAGTCCCCTCCTGTACTCCCTGTTCACAGACGACTGCGTGACCAAGCACGACTTGCTGACAACACAATGGTGGTAGGCCTGATCACCGACAACGATGAGACAGCCTGTAGAGAGGAGGTCAGAGACCTGGCAGTGTGGTGATGATCATGGACTACAGGAAAAGGAGGGCCGAACACGCCCCCATTCACATCGACAGGGCTGTAGTGGAGCGGGGTCGAGAGTTTCAAGTTCCTTGGTGTCCACCCCACCAACAAACTATCATGGCTCAAACACGCCTTTTCCCCTCAGGAGACTGAAAAGATTTGGCATGGGTCCCCAGATCCTCAAAAAGTTCTACAGCTGCACCATCGAGAGCATCCTGACCAAGTGCATCACAGCCTTGTATGGCAACTGCTCGGCATCCGACCGTAAGGCGCTACAGAGGGTAGTGCGTATGGCCCAGTACATCACTGGGGCCAAGCTTCCTGCCATCCAGGACCTATATACTAGGTGGTGGCAGAGGAAGGCCCAAAAAATGGTCAAAGACTCCAGTCACTCAAGTGTTTTTACACTGCTGCTACTCGCTGTTTATTAACTATGCATAGTCACTTTGCCCCTACCTACATGTACAAATTACCTGGACTAACCTGTACCCCCGTACATTAACTCTGTACCGATACCCCCTGTATATAGCCTTGTTATTGTTATTTTATTGTGTTACTTTTTATTTCGTTTTTTACTTTAGTTTATTTAGTAAATATTTTCTCAACTCTATTTCTTGAACTGTATTGTTGGTTAAGGGCTTGTAAGTAAGCATTTCATGGTAAGGTCTACACCTGTTGTGAGATTTTTAGTTGCATAGAGTTGCCCAGAGACAAGTTGGTAGACTCCTATGGCATCTAACCATAGGATGCTGTAGGAGTCTACAGACAAGCCACAGGGGAAGGTCTAGAAAGGATCCAACACTAAATGGTTCATGTTAACTTGCTACCAACGGGTGGAGTCAGAACCACGCGAAAGACAGACAGTGTACTGCCCAAACGTTCAAGTCCATATAAGTTGTTTTATTGCAGCCCATTCCTGCCTGAATAATGTTTGTAAACGTCATTGTCAGCAGGAGAGTGGCTTGGACAGAGAGCAGTCTATTTTGGTGAGCCATTCACACAGGGGTTAGAAACTATAAATCTGAATGATTTGCCCCCTATCCTCTCTCAGCTACTCTCCCAGCCTACACTCACTCACTCCCTCACTCTTTCCCTCTTTCAGCCTTTTCCACATCTTAAAGGTAGGGTACGTCTCAATGACTACTTTGGCTTGATATTAAGGAACTTATGTTTTTTATATTTCATGTTCCGTGTAGAATACATTTGTTACATTTTAGGTACAATATGAATGCAGGAAGAGTGTTGAGGAAAGCGGTGGAAAACATAGTTTGGGAATGTGTAATGTTTCAGTATAGGTAAATTTTATTTATTTCTGGAGGGTCTGCTAAAATTCAGATAGGAAATTGATTATATGACGACACGTTGGATTCATATTTTGCTGAAGACAGCAAGACAGTTAGTGTTAATTAGTTCACATGCCTTTGAATTAGTGGGATAAGGACTATATTGACACCTATGCAGAGACTTGTCACTTATGGAGATAAATGTTAGCTCTTCACATTGTAAATATTTTCTTATCAACAAAATGTTTTACAATATTTATATTTTAACTATTTAAACAGGCACATTGTTTCTATTCTACGTCTTACTTGGGAGCAAAAAAGAAACCAGCACTGCCTTTGAAATTGTGATTGAAATGTAAAATGCAAATGTTTTGTAATGGATTGTCATTTGGGTGCTACATGCTCTCACAGTTTCCCAGAAAATGATGATATGTAATATATAATAATATCTCAAAGTTTCATTGCATGAATTGTTGACCTTTGCAATCAGTTCATGTGAGCTGCAAATAACAATAACCCTATACTGCCTCACATACTGTACACAATTCAAACGTGCTACAATAAAATAACTCCCTTCCTCAAGTATGGACTGAGGCCTCTTTTGGACTTGGACACAGGCTTAACCAGCAGTGCTCAATAAATTATCTAAGAGAGGTTTAATGAGGCAACACATGCACTGAGTATGTGGCATAGCTGGCCCAATGAGGATACAACCAGTCATCAATCCCCATCCTCAGCATTGGCAACAGCTCAATTGGTGCAGAAGTGAAAGATGCATTAATTGAATTGTATTTGCAATACATTTTTCAACCAAATTAATAAAATAGCATATAAAGGACAATTATTCCCACATGTAATCATTTTAGATCATCAATAGATAAAAATACTAACCTGGATGTTCATGTACAGTATACAGTATAAGCCTGAATGTTCTGTTTACTGTTTTTCTTTTTATGTGGGGCAAAAATGCTAACTTCTTTCTCTAACTTTCAGTAAGATAAGAAGGCAAACATGGCAGATGCGTAAGTATTCATGTTCACGTGTGTATCAAGGTTATTATAGCAAACTTAAACTAAAATGAAAACTAATCATGAAAAAGTGATTTATTAAAATAAAATAAAATAATGAACAAACTCATTTGAAAAAATAAAACTATACTATTAACTACAGTATACTATTAACTATTTTTTTTTAAAATGTCACAAAAAAAGTTCAATTTTAGTTTTTGAGGGGGCCAAAGAGTCCAATCTCAGTTTCATCAGACCAGATAGTATTTTTTTCTCATGGTCTGAGAGTCCTTTAGGTGCCTTTTGGCAAACTCCAAGCGGGCTGACATGTGCCTTTTACTGAGGAGTGGCTTCCGTCTGGCCACTCTACCATAAAGGCCTGATTGGTGGAATGCTGCAGAGATGGTTATCTTTCTGGAAGGTTCTCCCATCTCCACAGAAGAACTATGGAGCTCTGTCAGAGTGACCGTTGGGTTCTTGGTAACCTCCCTGACCAAGGCCCTTCTCCCCCGATTGCTCAGTTTGGCCAGGCGGACAGCTTTAGGGAAGAGTCTTGGTGGTTCTAAACTTTTGCCTTTTAAGAATGATGGAGGCCAATGTGTTCTTGGGGACCTTCAATGCTGCAGACCCTTCCCCAGATCTGTGCCATGACACAATCCTGTCTCAGAGCTCTACGGACAATTCCTTCGACCTCATGGCTTAGTTTTTGCTCTGACATGCACTGTCAACTGTGGGACCTTATATAGACAGGTGTGTGCCTTTCCAAATCATGTACAATCAATTTAATTTACCACAAGTGGACTCCAATCAAGTTGTAGAAGCATTTCAAGGATGATCAATGGAAGCAGGATGCACCTGATCTCAATTTCAAGTCTCATAGCAAAGGGTCTGAATAAGATATCTGTTTTTAGTTTTTATTACATTTGCAAAAATGTCTAAAAACCTGTTTACGCTTTGTGATTAGGGGGTATTGTGTGTAGATTGATGAGAATGTAAATCATGGCAAATTGGTTCCTGTTTCAGTCATGTCTTTGATCATGTTCACGTTCGCGTGGGTAAAACAAAAAAATCCTAATGATTGGTTAAAAATAGACCCTCTCACAAAGCAGGCGATGGCTGCAGGATGAAGAGCAACTGAAGAAACTTGCTGTCGACTGCAGTCAAAACTTCATGACCTCTGATCACATGATTTTTGAAAAGATCATGCAGACGACCTGTTGGCGCAAGTCAGAAAATATGTATTCCCAGAAAGCAACACACTTGGAAAGGCGTGACCAACAATGGTCACCGACTTGGAGACCAGACCACTGAGCACTGGCGCCGAAACAGCAGAGAGGTTTTAGCCTAGCGCTTCAACGCTCCTGAGGCGTATAATACAACGAAAGATCAGTGATTTAGCCAGCAAATTTCCCAGAAAATTCTGAAATAAAATACATTTAAGAGGATAAGCTTGACATGGGCCTGATCTAATTGACTCAACAACCAGTTTAGCATTCTTAATGAACCAGAAAATCAATCGTTTTTTCTGGTTGTTTATCAAAGTTAGCTGGCTAACTTGTTAATCCTGCTTTGTAGTGTACCCCTCTGGTTGTTGGGGAAATTGACCCAGTACTACTGCTTACTTTGTGCATCTACATCATCTCGCTGAGTCTACCTTTAAAGCTGAAAACCTTAACGGTGAAACAGCCACGTCTGTTTGCAATATTACAACAACAAAGAAGTTACTGCAAACAACAAACAGTTTTTTTCCCCATGGGACATCATTGCATGTATGATAGAATAATATAATATGTACTGCCATTTTGTTTTACCATGCTGCACGACGCTCTTCAGCTCGGCAACAAAAACCATAACAAGGCTAGAGGACAGCCGTGGCATTGTTTCCGCCTACTGTGGGATCCATCTTTAAACCTAACCTAACCTAACCTATAACCTGATCCATCACCTTATGTAATACGGCCCCCCAGTGGCAAGAAGTGACATCCCCAAAAACACAAACTATACAACATAGGCTATTAAAACTGAAACTAAATAATATAAAAATTAAATATAAATGTTTTTATAAAGCTTAAACTAAATATAAATAGTAAAGTAGATCTGAAAACTAACTGAATCTAAAATGAATTTGTAATTAAAACTAATAGAAACAAAAACAAATATAAAAACACAAAAGTATTATAACCTTGGTGTGTATTTTATACATTAACCACATATAAATGACAGGTTAGCACATTGATATGGTATCTCTCTTTCTTTTTACCCTCCTAATGACACAGACCGAAACCAAAAGAAAAGTCCAAGATCTCCTCAGCCCGTCGGTTGGGGTTGAAGGTGAGCATTGCATTCCATTGTCAACACAAGAAACAAACAAGTAGTCTTACACTTGCGACATGAATATTATATAAACCGAATGCCTGCATTAATGTGTAGCTCATGTGTAGCTCACAAACCCTGACCTCGTGACCTTTTTTTTTTGCCTCTTTTGGGTGTTAATGCTCCTATAGATCAGATTGCTGACTCTATCTTTATTCTCCTGAAGATCAGATTGCTGACTGTAGCTTTATTCTCCTATAGATCAGATTGCTGACTGTTGCTTTATTCTCCTATAGATCAGATTGTTGACTGTAGCTTTATTGTCCTGTAGATCAGATTGCTGACTGTAGCTTTATTCTCCTATAGATCCATTTGCTGACTGTAGCTTTATTTTCCTGTAGATCAGATTGTTGACTGTTGCTTTATTCTCCTATAGATCAGATTGTTGACTGTAGCTTTATTCTCCTATAGATCAGATTGTTGACTGTCGCTGGCCAGATGCTAGAGGTTGAGGCGGAGGAGAAGAAGAGAGAACGAGATGAAGCTCTGGCTGAGAGAGTCCCTCCTCTCAAACTTTCTGGCTTGTCTGTGGCGGAGCTCCAGGTACACACTGATGCTCACACTGACATTGTATACAAAACTGTTATGAGTGCATTTATAACGCCATATGAGCGGTGCATAATGCATTATAATGCACAACACAGATGAAATTCCTTACAGAAATCTGATAAAGCAGCTGTCTTTTTTTCTCTTTGCAGGATTTGTGCAAGGATCTGCACCATAAGATCGATGTGGTAGATGAGGAGCGATATGACGTGGGACTCAAAGTTACCAAAAATGACAAGGAGGTAGGATACTCCAAAATAATTTGTAGAAAACTAATAATTCCGGAGGGAAATGGCAAAAGATAGTTGAAATGTTTTATAGATTATTGTATACAAGGTATAGTGTGATGCTATGATATCATAAAATGATTGCAATATTCCTCTAACACGTAAATAATTTATATTTCTATCAGTCCAACCTGCACTTTTTTTGAATGCTTGGACTGTACATTTAAAGATGACACTGTCAAAACACTGCCTCCCGGTGGTTATGAGTTTAGAACATACGTTTAGAGTGAAGGTCAGCCACAGTACACACTAGTTACTGTACAACTGGGAGGACTAAGTGTGCAAATTGGACTGATCAAAAGTAGTACACTATAAAGGGAATAGGGTGCCATTTGGGACGTAGACAATGTCAATGGTCACAGTTAAAGTGTGTGCTTGTATTGTAGCTGAAAGTTACTAAAATCCTGCTTACTGTGACTGTGATATGTGGTTGTCTCTCTCAGCTACTCTACAGGAAAAATACACCAAAAACAATTTTTTCATGAGTCCACTGTTAATACAGTCCCAACATGTTTTGCATGTCAGCAGTCAAGTTGTCAAGATATTGGACTTTCAAGAAGCAAAGTGTCCCTTGCCACATAATCATGATGATATGGCAAGTGACACATCTTGAAAAAATGACTGCTGACATGCAAAACATTTTGGGACATCTTGCCTTTAGGATGAATGCACTAACTGTAAGTCACTCTGGATAAGAGCATCTGCTAAATGTCTAAAATGTCAATGTAAAAATGTCCTCTGTTTTTTGTGCTCTGCCAGATCCATGAGTTGGGACTAAAGATCATTGAGCTGCAGAGCAAGTTCAAGAAGCCAAACCTGAAGAGGGTGAAGATCTCAGCTGAAGCCATGCTCAGTGTTCTGCTGGGCTCCAAGCACAAGGAGACCATCGACTTCAAGTCCAACCTCAAGACAGTCAAGAAAGCAGAAGAGAAGGTAAGTCTGGTGCATGCTCAGTCCGTTGAACTTGACGTTGGACAAGATGTCTACTTGGTGCATGCTCAGCCCGTTGAACTTGACGTTGGACAAAATGTCTACTTGGTGCATGCTCAGCCCGATGTACTTGACGTTGGACAAGATGTCTACTTGGTGCATGCTCAGCCCGTTGAACTTGACGTTGGACAAGATGTCTACTTGGTGCATGCTCAGCCCGTTGTACTTGACGTTGGACAAGATGTCTACTTGGTGCATGCTCAGTCCGTTGTATTTGACGTTGGACAAAATGTCTACTTGGTGCATGCTCAGCCCGTTGTACTTGACTTTGGATAAGATGTCTACTTGGTGCATGCTCAGTCCGTTGAACTTGACGTTGGACAAGATGTCTCCTTGGTGCATGCTCAGCCCGTTGAACTTGACGTTGGATAAGATGTCTCCTTGGTGCATGCTCAGTCCGTTGAACTTGGCGTTGGATAAGATGTCTCCTTGGTGCATGCTAAGCCTGTTGAACTTGACGTTGGACAAGATGTCTCCTTGGTGCATGCTCAGCCCGTTGAACTTGACGTTGGACAAGATGTCTCCTTGCTTTTACATGTTATTTAGCTACTTTTACGGGCGGTTGAAATTCAAGAACCTCTTTTGTTGTTTATTCTCAAGGTAGTTTGTTAGTCAATGATTGATTGAGTGTAAATAATACATGTCTGGTCCCCACAGAAAGAGGAAGTGACTGACTGGCGTCAGAATGTGGATGCCATGTCTGGTATGGAGGGCAGGAAGAAGATGTTTGATGCTTGAAAGGTACACAGAACGTTATCCGTACTGAGAAGATTCCAGCATTCAACGTGCAGAACCTTCAGAATGTATTCATACCCTTTTGTTGTGTTACAGCATGAATTCAAAATGGATTCAAAATGTTTCCGACCCATCTACACACAATACCTCATAATGACAAAGTCAAACATGTTTTTAGACATTTTTGCTAATTTATTGAAAATGAAATACAGAATTATCTAATTTACATCAGTATTCACACCCCTGAGTGAATACATGTTAGAATCACATTTGGCAGCGATTAGAGTCTTTCTGGGTAAGTCTCTAAGAGCTTTGCACACCTGGATTGTACAATATTTGCAGATTATTCCTTTAAAAATTCTTTAAGCTCTGTCAAGTTGTATATTTGGCTTTGTGTTTTAGGTTCTTGTCTTGCTGAAAGGTGAATTTGTCTCCCAGTGTCTGTTGGAAAGCAGACTGAACCAGATTTTCCTCTAGGATTTTTTCCTGTGCTTAGCTTCAAGTTTGTTTTTATCATAAAAAAAACTCCCTGGGGTCTCCTGAGTTGTGCAGCGGTCTAAAGCTCTGCAACGCATGCAGTGCTAGAGGGGATACTACAGACCCGGGTTCATGTGCCGGGCTGTGCCACAACCAGCCGTGGTTGGGAGTCCCATAGGACAGCGCACAATTGGCCCAGATCGTCCGGGTTAGGGGAGGGTTTGGCCGGTGGGGCTTTGCTTGGCTCATCGCGCTCTAGCGACTCCTTGAGGCGGGCCGGGTGCCTGCGGGCAGACCCCGGATGGTAGTTGAACAGTGTTTCCTCCAACATATTTGCGCGGCTGGCTTCCGGGTTAAGCTGGCGGTTGTTAAGGAGCACGGTTAGGCGGGTCATGTTTCGGAGTATGCATGACTTCACCTTCGCTTCTCCCGAGCCCATTGGGGAGTTGTAGCGATGAGCCAAAATCTAATAAAAAGAACAAACATACACATAACATGATGCAGCCACCACCATGCTTGAAAATATGAAGAATGGTACTCAGTGATGTGTTGTGTTGGATTTGCCCCAAACATAATGCCTTGTATTCAGGACAATAAAGTTAATTTCTTTGGCACGTTTGTTGCAGTTTTACTTTAGTGCCTTGTTGCAAACAGGATACATGTTTTTGGAATATTTTTATTCTGTACAGGCTTCCTTCTTTTCACTCTGGCATTTAGGATAGTATTGTGGAGTAACTACAATGTTGTTGATCCATCCTCAGTTTTCTCCTATCACAGCCATTAAACTCTGTAACTGTGTTAAAATCACCATTGGCCTCATGGTGAAATCCTTGAGCGGTTTCCTTCCCCTCCGGCAACTAAGTTAGGAAGGAAGCCTGTGTCTTTGTAATGACTGGGTGTATTGATACACCATCCAAAGTCTAATCCATAACTTTACCATGCTCAAAGAGATATTCAATATCTGCTTTTTTTATTTTTATACAATACCAATAGGTGCCCTTCTTTGTGAGACATTGGAATACCTCCATGGTCTTTGTGGTTGAATCTGTTTGAAATTCACTGATATACTGAGGGACCTTACAGATAATTGTAATGTGTGTACATAGTACAGAGATGAGCTAGTCATTCAAAAATCATGTTAAACACTATTATTGCACAGAGTCCATGCAACTTATTATATGACTTGTTAAACACATTTTTACTTCGGATTTTAAAAAAGGGGTTATTGACTCAAGACATTTCAGCTTTTCATTTGTAATTGATTTCAAAACAATTCTTAAAACGTAATTCCACTTTGACGTTATGGGGGTATTGTATGTAGGCCAGTGACACAAAATCTCACTTTAATCCATTTTACATTCAGGCTGTAACACAACAAAGGTGAAGCGGTGTGAATACTTTCTGAAGGCACTGTATGTCTGTAACATTGAACTATAATTACACCTACTGGATTTACTTAATGTTATGCAGATTAGTGATGATTATGCAGATTAGTGATGATTATGCAGATTAGTGATGATTATTACGGTATCCTCCAAGGATATCTTTGCTGATTAAAGACGATGCAACAGAAATGAAGAATAACTGTAGGAGATAACTAAGTGAACACATGGAGAAGAAAAATAAATACATACATACATGTGTTCTTTTTTGTACGTGAAATAAAGGTTTTGATTTAAATGACTGTATGAGAATGTTGAAGGAAATATAGATACTGTGTGTACAATAAATATAATATTATTGTGTTTGAGCAAATGCATTTCCTTATTTTAAATGCCTTTTATGCAGAAGTTACAAGCCAATTATTTGTTATTTTTAGTATTCCAAGTGCAGTTTCTTGTTTGATGAACAATTATCCTAAACTGCCTGATGATGGCAGTGTTAGTTTGAGGTAGGAGAACATTGCTTCGGCCCTCTAAATTGCTATTTTCCTATTGGTTGTCTACTGTACAAGTGAACTATTGTGTATCTATATACACTCCATCAAGAGTTACGCGTTTCAACATTTATGAGCTGATGAATACCAATTAAATAAACGTTTAACTCAATTGTAAATCAACTGCTTGTGAAATGTGGTAGGGATTGGGATTCAACAATTATAATTTTTTTCGGAGAGCGAGTCAAACAGTGGAAGACAGGACAGTACTCTCAATATGCACTCTCTATTTAGGAAGTAAATACTCTGGATATCCATTGGCTTACTAAAATATTGTAAATGTATTGCCAATTTGTGCAAAATATAATATTTCTGACAGAGTCCTTGAGAACTCTTAATTCTTAACAATAAACAGTTTGGTTTATTAAAATCTCAGTGTGATCCTTATTCATTTCCAAATGACATGGCACTCTTGGTTGTGTTCACCAAATATAATATATCACTTATATAGACTTAATTACACTCTTAAATCACATGTAGTACATTATAAATTACTCAAATCAAGTCACTTTATCCACTTTGCCCCCCCTTGGTCACTGTGTATGGACAGACAACCAGACAGAGGCACAGGTGGAAGGTCACACATAATAAGAATGGTGAGGACAGAGGGTCTATTTTAGTGAGCCACTCACATGAGGTCCAGAATCTATATATTAACCCACTTTCCATCCCTTCAGCCTCACAAAGACAACTAGTAACGTTACAGTAGCTTTTCTTCACCTGAAAGGTAAGTTTCCAGCATTAATGTAACACCTCAAAGGAGGAAAGTGTAAAACCTGATTGTGGTAAAGGATTTGCTTTATTTTTTTACAGTAGCTTGCTGTCAGTGTGAGTGGCCACGCCAACAAAGCGATGTCAAATTGAAGTAGTAAATACTGTGGCTTTGAAGTTTGTACACGTGATTTATGAGAGGATTGTTTTAGTTTGCCAACAATTTATATTGCAATTGGGTAAGACCAGAGGTTTATTGCATGTATTCTTTTCATTATAAATTTCATGGTCACTTTATGAACTGGCGAGCGACCAGAGAATTGCTATCTGTTATGTATGTTAGCTATATTATTTTGGTGAGATATTACAGAAGATAGCTAAAAAGTTTAGCTATCTGAGCTCATAACTCCATCTCCATTTGTGTGTACAATTCATGCAGTCTAAAGTCTACAGTACTTAAATGGAGATCTCTTGGGAGAAGACCTTCCTAAATCAAGTTATAAAGCTGCATAAAAGCATTCCTTGATAATGCCCTGTATACTAAACACTAGTCAGATATGTTTCTAAATGCTAAATTAAATAATTAATTAATTAAATAAAGACTAAATACTAGTCAGACAGATTTATGGCGTGTTAAATGACTTTTAACCATTATTGAATTACTCCAAGGTCATGACATTAGTATTATAGTTGTATCTTGTATGTTTTTCAAGAAACAGTATGTTTTTGATTTGATAATCTGCTAGAATAGGTTGGAATATTATCAAATTAACTAAATGTATTGTTTTATGTTTTATCTAAAATAGTTTAGCTATATTTTTGCATGCTGAAAACTGTCCATAATATAACAAACTGTCCATAATATGACTATGTAGTTTCGAAAACATCTTTCAGTCTGTTGTAACTGTTTCACTTTTTTACATTGTGACATATGTAGGAGAAACACAGAACCGCAACCATGTCTGAAGCGTAAGTACCAACGTCTCATATTTCATTGCATTGGTGTCAACATATACAGTGTCTTTAGAAAGTCTACACCCCCTTGAACTTTTTCAAATTTTGTTGCATTACAAAGTGGGATTGAAATTGATTTAATTGTAATTTTTTGTAATTGATCTACATTCCGTAATGTCAAAGTGAAAAATGTGAATTATTTTTGACAAATTAATAAAATATAGTCGTTGCATAAGTATTCACCCTGTTTGTTTAGGCAAGCCTAAATTAGTTCAGAAGTAAAATTTGGCTTAACAAATCACATAATAAATTATTGTGTGAAATAATAGGGGCACAGATTCAACTACAAAGAACAGGGAGCTTTTTGAAAGCCTCATAAAGAAGGGCAGTGATTGGTAGATGGGAAACAATAACAAATCAGACATTGTATATATCTTTAAGCATTGGTCAAGTTAATAATTAGGATGATTATGGATGATTTGTAGACTGTGGATGATGTATAGAGTTGAGAGAGAGAGAGAGAGAGATTATGAGCAGATGGGCTGCCGCATTTTTAATTTTACTAAAATATAGATTTAGAGTTGGATAAACTTTGTTCACGATTTTTCCACAAGGGCATATACAGGATACTACCCACCACAACTGAACCTTCACTCTGAATCAAAACTCCAAACCTACAACTTGATTTTGGACAAAATTACCTGGAAGGATTCCTTGTACCAAAGAAATATACATCAAATGCTTACTAGGACAGAACAGATTCGGCTGCAACTTCAATTAGCACTGAAGTGAGAAGTGAGAGGTGTCAAAGCCCTTGAGCCCAACAATGGCAGAAGAGTTTCACAGCCTCCCCCACTGAAATGTAGGGGCCTTTGAAGCCCCCTCCGTCTGTGCAGAGGTCATTACAATATAGTACACCCTGGGTTCATCTCTATTTTGAACTGATATGCAGCCAGGACCCTTCAATTGTAAAATACCTCAATAAGAAACAATATTGTTGCTTTGATCACATCAGAAGATATCCTCCTCGCAATCTCCAAAATACAACAGTATTTAGTTTGGACGTGGTAAAGGACCATTCGCCAAAACTGAAGAGATGTAGCTAGCTAATGACCTCATTTTGCACGTGGAAAAAAAACGGTGGATAGCTAGCTAGCTAGCTGGGATGTTCAACATGGAATCTGCCTCCTGAAAAAAGCATCTCCCAAGCGACCTACTCCCGTTGCCTGCTACACTGCTGCTTGGATTCCACCTGGCAATCTGTTCACTGTCTGCTCTGGCCTGTCTCCCCCTGTCTGGTACAGGTACCCCCGCCACACTACCCCCTCTCTCCCGAGCTTTCGCTCGCCTCCAGCACACACGCACTTACACCACACACCGCAGACTTTGGACTGATAGGAGGTAGGTTAATTAACTTGTGAAGCTTATTATTTGAGCTTAATCAGAAATGCTTGAATTAACTAATATAGGCCTACTATTTATTTATTTTATCTCATACTTTTATAGCCTACTGGACTCATAGAGAGCTACTCTCTCAAGTTATCTTGTTGGGGCGAGTGACTCTTTGAACTTACAATGGCTAGCCCCAAGTCTTTATATGTTTTTCTTGTGCTTTATGCTATTTGCCTCATGATTCCTGCATGCTTTGTTGACTATGAACGTGCTTGTTTACCCAACCGTGGGACAGACTATGTTTGTTCCCACACTCGGGACTGTGACTCTCCATTGGTTACACAGACTCTTGGCCTCCCATCCTATTCTAACCCCCTCTCGCCGGCTTTGTATTCATGTTACCTGATGAAATTGCTATACAATAAGATCTTGTTGCCATCTGATGCACATTCAAATGTCATAAAAAATCAACACTGCAGGGCTCTCCCTGTCCTCTGCCATGCCATGATTGTATTACTGCTGAAGATATCTGGAAATGTGCATGTACAGTACAACCTGGCCCATCTACTGACTTGTGCTCTGACTTGTGCTCTGATATCTGTTTCACTGATTTCTGCTCTTGTAAAAGCATGGGTTTTCTGCACGTTAACACTGGAAGCTTATTACCTAAAATGGATCAATTGAAAGTGTGGGTTCACAGCTCCAATTCAGATGTGTTGGTCATTACTGAGACATGGTTAAGAAAGACTGTCCTGGACACTGATGCTTACCTTTATGGTTATAACCTTTTTTGGCAAGACAGATCTTCCAAAGGTGGTGGAGTGGCTATCTTTACCAAGGAACACCTTCAGTGCTCGGTTGTCTCCACCATGTCTCTCCCCAAACAAATATATTTTCTGGTTTTAAGCATTAAACTTTCAAATAGCTCTTTGTTGACTGTTGCTTGGTGTTATCGAAAAGCCATCAGCACCAGCATGTACCCTACCTGCCCTAAGCTCTCACCTAACCCCTTACACTAAGTCTGAATTTGTCCTGCTAGGTGACCTAAACTGGGACATGCTTAACCGGCTGTGATTGGGAGTCCCATAGGGTGGCGCACAATTGGCCCAGCGTTGTCCGAGTTTGGCCGGTGTAGGCCGTCATTAGTATGTATGCAATATGGCAAAAGTAATACTGCAACAAAAACACGGCAAAGGAATACACTTTTTGGCCTAAATGCAAAGCTGTTTGGGGCAAATCCAACACAACACATCACTGAATAAGTGCCATGGTATGGGTATAAAAATAGGATGGAGCTAAGCACAGGTAAAATGCTAGAGGAAAATCTGCTTCAGACTGCTTTACAGGAGAGGAATTCACCTTTCCGCAGGACAATAACCTACAACACAAAGCCAAATCTACACTGGAGTTGCTTACCAAGAAGACAGTGAATTTTCCTGAGAAGCCCAGTTTGGACTTAAATCTAATTGAAAATCTATGGCAAGACTTGAAATTTGCTGTCTAGCCATGATCCCAACACCTTGACGGGGCTTGAAGAATTTTGAAAACAATAATGGGCAAATATTGCAGAATAGAGGTGTGCAAAGCTCTTATGAGACATACCCAAGAAGCCTCTTAGCTGTAATCGTTACCAAAGGTGTTTCTAACATGCATTGACTCAGGGGGGTGAAAACTTATCTAATCAAGGTATATTAGTGTTTTAGTTTTCATTCATCTTTTTAAAAAAAAATCTTCCACTTTGACATGACATAGTATTTTGTTTAGATCATTAAAAAAAAAGTAGCCCACATTTTAATCCCATTTTTTTAACACAACATTTTTTGAAGAAATCCAAGAGGGGTGTAGACTTTCTATATGCACTGTAGTAAACAATATGCAAAGAACACAAATGTGACAATGTTCTTCTTTTGGGTTTTTGTTTCTTTCTCTTCAATTGGCTGATGTTGGTCCAGGCCGGTAAGTGAATTTTCATATTCAAACCAGAACAAATGTGCAGAAATGAACACTGCCCTTACAGTGTGATCATTATGACAGGCGTAATTTACATTCACATTTGAGTAATTTAGCAAAGACACTCAGTTAGTACATTCATCTTAAGATAGCTATGTGGGACAACAACATATCACAATTGTAGCAAGTACATTTAGTCTTAATAAAGTTGTTATCAGCAAAGTCAGTGCTAGTAGGAAAAGACAAGTGGGATGTTACTTTGGGATGTAGGGTTTGAGCATAGCCTGATGGTAAGGAGGGGTAGTTCCCCTGGCTGCTCCGTAGGCAAGCAACAGAGTCTTGAAGATGATGCAAGCTTTGACTGGAAGCCATTGGAGTGTGCAGAGGAGCAGGGTGACATGGGAGAACTTAGGAAGGTTGAACACCAGGCGGGCTGCACAAGCAGGGAGCCCAGCCAACAGAGAGTTGCAGTAGTCTAGATGGGAGATGACAAGTGCCTGGATTAGAACCTGCGCCGATTCCTGTGTGAGGAAAGCTTGTACCCTTTGGATGTTGTAGAGCAGTGATCACCAACGTTATCTGAGTGAAGATCACTTTCTGAGTCAAAATGCAAGCCGAGCTCTACCGCTCAGATTTCTTTTTAACATTACTTCAAAACGTAAGCCTATGCAACATTAACCTATTAAAAACAGTTCTGTAGCAATGAGGTTTGTGCAGTAGGCTTTAGGCCCAATACATTATCACTGCATATTGGCTTTGCTTGAATTGCCCTGTGAATTTTGTTCTTCTCAGACCATTTTGAAATTATATATATATATTTTTTTTTTTACTGAACTGATGGCCTGCATCTAATGGTCAAGGGGGAGGGAGGGAGCAGAGGTGAGGCTGTCTCTCACACGACTCACCGTCCCTCCTCTCTCCCTCCCTTCGCTGAAAAAAGGTAAAGGTCTTCCAGCTGATGATGAAACTCGCACTGAATAATTTCTGCCTCATTCACCAATTCATGTTGTTACTCTTTTTACCAGAGAAAGTGAAATATTCCTCGATATTAAAAAATACCCAAGCCGCTAATAATAACAACGCAAGCTTATCACAACACTTTGCTATACTCATTCATTGCAGATGCAGTGCTGGTTGTAGCATGAATGGAATTAGGGAGAATGGATTATAAAATTGTTGAACACACTGTTGACAGTGCTGAATAACAACTTAAACATGAACTTACTCAAAAAAACTAGTCTCTCTAGTCATGGTTTTAAATGTTTTTAAATCTCACAGCTAGCAACTTTGCTGTGCATTCTAGTCTTCTTTTTACAGTCTATGGTGCGAGAAAACTGCAGACACTGTGATCTGAGCTATCTGATTGGCCAGCGGTAGGCCTGTAAGTGCACTTGATTTGCTCTCTGGGCCTGCCGAGTAGGCAGAGTTCTACCTTCAGACACATTAAATGGTTTAAAATGGGAACACTTTATCGTTGGGTTTTTTACAGAAATGATCGACTAGGAATGCCTTGGAGATCGACCAGTCGGTGACCACTGTTGTAGAGCATGAACCTGCAGGAGCGAGTTACTGCTTTGATGTTTGCAGAGAACAACAGAGTGTTGTCAGTGTCACGCCAAGGTTCTTTGCACTCTGGGAGGTGGACACCGTGGAGTTGTCAACCGTGATGGAGAGCTCTTGGAGTGGGCAGGCCTTCCCCGGGAGGAAGAGCAGCTCTGTTTTGTCTATGGATGAGCTTGAGGTGGTGGGCAGACATTCAAGCTGAGATGTCTGTCAGAAGGGTGGAAGGAGACAGGAAGTTGAGTGTTATCCGCATAGCAATGATAGGAGAGACCATGTGAGGATATGACTTGATGTATAGAGAAAAGAGGAGAGGGCCTAGAACTGAGCCCTGGGGGACACCAGTAATAGGAGCACATGGTGCAGATGCAGATCCTCTCTACGTCACCTGGTAGGAGCAACATGCCAGGTAGGATGCAATCCAGGAGCGTGCAGAGCCTGAGACGCCCTATCCTGAGAGGGGGGAGAGGAGGATCTGATGGTTCATGATGTCAAAGGCAGTGGATAGATCTAGGAGGAGGAGTAACAAGGAGAGAGAGTCAGTTTTGGCAGAGCGTAGAGCCTACATGACACAGAGAAGAGCAGTCTCGGTTGAGTGACCCGTCTTGAAGCCTGACTGGTTAGGGTCAAGAAGATCGTTCTGAGAGAGGTAACGAGAGAGTTGGTCAGAGACATCACGCTCAAGAAAGAAGGGATACCAGTCTGTCATGTCAATCACACTGAGTTATGCCTAGAAGGAGCAGTTGCAACATAGCGTGACATTCAGGATATTTTATATTCTGGATTTCTGGACTTTTGATCAAATCAATCAAACTTATTTTATAAAGCCCTTTAAACATCAGCTAATTTGAGGCAGCATCAGTACAAAGACAGTTCTAGTGTACTGTCCATAAAAGCCAATTAATAATTTAACATGAAAATATTGATAATGTATATTATTGTTCACTCTGTGTTTAGCAACGAGCTTAAGACATCTTCTCTGTCCTCATTTCAGCCAAAACCAAAGTCGAAGATCTCTGCATCTCGCAGACTCTTCTTGAAGGTAGTATTTGTGTTTTACTTCCCTTTTATTGGCACAGTCACAACTTAACAACACTTCCCAATAATGTGTGTGAGTTGTGATTTGTGGATAACGTATACATAAATATATAGAACATAATAGCAGTTATGCTACTATTACAATGCTAATACATAATAGTATAATGTAATTATATGGTGTTGTATCCCAGACCAAACTGGTGAAGAAGGCCATGGCTATGTTGGTGGCTGAAAAGGAGCAGAAGGTGATTGACAGAGAAACCACACTGAGTGAACGAGTCCCAGCACTCAAGCTATCTGGGCTGTCTGTACAGGACTTGCAGGTACTATTAATCTAGGAATATTATTTAGATACATTACTATGAGTATAGTCATGTTTATTCAGGTACAGTACTATGAGTATAGTAATGTTAATTCAGGTACAGGACTATGAGTATAGTCATGTATATTTACGTACAGTACTATGAGTATAGTCACATTTATTCAGGTACAGTATTATGAGTATAGTCATGCTTATTCAGGTACAGTACTATGAGTTGAGTATATTTTGGTATGTTCAGGTATATTTAGGTACAGGTGTCAGATCTAAATTTGACCAGTTTCATCGCAGGAGTAAAATAATGCTGCAGCAGGAAGATTTGATTTTTTTTTTTTTAAGTAATAATTTCTAACAGAAATAAGTTTTGATAGGACCTACTTTAGTAGGATATTTATGCTGTCTGGCACTTAAGAGTTTGAGAGAGAAGCAGAACTGTCACACCCTCATATGTTTCACGTGTCTTTGTGATTGTCTCCACACCCCTCCAGGATTCGTCCATCTTCCTCATTATCCCCAGTGTATTTATCCATGTGTTCTATGTTTGGCTGTTGCCAGTTTGTTTTGTTCATCAAGCCTACCAGCGTTTTCCCCCTTTACTCCTGTCTCTCTAAAGTGCCTGTTTTCTTGGTTTCCCGGTTTTGACCTTTACTCTGCCTGCCCTGACCCTGAGCCTGCCAGCCTGCCATCTTGTACCTTTTCCCCACTACTCTGGATTACCGAACTCTGCCTTCCCTGGCCCTGAACCTGCCTGCCATCTTGTACCTTTGCCCCACAACTCTGGATTACCAAACTCTGCTTGCCCCTGACCTGTCTTTTGCCTGCCCCTGTTGGTATAATAAACATTTGTTATTCCAACGGTGTCTGCTCCTGGGTCTCACCTGTAAGCTGATAGTACGAACTGGCCATGGCTGACCCAGCAGACTCGGACCAGCTGCGCAACGCCATCTCCTCCCAAGGAGCCTCCATTGGCAGGCACAAGGAATTGCTTCAGGGCCTTATGGTGGGGGTCCAGATGTTGGCTGAGCGCCATGACCGGACATTGGACATGTTGCTGGAGCAATGCCGTGGGTTGTCGGGGAGGCAGCCTGCCACGGTGGTAACCCCACAGCCCCTCGGTAACTTAGCAGCTAGCAGCACGGCCCCATCGGTCACTCCACCTTCCCGGGAGCCCTGCTTACATCCACCGGAACACTTTAATGAAGAGCCGAGCACCTTTTGGGCATTTTTGTCTCAGTGTGCCCTCATTTTCGAGCTTCAGCCCTCCTCCTTCCCCTAGGAGTGCTCCAAGATACTCATCACACTGATGTCTGGGAGGGCTCTCACCTGAGCAACTGCGGAATGGGAACAACAGCCAGCCATATGCAGGAGTCTGGAGGGGTTCGTGGGAGAGGTGAGGAAAGTTTTCGATGCCCCGTTCTCCGGGAGAGACCCTGCCTGTAGGCTAATCCAGCTTCTGCAGGACTCCCGCAGTGTGGCCGATTATGCAGTGGATTTCAGCACGTTAGCAGCGGAGAGTGCCTGGAACCAGCTAGCACTCTTCGTTTTTGCACGGCGTCTCAGAGGAGGTCAAGGATGAGCTTGCCACTCGGGAGTTGCCCATAGATATGGATTCCCTCATCGCCTTGACTATCCGCATCGATGGGCGATTACGGGAACGACGGGGGGAGAGGAAGTTTCAATTCTCGCATCCGGCCAGAGATTCCACCCGGAATCCGAGTCATCCCGGAAGCCCCCGATGGTCCCGTTGCTGAGAGAACCAGAGGGATGCCGACCCTCCCCGAGAATAACCGAAGACGGCCGAGTCACCGCTCCCAGAGCTCATGCAGCTAGGCAGAGCGGGGCTGTCACCAGCCAGCGGAATGACAGTACAGGACCGACACAGGGAGGTGTCTGTACTGCGGGACTTTTGGTCATTTTGTGTCCGCTCGTCCGGTAAAAGACCAGGCCCACTGGTAGGAGTGAGTACTCTGGTGGGCCATATGGAGACTTTGTCAGATTCCCACACTCGCACCTCCTTTCATGCTATTTTGCAGTGGGGAGACAAGTCCAAGTCGCTCCGGGTCCTCATTGACTCTGGGGCTGATGAGAGTTTTTTGGACGTTACCCTGGCTGCTGAGCTGAAAATCCCCACTCAGCCCCTCTCCATACCCATGGAGGACGGGCGCTCTATAGGGCGGCTCACCCATAACACAACTCCCATTAACCTACAGGTGTCGGGGAATCACAGCAAGATTATACAATTTCTGCTGTTCAATACACCTCAGATTCCTGTGGTGTTGGGATTCTCCTGGCTCCAACGTCACAATCCCCTCATCAACTGGGCCACAGGCACCATTATTGGCTGGAGCTCGTCGGCGCAACCTGCCCTGGGACATCTTCCTGGAGGCTCGGAGGCTTCCCCGGACCTCTCCGCCATTCCTGTGGAGTACCAGGACCTCGGGGAGGTGTTCAGTAAGGCCCAGGCCACTTCCCCCGCATCGCCCCTATGACTGTGGGATTGACCTTCTCCCTAGCACCACCCCACCCCGGTGACGGCTGTACTCGTTGTCGGGAACAGAGACCAAGGCTATGGAGACCTACATTGGGGACTCCCTAGCGGCAGGATTTATCCATCCCTCTTCCTCTCCCCCTTCCTCTCCCATATTCAGGTACTATGGGTATGAGAATGGTATATTCAGATATGGATTTTCTTTCTATTCACAGAATCTTTGTAAAGAACTGCACCAGAAAATTGATGTTGTTGATGAAGAGCGATACGACATCGCAATGAAGGTTTCCAAAAGTGATGCAGAGGTACCTGATCTCAGATTCTCAAATTCAAATATTACAAACAGTTAACTTCAAAGTATGATCTTTCAATGTACACTCTATCCAAGTATGGGTTCAGAAGGACTGCACACCCAGATATATTGCAAGTGCACATTATGATAGATAGATAGATAGATAGATAGATAGATAGATAGATAGATAGATAGATAGATAGATAGATAGATAGATAGATAGATAGATAGATAGATAGATAGATAGATAGATAGATAGATAGATAGATAGATAGATAGATAGATAGATAGATAGATAGATACTTTATTGATCCCAGAGGGGAAATTTCTTATTAGGAAGAAAAGTATATAATAAACCTTTGTTCAGTTCGATATTACCATAAATGTAATTTATTTTATGTAGTTAACCTTTCTTTAACTAGGCAAGTCAGTTAAGAACAAATTGTTATTTACTTGACGGCCTACAAAAAGGCTAAAGGCTTCCTGCGGGGACGGGGCTGGGATTAAAAATAAAAAACACACATCACACCAAAACACTACATAAAGAGAGACCGAAGACAAAAACACATCATGGCAGCAACACATGACAACACAGCATGGTAGCAACACATGACAACAACCCGGTAGCAACACAACATAGCCTTTTTCGATCTTGTCTCATCGCTGCAACTCCCCAATGGATTCGGAAGGCGAATGTCGAGTCATGCGTCCTCCGAAACATGACCCGCCAAACCGCACTTCTTAACATCCGCCCGCTTAACCCGGAAGCCAGCCGCACCAATGTGTCTGAGGAAACACCATTCAACTGACGACCGAGGTCAGCCTCCAGGCGCCCAGCCCGCTACAAGGAGTCGCTAGAGAACAATGAGCCGTGATGTATCCTATAAGGAGCATTAGTGGCAAATCTGATGGCCGAATGGTAAAAAACATCTAGCCGCTCGAGAGCACCCTTACCTGACAATCTATAAATTACGTCTCTGTAGTCTAGCATGGGTAAGATGGTCATCTGAATCAGTGTTCGTTTCGCAGCTGGGGTGAAAGAGGAGCGATTACGATAGAGGAAACCAAGTTTAGATTTAACCTTAGCCTGCAGTTTGGATATGTTCTGAGAGAAGGACTGTGTACAGTCTAGTCATACTCCAAAGTACTTGTATGAGGTGACTACCTCAAGCTCTAAACCTTCAGAGGTCGTAATCACACCGGTGGGGAGTGGGGCATTCTTCTTAACGAACCACATGACCTTTGTTTTGGAGGTGTTCCGAACAAGGTTAAGGGCAGAGAAATCTTGTTGGACACTAAGAAAGCTTTGTTGTAGAGCGTTTAACACAAAATCTGAGTATGACTGTATCATCTGCATATAAATGGATGAAAGAGCTTCCTACTGCCTGAGCTATGTTGTTGATGTAAATTAAGAAGAGCATGGGGCCTAGGATCGAGTCTTGGGGTACTCCCTTGGTGACAGGCAGTGGATGAGACAGCAGATGTTCTGACTTTATACACTGCACTCTTTGAGAGAGGAAGTTTGCAAACCAGGCCGAAGACCCCTCAGAGACACCAACACTCCTTGGCCGGCCCAGAATAATGGAATGGTCTACCGTATCAAAAGTCAATGAAAATAGCAGCACAACATTGCTTACAAGGACCGTCAAGGTTGCAGTGATCTCCCGTTTTAAATAAAGGACACACCGTGGCTACCTTCCAAGCAATGGGATCTCCCCATAGAGGAGAGACAGGTTAAAGAGGTAAGAGATATGATAGGGGCAGCAACCTTAAAGAAAAAAGGATCTAAACCATCTGACCCAGATGTTTTTTGGGGGTCAAGTTTAAGGAGGTCCTTTAGCACCACAGACTCAGTGACCGCCTGCAGGGAGAAACTTTGTAGCGGGGCAGGGGAAAAAGAGGGAGGAGCATCGGGGCTAGTCGAAGGAGATGAGGAAATGTTGGGGGACTAGAAATGTATTCTTTTATTTTTTGACACCTTTCTATGTGGCAATATAGATTGAAAATCTGACCATGAAGATCACTGAGCTGAAGGGCAAGAAGCGACCTCAGCTGAAGAGGGTGAGAGTATCAGCTGAAGCCATGATGGGGGCTCTGCTGGGAGCCAAGATCAAAGAGTCTGTCGACTTCAAGGCCAACCTCAAGACTGTCAAGAAGGAGGAGGAGAAGGTGAGGGAGACATTCACTGAACAGTACAGCCTGTCCCAATACTTTATTTTATTACTTATTTGTTGTCTATTAAGTAAACTATTATTACCCTCGCTCATATCATATGCATTTTTAGCTATTGAAGTATTTCTATGCCATCGACCTGTATAGTATAGTTAACCATCCAACATCCACCAATGTATAGTGTACATATTCAGCCAACCACGCATACTATGCAATGTCTTTTTATAGCTTTTTTGCACTCCAGATATCTTGTATTTCTATACTTTTTCATACTGCCGCTCTATGTATCATTTTGTTGTAGCTGCTTGACAAAGAAATGTCCCCCTCGGGGATCAATAAAGTATCTATCTATCTATCTATCTATCTATCTATCTATCTATCTATCTATCTATCTATCTATCTATCTATCTATCTATCTATCTATCTATCTATCTATCTATCTATCTATCTATCTATCTATCTATCTATCTATCTATCTATCTATCTATCTATCTATCTATCTATCTATCTATCTATCTATCTATCTATCTATCTATCTATATATCTATCTATCTATCTATCTATCTATCTATCTATCTATCTATCTATCTATCTATCTATCTATCTATCTATCTATCTATCTATCTATCTATCTATCTATCTATCATAATGTGCACTTGCAATATGACTGGGTGTGCAGTCCTTCTGAACTGGTTTTACTATGTTGTCATCCCCACAGAAAGAGGAAGTGACTGACTGGCGTAAGAATGTGGATGCCATGTCTGGCATGGAGGGCAGGAAGAAGATGTTTGCTGCTTCCTAATAGTCATGGGTGAAACAATGAAATCATATGACTTCTCAGTGTTTAACTTACATTACGACAGTCTAATAGTCATGGGTGAAACGATGAAATCATATGACTTCCCAGTGTTTAACTTACATTATGACAGTCAAGGAACAAAGGTAGTTTGCATAGTTTTACGTAGCTACAGACTCTCTTGCATTGTTATATGTAAATATGTTTTGTGTGTGTATGCAAATCACATTTATATCAAATGATAATTAGAGTCACTCAATGGAAAATAATGTATTATTTTTTATTTAATATGTTATGGAATGTTGTTATTATATATTATAACAACATTCCATAACATATTACATACAAAATAATATATAATTTTGGTTAGGTTATGGTATGGACATGCAAAATGGTGGATGATGGAAGTTATCCAAATATGATTTTGTTACTGACAATAAAGCACTTATCATTATCATTGTCACTTGTATGGTCAACAGTCAGCTGCACACAGTTTATTCCACAAAGTTGATACTGTGTGTGTGTATGTGTGTGTGTGTGTGTGTGTGTGTGTGTGTGTGTGTGTGTGTGTGTGTGTGTGTGTGTGTGTGTGTGTGTGTTTAAAACCTTTATTTAACTAGGCAAGTCAGTTAAGAACAAATTCACACACACACACAACCCCAATTGTGCGCCGCCCAATCATGGCCGGTTGTGATACAGCCTGGATATGTGTGTGTGTGTGTGCATTGTGTTCAATCATCGTTTATACTGTAGTTTTTGCCAAGCAAAACATTGAGTTAACAGACACTTTATTGTCAAGCCACGTTCAGTGACTGGTACAACGTAGCTAGTAGAATCTGTCATGCCACGCCTTCTTCCCCCATGATGACGGTTCCAGAGAGCCCTTTTCTTTCATCCATCTATATATGGGCAGCACACATGACACAAATCCCGCCTTAACGAGAGCCTTGCGGTTTCAATTGGACCACAAGCGTTCAATCGCGGACATCTGTAAATGCTCTTGATGGTGGTCCAAATATCAGTCAACAGTCACGACTGCACGAAAATTGGGACGGACTTGTAACTCGCAGGGTAAGATAGTATCCATGCTAGTATTATGATGCATTTTCCATTACATTTATGTTTTGTAGCGCATTTTGTAGCTTGCCGTCTTGCAGTCTCGCGCGTAAACGCATGCCCGCTAGCAGCCTACCAACGAGATGACAAGTGCAAAAGGCGTCCCAGCTAGCTGCTTTTTACAATTTGACTGTTGATATGATGTAAAGGGTATTAATTAGCGAATGTGTAATAGCAACATTTCCATGTTTAGTTTCTGAATTACCCTGTTTAATTTTGAGTTAAACATAACTCGTTGTGTTGTGTTGGCATGTAGCCTTTTAGCCACTCGAAATGCCTAACATTAACAGACCCACCCCCTAACCCTCTCAGCCACAGAATACATGACATGGCTACTGCTTCTGAAATCAAGCTTAGCACTTGCATAGTAAGAGTAAAATATTAGGCTATAGGCCTATAGTAAGGGGAGTTGTGTAGACTGACTACATGTAGCACCACTGAACAATTGCTGGATATTTAGGTCGATGATAACTCATCAAGTAGCTTATTCAAGAGACTTGTTGAATGATGTTTGTTTCACTTCTGTGTTAAGTGTCTGGCCACAGTACGTTACTGTATGTAACTGCACCACCCTCATCTAATTACTGTAAACCCATTGTTTGTGTACAGTACTGGCTGCCAGACAGTCTTTCCGGATGTCCAAGTACAAAGTCTTTGTGATGAGGCATGGAGAAGGAGCCTGGACCAAAGAGAACCGCTTCTGCAGCTGGGTGGACCAGAGGCTGAGTGAGGACGGGGTCAAGGAGGCCTTGGCGTGCGGGCACCTCCTGAAGGAAGCAGGCTACCAGCTGGATGTTGTATTCACCTCCCTGCTCAGCCGATCCATCCACACAGCCTGGCTGTTGTTGGAAGCCATGGGGCAGGAGTGGGTCCCCGTGGTCAGGTCGTGGAGACTCAACGAGCGCCATTATGGTGCCCTGATCGGGCTGAATAGAGCTGAGATGGCCCTAAACCACGGTGAGGAGCAGGTGAAACAGTGGAGGAGGAGCTATGACCTCACGCCGCCCCCTATCGACGAATCACACCCTTATTTCCTGGAGATCTACAACGACCGGCGGTATTCTACCTGTGACGTGTCTAAAGAGGATCTTCCAAAGTCGGAAAGCCTGAAGGATGTCTTAGAGAGGCTCCAGCCATACTGGGACGGCACCATTGTGCCGGAGATCAAACAGGGGAAATCGGTGCTCATCTCTGGGCATGGGAATAGCTGCAGGGCTTTGCTGAAACACCTAGAAGGTATGCCTGGTGCCTGCTCACTGTGGTGTGTGTGTCTGTTAACCCTGCTAGGCTAGACTGCATCAGCTGCAGTACCATTATTACCATGGACTTTTGCTGCATTGCTATTGTTCTCTTTTGTTCATACATATTTTAGTATGAGCTGCATGGCCACTTTCACTTGCATTTGAATGTTTGAAAAGGCCCTTGAATGGGAGTTTGCTAGGCCCTCCATGCTTTAAAACCTAGCTCGTAACTATCATTCACTCCTATTTGGATGAGAGCAATATATTGTATATTCGTTCCAGAAATGGCACGCAGTTGAACTTTTACAAAAGGCCAATAGGTTTATGTTACATCAGGCTACTGCCATGAGATCCACACTGACCTTGTATCTTCTTCACAGGCTTATAGAGCCAACGTTTGTCGTAGTTGGCCAGCCAGTTACTTTATAGGCCGTTATGTAATAGGGATATTATAGATTATCGATGTTATGAAGCTGGAAAAAAATGTGCGCATCTGTGAAGATGATCTACATACAGTAGTATGTTACACATAATAAAGTTATTCCCTTATCTGTGTATTTTGATTTGGTTTTAATTGGTCATTGAGCGCTCCAATAAGCTTACTTCAGACAGCCCATGTACAGAAATGTTGCTAGTGCTTTACATAACAGCATGGGATAAAGTTGTACTAACGGTTATGTTATGTTTATAGTGATAGTATAATAGTATGCTTGTTTAATTACTGCAGAACACTACAACATTCTGTATTATCTCTATTATATCAACAGGTATATCAGATGCTGAAATCGTCAATATGACGTTACCGACTGGGACACCCATTCTGATTGATCTGGATGAGAACTTCCGGCCCACCAAACCCATGCAGCTCCTGGGAGACCAGGAAGCCATCCAGGCAGCCATCAGGAAGGTGGAGGACCAGGGTAAGGTCAAACAAACGGCCTCAATATAGTCAACCGGATTCTACTCATTCTAGATTCTGGATTGTAGAATCTAGTCAACTGGATTCTAGTCATTCTAAATTCTGGATTGTAGAAACTAGTCAACTGGATTCTAGTCATTCTACATTATGGATTGTAAAATCTAGTCAATTGGATTCTAGTCATTCTGGATTGTAGAATCTAGACATTCTAGATTCTGGATTGTAGAATCTAGTCAACTGGATTCTAGTCATTCTGGATTGTAGAATCTAGTCAATTGTATTCTAGTCATTTCTAGATTCTGGATTGTAGAATCTAGTCAACTGGATTCTAGTCATTCTGGATTGTAGAATCTAGTCAATTGTATTCTAGTCATTTCTAGATTCTGGATTGTAGAATCTAGTCAACTGGATTCTAGTCATCCTGGATGCTAGAATCTAGTCAACTGGATTCTAGTCATTCTAGTTTCTGGATGGTAAAATCTAGTCAACTGGATTCTAGTCATTCTGGATGGTAAAATCTAGTCAACTGGATTCTTGTCATTCTACATGATGGGATTCTAGAATCTACAGTAGTCAATCTACGGTAGTCAATTGGCTATAAGACTCGCCTACTATGAAGATCCCCAGGCCAGCATTTATAGTTGCCAAATATGCAACATTTTAATCAGATGCACTCAACTGGATTCTTGATTTGAAGTCAAAATGAAGTATTACAGTAAAATGATGGTATGGACTGGACCCTATTTGGTGCAATGTGGAAACCAAAGAAGATAGTTCATACAGAAACTGAATTGTCTTCTAAGTGCTGTGCTTACAGGAGTTGCACTTCTAATGTTTGCCAAGATGACTCAAAGTTATCGTTAACAAGCATAGATCTGGTCAAAGTTGTCATTAACAAGATAATAGGCTGTCCCTTGTATTGTGGTTTTTTGGAATTTAATAAATACTAAGATGTGTAACCACGTGTTCCCAACAAAACATTGTTTTGAAAGATCTGTCGCCTGTGCCTTCATTGCCAATATTTTCAATTTTGCAATGCCAATTTAGCTAGTTTTTACTTTGACAGAATCGAGCAGGAGAGTATGAGCCAGCACTAACAAGTACACTTTATTTTATTTATTTAAAAAGTATTTAAAAGCACCTCATAACAAGTATTACCTCAGTGAGACTGACACCTTGGCTATTCTTGCCAAGACAGGGCGGTGATTGTGGGAAGCTTGTTTTTAGTACAGAAATGCTGTAAATGTGTTGTTGAAACGGATACACTACCGGTCAAAAGTTTGGACAGCTACTCATTCAACATTTTTTTTCTTTATTTTTACTATTTTCTACATTGTAGAATAATAGTGAAGACATCAACACTATGAAATAACACACATGGAATCATGTAGTAACCAAAAAAGTGTTTAACAAATCAAAATATATTTGAAATTCTTCAAAGTAGCCACCTGTTGCCTTGATGACAGCTTTGCACACTTCTCTCAACCACCTGTAATCAGTGGTGGAAAAAGTAGCCAATTTTCATACTTGATTAAAAGTATAGTAAAAGTAAAATACTACTTGAGTAAAAGTCAAAAGGTATTTTGTTTTAAATATTCTGTACTTTACTATCAAAAGAAAATGTAATTGCTAAAATATACTTAAGTATAAAAAATACAAGTAAAAGTATATATCATTTAAAATTCATTATATTATTAAGCAAAGCAGACGGCACCATTTTCTTGTTTTTAAAATTTATGTATAGCCAGGGGCACACTCCAACACTCAGACATTATTTACAAAATATGCATTTGTGTTTAGTGAGTCTGCCAGGCCAGAGGCCGTAGGGGTGACCACGTGTTATCTTGATAAGTGAGTGAATTTGACAATGTTCCTGTCCTGCTAAGCATTCTAAAAGTACTTTGGGTGTCAGGGTAAATGTATGGAATAAAAAGTAAAATTTCTTCCTTTAGGAATGTAGTGGAGTAAAAGTTGTCAAAAATATAAATAGTAAAGTACAGATACCCCAAAAAACTAATTAAGTAGTACTTTAAAGTATTTTTACTTAAGTACTTTGCACCACTGCCTGGAATGTGTTTCAATAAACAGGTGTGCCTTGTTAAAAGTTAATTTGGAATTTATTTCAAATTTTTGAGCCAAACAGTTGTGTTGTGACAACGTAGGGGTGGTATACAAAAGATAGCCTATTTGGTAAAAGACCAAATCCATATTATAGCAAGAACAGCTCAAATAAGCAAAGAGAAACGACAGTCCATCATTACTTTAAGACATGAAGGTCAGTCAATCCGGAAAATGTCAAGAACTTTGAAAGTTTCTTCAAGTGCAGTCGCAAAATCCATCAAGTGCTATAATGAAACTGGCTCTCATGAGGACCGTCACAGGAAAGGAAGACCCAGAGTTAACTCTGCTGCAGAGGATAAGTTCATTAGAGTTACAAGCCTCAGAAATTGCAGCCCAAATAAATGCTTCAAAGAAAATGTCAACTGCTTTGTTTTTTTTATTTATTTTATTTAACCTTTATTTAACTAGGCAAGTCGATGCTTAATAATATAAGGAATCTTAAATGATTTATACTTTTACTTTTATTTTTGTATAAATAAAGTATAATTTAGCAGTAAAATTTTATTTTGATAGTTAAGTATATTTAAAACCAAATACTTTTTCACTTTTACTCAAGTAGTGTTATACTTGGTGACTTTTACTTGAGTAACTTTCTATTAAGGTATCTATACTTTTACTCAAGTATGAAAATTGGCTACTTTTTCCGCCACTGTGACTACCTCATGAAGCTGGTTGAGAGAATGCCAAGAGTGTGCAAAGCTGTCATCAAGGCAAAGGGTGGCTACTTTGAAAAATGTAAAATATATTTTGAAATGTTTAACACTTTTTTGATTACTACATGATTCCATATGTGTTATTTCATAGGTTTGATGTCTTCACTATTATTCTACAATGTAGAAAATAGTAAAAATAAAGAAAAACCCTTGAATGAGTAGGTGTGTCCAAACTTTTGACTGGTACTGTAGGTCAAACTTGATATGTCTTCCAGTGGAGGCTACTGAAGGGAGGACGACTCATAATAATGGCTGGAACGGAGCAAATGGAATGGCATCAAACACACAGAAACCATGTGTTTTATTTATTTTATACCATTTCACAAATTCCGCTCCAGCGATTACCACGAGTCCGTTCTCTCCAATTAAGGGGCCACCAACCTCCTGTGATGTCTACTTATTGGCTACATGCTAGTTCAAGAGATATTCATATGAAATAACTGTAGTGCTTAAGCAATTATCAATAAAATGCATAAATTGACATACTGCAGTAAAGTCAGATGAATGATTAGCGTTGTATTGCAGTATCATTTAGCATAAAAGCTTCTCTGGTTTAAATTTGTACTGTTCATAGGTAAATATACCCCATCATGCCTTTCCTCTACTCGGCATTGTAGTGTTATGTGATTATTTTATTTCATTTAGTGACGATAAACAAAAACATTTGAGTCAAGTGTTACCTTGAGTATTCTTAACATAGTTTAGGTTATGATCTACACTGTGAACACCACTGCAATTGAATACTGTGCTACTAAAGATGTTTCAGATTGCACCTTATGGGGGTACAATTATTAATATATCTACTAATAGTGACTTGTTTTTAAAATGAAAAATTATTGACTGATGCACTTGTTTAGACAAATCCCCTGCTCTGCTTTAAATCATAATATTTATTTTCTTGTGGAACTTAATATATTACATTTCAGAGGTTGATGATAACAAATTATTGTGAATTGATAATCAAACAACAACCACTTGTAGTGATTGTAACACAATTTTAATGCACTGTTAATGTAGGGGAAATGATTCACTCCTTATGAGTGTTGTACTGTTTGTTACTTCTGTTTGTACATGGTTTTATGGGGCATTACTGAGATGCTTGCTGTTTTTTACACAGGAAAGATACATGTATGTGTGCTACTGTATGTTTGTGGTGTGCCTCATTTTTTATTGTTTGAGTCTGTAGAATATGTTTTGTATTCTCTCTCCATCTGTGTCATAATCACCACCGTCTTTGGTCATTAAGGAAATGCTGACTAATATCATTAGTTAAGCCCTACAACTGTAAATGTGCAAATATATGGATACCAGAAAATACTCTAGTCATGTCCTGTAACATTTTTGTAATGTAATGTGTTATACCCACAGTCATCCTAAATGTTGCTTATATGATGGTGATGATGGGAAGTATTGGACTCTTGATGGTTTGTATGGTGGAAATGGAATTAAAGGGAAGGTAAACATGACCGACTCAGCAGTGATATGACTGTTGTCTCAGATTGCTTCTTTTGTGGTAATGATGCCAAATATGTTCCAAGGATGTGAAAGTATGGTAATTTACAGTAATGTCAGAATATGTATTTTATTGTGGAACTTAAGTGTACAGTAGGGTATTATGATGAAAAGTTCCTTGAAGAAAATGTCTGTGTTCTACCAGTTGGAGAAGGTACAGTTTTTCCTAATGAATCATGATACAGTCAAGTGAGCTCCAATGAGCATAGCCCAAACAGATGAATCTCATTGTCAGGGTAACCACGGATGGATACAGGCGGGCACTGCACTGCATTTCTGTACTGTTTTAATAATGTGCCGTGAAGGAGAAAATGAAGGAGTGGATGAAGGGACTATGCCAGAAACCATCACTCTGGGTATAAACACTGTAGTTTGGGATTAGGCTTGATTGAGCTTGCCTGTTGCAATTGAACCAAATAGAAAAGTCCCAAATGTGCAAAACTCTCCTTGCACTCCAAAAAGGCTAAAGCAAGATTTCAAATGCTATTTGAACCCAGGTCTGTTAAGATTTTAGCGCTTTGGGAGGGATGTATACATAGGTATATGTAGACTACTATACTGTCATTTGAATACGATTGCTTTTTCATTGAGGTGGAAAAAGTCTTTTCAATTAGCTGCTGGCACCGTGGGAGTAACAACATGTACTTTGTATGGTTCAGGGAGCTCTGTGCTCCCCATCCCGTTCTGGCAGGAGAGAGAGATATCAGCTGTTGGAAATGATTTTCTCTTTTATGTACTCGTACATTTCACTCTGGTCTTTTATGTACTCGTACATTTCACTCTGGTCTCTTATGTACTCGTACATTTCACTCTGGTCTCTTATGTACTCGTACATTTCACTCTGGTCTCTTATGTACTCGTACATTTCACTCTGGTCTCTTATGTACTCGTACATTTCACTCTGGTCTCTTATGTACTCGTACATTTCACTCTGGTCTCTTATGTACTCGTACATTTCACTCTGGTCTCTTATGTACTCGTACATTTCACTCTGGTCTCTTATGTACTCGTACATTTCACTCTGGTCTCTTTTATGTACTCGTACATTTCACTCTGGTCTCTTTTATGTACTCGTACATTTCACTCTGGTCTCTTTTATGTACTCGTACATTTCACTCTGGTCTCTTTTATGTACTTGTACATTTCACTCTGGTCTCTTTTATGTACTCGTACATTTCACTCTGGTCTCTTTTATGTACTCGTACATTTCACTCTGGTCTCTTTTATGTACTCGTACATTTAATTCTGTAGTTAGGTTTCTTTTAGATTATTATATTTAAAGCTGTCTTGACTTTAAGTGTCATCTGAATTAAACAGATGATATTGCCCATTTTGTAAGTACAGTACAAATGCAGGATATCCTCAGGCTGGTAATTTATCTCACAGTCAAAGGAATCATTAGTCTTGTCCAGCAATCACCACTTTACTTTGTATTTATTGACCTCCAAAAAGCTGCCATTATGGTGTGGATATATATCAATAAACTTATTAGCCTCATACGGAAACCCTTGTTACAGCTCTGATAATAATAAACGAGTTATTTGTACAAGTAGATGTTGAGACCAACCAAAGTGTTCCAATATTATGTTTCCTATTTATTTATTTTCATGCATAAATGTTTTGAAATTAATTGCTGAAGTGTAGTTGTGGTGATAAGGTTGCTTTATCATATTAGAAAGTTACTTTTTTAGAAGAAAAATAAATTAAAGTTATTTTATTATGAGCGTTTCATAATAGGCAAAGCCAACTGTCTTCCGTCCACATAGTGAATTACAAGTATAAAGAAATAGCCCATGCATGTTAAACATCTTAGAGACAGGAGGAGCCAAAACTGTACCATAGCCAGTGGATAAATAAACTGTTCCAAAGCTACTGACTTCGAACATAAAGCTTCTGACTTCGAACATAAAGCTGCTGACTTCGAACATAAAGCTGCTGACTTCGAACATAAAGCTGCTGACTTTGAACATAAAGCTGCTGACTTCGAACATAAAGAAACAACTGAACTTGGCTTTCTGCAGGACATGCATATACAGTGCTTTAGGAAAGTATTCAGACTCCTTTACTTTTTCCACATTTTGTTACGTTACAGCCTTATTCAATTTTTTTTAATTGTTCCTTGTCAATCTACACACAATACCCCATAATAACAAAGCAAAAACAGGTTTTTAGAAATGTTTGCCAATAAAAAATTGAAATATCACATTTACGTAAGTATTCAGACCCTTTACTCTACTTTGTTGAAGCACCTTTGGCAGCGATTACAACATTGAGTCTTCTTGGGTATGAGACTACAAGCTTGGCACACCTGTATTTGAGGAGTTTCTCCCATTCTTCTCTGCAGATCCTCTCAAGCTCTGCCAGGTTCGATGGGGACCGTTGCTGCACAACTATTTTCAGGTCTCTCCAGAGATGCTTGATCAAGCTCAAGTCTGGCTGGGCCACTCATGGACATTCAGACACTTGTCCTGAAGCCACTTCTATGTTGTCTTGGCTGTGTACTTAGGGTTGGAGGATCTCTCTGTACTTTGCTCCATTTGTCTTTGCCTCAATCCTGACTAGTCGCCCAGTCCCTGCCGCTGAAAAACATCCCAAAGTATGATGCTGCCACCACCATGCTTCACTGTAGGGATGGTGCCATGTTTCCTCCAGGAATGACACTTGATATTCAAGGCAAAGATGAACAGAACACAGTACAGAGAGATCCTTGATGAAAACCTGGCCTGAATATTATCAGACCAGATAATATTGTTTCTGATGGTCTGAGAGTTTTTAGGTGCCTTTTACTAAGGAGTGGCTTCCGTCTGGCCACTTTACCATAAAGGCCTGATTAGTGGAGTGCTGCAGAGATGGTTGTCCTTCTGGAAGGTTCTTCCATCTCCACAGAGGAACTTTAGAGCTCTGTCAGAGTGACCATCGGGTTCTTGGTCACCTCCCTGACCAAGGCCCTACTCCCCCGATTGTTCAGTTTGGCCGGGTGGCCAGCTCTAGGAAGAGTCTCAGTGGTTCCAAACGTCCATTAAGAATGATTGAGGCCACTGTGTTCTTGGCGACCTTCAATGCTGCAGACATTCTTTGGTATCCTTCCCCAGATCTGTACCTCGACACAATCCTGTCTCGGAGCTCTACAGACAATTCCTTCGACCTCATGGCTTGGTTTTTGCTCTGACATGCACTGTCAACTGTGGGACCTTATATAGACAGGTGTGTGCCTTTCCAAGTCATGTACAATCAATTGAATTTACCACAGGTGGACTCCAATCAAGTTGTAGAAACATCTCGAGGACGATTAATGGGAACAAGATGCACCTGAGGTCTGAATACTTATGTAAATAAGGTATTTCTGTTTTAGTACATTTGCAAACATTTCTAAAAACCTGTTCTCGCTTTGTCATTATGGGGTATTGTGTGTAGATTGATGACCTAAAAAATTATTTCATACATTTTTAAATAAGGCTGTAACGTAACAAAATGTGGAAAAAGTGAAGAGGTCTGAATACTTTCCAAATGCACTTTATAGCATACCCCTGGTATACGGTCTGATATACCACAGCTGTCAGCCAATCAGCATTCAGGGTTCGAACCACCCAGTTTATAATTTGACTTAACATTCTGTTTGTCATACATTAAGCAGACGTCCTGCAGTGGAAAAGCTGTATGCCGCAGAATAGTCAGGCTCCTATTCCTTAGATGGTATTGAGAATGGAGTCCAAAGCCAGAGCCACTTTGTGTGTGTGTGTGTGTGTGTGTGTATGTGTGTGTGTGTTTAACTATACTTCTGGGGACAAACTCAAATTTGACCAACTGGGGACAATTTGTTAGTCCCCACAAGGTCAAATGCTATTTCTTGTGGGTTTAGGTTTAGAATTTAACGTTAGGAGCTAGGGTTAGGGTTAGGTTTTCAGGTTAGGGTTAGGGGTTAGGGAAAATAGGATTTTGAATGGGACTGAATTGTATGTCCTCACAAGGTTAGATGTACAAGACTGTGTGTGTGTGTGTGTGTGTGCACGTTTGGCTGCAGTCAGCTCATCCTCTCCTCTCCTCTCTCCTCTCTCGCCACGTCATTCTGCCTCTCTTCGCTCGCCAGCAAGGCAGTTAACCCATGTCTTCCCCTGGCGCCGAAGACGTGGATGTTGATTAAGGTAGTCCCTCGCACCTCTCTGATTCAGGGGGGTTAAATGAGGAAGACACATTTCAGTTGAATGCATTCAGCTGTACAACTGACTAGTATTCCCTTTCCCCTCTCATTTCCTCTCTTCTACACAGCCAGTGGCTGTGAGAATGGGATTTGTAGAAAAGAACACAAGGCTCTCTTTCTGATACTCCTGTAGATGGACCTGTCTAGGTCACCTGTAGATGGACCTGTCTAGGTCACCTGTAGATGGACCTGTCTAGGTCACCTGTAGATGGACCTGTCTAGGTCACCTGTAGATGGACCTGTCTAGGTCACCTGTAGATGGACCTGTCTTGGTCACCTGTAGATGGACCTGTCTAGGTCACCTGTAGATGGACCTGTCTAGGTCACCTGTAGATGGACCTGTCTAGGTCACCTGTAGATGGACCTGTCTAGGTCACCTGTAGATGGACCTGTCTAGGTCTGTGTTTTTGTGTCCTTATACTTTTTGAATGTTGTCTTAGTGTTCAAAAGCTTGTATCCTGTGTGCCTTAAAACTGTGTTAGGCCACTGAGCTCAGGGAGCTTCTCTCCTCAGTGTGCACCAGTATTGAGACTGCTCTCTCTCATTGTGCCACTTTCATAAAGGTAGCTTGTAAATGTGAATTTTATTACGTTTAGTTCAGGATGAGATGCTGGCACCCTCCCTCGTCGCTACTAAAAGCTGTAACACATTACGTTGATTGAAACAGTTATCTCTAAGCTGCGCACGTTTCCGGCCGCGCACCTCCTCAAAGACTGCCGCCAAGAAGAAATGCCATGCTGCGCAGAGAAACAAGAGATAGATAAGTAAGTGGGAGTTCCTACAAGAGCACAAAACGTGTAGGCTACATTTCAAGCAGTCTTTGAAGAGCCAGTCAGGTATAAAGCCTATGTCTTAATTAAAGGGGCCTTGTTGTGTTTTGAGACAGCTTTAATATTCAATTATTATTATTTTTTAAGTGTAATCTTTATTTAACTAAGAAAGTCAGTTAAGAACAAATTCTTATTTACAATGATGGCCTACCCCGGCCAAACCGGACGACGCTGGACCAATTGTGCGCTGCCCCATGGGTCTCCCAATCACAGCCGGATGTGATGCAGCCTGGATCTGAACCAGGGACTGTAGTGATGCCTCTTGTACTGAGATACAGTGCCTTAGACCGCTGTGCCACTCGGGAGCCCATAAATATGTCAATATGCAGAGGGTTATCCTACATTGTCTAATTTCTGTATGGTAATAATAATAAATTGTATTTTGTACAGTGGTTTCTTGAATCATACAACATAACACAATGCCATGTACAGTCACCTATTTTGCCCATGGTGTTACAGACCAAGTAAAAAATCATGAATTAATGTCAAGCCCTTCATAATGTAAAAACGTTTTTAAAATTCTCATGCAATGTAGGCCTGCATTGAACACCACATATAGGCTACTGTAGGCTATATCATAGAAATCGAAAGCTATTTACCCATGTGAAAATGTTATGGGATTTGCATCATTGGATTTGTTGGTAGGCCTACATTATGCTTAAATAGCCTCAATAGCTTATTGGCTGCGCTCTAGAACTGTAAGGGTACAGCCTCAGTGTTGAGTGTGCCGGACGTTTCCGCTCACAAAACCTACAATTTGCTCAGTGCCCCCAAAAAGTAGAGGGAACATTGGTTGTGTTTGCATACAGTATATGGCTGATTACTGTTTCTGGTCATCAGAGAAATGAACATCCACCCTGTTGTTTTACGGGAAATAGATAATTTAACAATTCACCCATTTTGAATGTTATACAATGCATTCGGAAAGTATTCAGACCCCTTGACTCTTTACACATTTTGTTATGTTACAGCCTTATTCTAAAATGGATTAAATTGTTTTTGTCCTCATCAATCTGCACAAAATAACTCATAGTGACAAAACAAAACAGGTATTTAGAAATGTTTGCAACTGTATATAACATTTTTTAATAATAATAATACATTTAGGAAAGTATTAAGACCCTTTACTCAGTACTATGTTGAAGCACTTTTTGGGTATGATACTTTTTGGGGAGAAAGTGGCAGCTTTTTGGAGCTGCCACACCTGTATTTGGGGAGTTTCTCCCATTCTTCTCTGCAGATCCTCTCAAGCTCTGTCAGGTTGGATGGGGAGTGTCACTGCACGGCTATTTTCAGGTCTCTCCAGAGATGTTCGATCGGGTTCAGTCCGGGCTCTGGCTGGGCCACTCAAGGACATTCAGAGACTTGTCTCGAAGCCACTCCTCCGTTGTCTTGGCTGTGTGCTTAGGGTCATTGTCCTGTTGGAAGGTGAACCTTCACCCTAGTCTGAGAGCTCTGGAGCAGGTTTTCATCAAGGATTTCACTGTACTTTGCTCCGTTCACTAGTCTCATATAGTCCCTGCCACTAAAAACATCTCCACAGCATGATTCTGCCACCACCATGCTTCACCGTAGGGATGGTGCCAGGTTTCCTCCAGACGTGACTCTTGGCGTTCAGGCCTAAGACTTCAATCTTGGTTTCATCAGGCCAGATAATATTTTCTCATGGTCTGAGAGTCCTTTAGGTGCCTTTTGGCAAACTCCGTCTGGCTACTCTACCATAAAGGCCTAATTGGTGGAGTGCTGCAGAGACGGTTGTCCTTCTTGAAGGTTCTCGCATCTCCACAGGAACTCTGGAGCTCTTTCAGAGTGGCCATCGGGCTCTTGGTCACCTCCCTGACC
Source organism: Thymallus thymallus (assembly GCA_023634145.1). Taxonomy (NCBI): domain Eukaryota; kingdom Metazoa; phylum Chordata; class Actinopteri; order Salmoniformes; family Salmonidae; genus Thymallus; species Thymallus thymallus. Next base: position 28,017,103 of record CM042413.1, read on the forward strand.
AAGACCCTTCTCCTCTAATTTCTCAGTTAGGCCGGGCAGCCAGCTCTAGGAAGAGTCTTGGTGGTTCCAAACTTCTTCCATTTAGGAATGATGGAGGCCACTGTGTTCTTGGGGATCTTCAATGCTGCAGAAATGTTTTGGTACCCTTCCCCAGATCTGTGCCTTAACACAATCCTGCCTCGTAGCTCATGGCTTTGGTTTGCTCTGACATGCGCTGTCAACTGTGGGACCTTACTGTATATTGACAGGTGTGTGCCTTTCCAAATCATGTTTCAATTTACCACAGGTGGACTCCAATCAGGTTGTAGAAAAATCTCAAGGATGATCATGGTAACAGGATGCACCTGAGCTCAATTTCGAGTCTCATAGCAAAGGGTCTGAATAGTTATGTAAAACAATATTTCTGTTTTCTATTTTTAATAAATTTGCCAAAAAATCTTAAAACATGTTTTTGCTTTGTCATTATGGGGTATTGTGTGTAGATTGATGAGAATATATACAGTGGGGAGAACAAGTATTTGATACACTGCCGATTTTGCAGGTTTTCCTACTTACAAAGCATGTAGAGGTCTGTAATTTTTATCATAGGTACACTTCAACTGTGAGAGACGGAATCTAAAACAAAAATCCAGAAAAACACATCGTATGATTTTTAAATAATTCATTTGCATTTTATTGCATGACATAAGTATTTGATCACCTACCAACCAGTAAGAATTCCGGCTTTCACAGACCTGTTAGTTTTTCTTTAAGAAGCCCTCCTGTTCTCCACTCATTACCTGTATTAACTTCACCTGTTTGAACTTGTTACCTGTATAAAAGACACCTGTCCACACACTCAATCAAACAGACTCCAACCTCTCCACAATGGTCAAGACCAGAGAGCTGTGTAAGGACATCAGAGATAACATTGTAGACCTGCACAAGGCTGGGATGGGCTACAGGACAATAGGCAAGCAGCTTGGTGAGAAGGCAACAACTGTTGGCGCAATTATTAGAAAATGGAAGAAGTTCAAGATGACGGTCAATCTCCCTCGGTCTGGGGCACCATGCAAGATCTCACCTCGTGGGGCATCAATGATCATGAGGAAGGTGAGGGATCAGCCCAGAACTACTCGGCAGGACCTGGTCAATGACCTGAAGAGAGCTGGGACCACAGTCTCAAAGAAAACCATTAGTAACACACTACGCCATCATGGATTAAAATCCTGCAGCGCACGCAAGGTCCCCCTGCTCAAGCCAGCGCATGTCCAGGCCCGTCTGAAGTTTGCCAATGACCATCTGGATGATCCAGAGGAGGAATGGGAGAAGATCATGTGGTCTGATGAGACATAAATAGAGCTTTTTGGTCTAAACTCCACTCGCCGTGTTTGGAGGAAGAAGAAGGATGAGTACAACCCCAAGAACACCATCCCAACCGTGAAGCATGGAGGTGGAAACATCATTCTTTGGGGATGCTTTTCTGCAAAGGGGACAGGACGACTGCACCGTATTGAGGGGAGGATGGATGGGGCCATGTATCGCGAGATCTTGGCCAACAACCTCCTTCCCTCAGTAAGTGTCACGGTGCGTATAGAAGGGACGGTAGACGGAGCGTTGATGGAGTGACATCCTTGTTTAATTACGTGAGGTCTTATCACAAAGCACATAAAACAAACGAAGGAGAGTGAAAACGAAACTAGTACTCACTAAACACAGTGACTTGCTGAGTTCTGCTCATAAACAGAGACATACAAACAATGATCCACACACAGGTGGATTTGGAGGACAGTTAAATACTCTCCCCAATCAGAGACAACTCTAGACAGCTGTCTCTGATTGGGGATCATTAATCCTCCCTCACTGATGTGAGGACTGGGTTGTGGCTCAACCACTCCCCTTGATGGGAGTATGCGGCTTCACCACTACCCAGCCCTTACAGTAAGAGCATTGAAGATGGGTCGTGGCTGGGTCTTCCAGCATGACAACGACCCGAAACACACAGCCAGGGCAACTAAGGAGTGCATCCGTAAGAAGCATCTCAAGGTTCTGGAGTGGCCTAGCCAGTCTCCAGACCTGAACCCAATAGAAAATCTTTGGAGGGAGCTGAAAGTCCGTATTGCCCAGCGACAGCCCCGAAACCTGAAGGATCTGGAGAAGGTCTGTATGGAGGAGTGGGCCAAAATCCCTGCTGCAGTGTGTGCAAACCTGGTCAAGAACTACAGGAAACGTATGATCTCTGTAATTGCAAACAAAGGTTTCTCTACCAAATATTAAGTTCTGCTTTTCTGATGTATCAAATACTTATGTCATGCAATAAAATTCAAATTAATTACTTAAAAATCATACAATGTGATTTTCTGGATTTTTGTTTTAGATTCCGTCACTCACAGTTGAAGAGTACCTATGATAAAAATTACAGACTTCTACATGCTTTGTAAGTGGGAAAACCTGCAAAATCGGCAGTGTATCAAATACTTGTTCTCCCCACTGTATCTATCTATCTATCTATCTATCTATCTATCTATCTATCTATCTATCTATCTATCTATCTATCTATCTATCTATCTATCTATCTATCTATCTATCTATGGCTACAAGAACTAACAGTCCATGAGATCAACATGACCATCTTGTCTGGTCTGTCTCTCTATGGCAACAAGGACTAACAATCCATAAGATCAACATGATCATCTTGTCTGGTCTGTCTCTCTATGGCTACAAGAACTAACAATCCATGAGATCAACATGACAATTTTGTCTGGTCTGTCTCTCTATGGCAACAAGGACTAACAATCCATAAGATCAACATGACCATTTTGTCTGGTCTGTCTCCACTCATTCATTGAACGCTGAGATTTATGTGATGTCACAAATCTTCGTTATCTTGTCACTCCTCTCTGTGCACATATTTCACCCCTGGAATTCACAGTTGTCGCTTGTCAACATGAGTAGGGGCAGCAAACAAGGGGGCGGGACAGTGGGTCAGATGAAGAGTGATGACAGTTCACATGAACCAATGAGCTCACTCCATCTCCCAATGACCTATCATGTAACCCAAGACATAGACACATATTTGGTTGAGGAAAAGTACAAAATATCAACCCTGTATTGTTCCTTCACAGCACATCCCCAAACATCAGCAGACTCACACAGCTGTGGAGAGAGAGGGAGGGGAGAGTGAGAGGGAGGAGGAGAGAGAGAGGAGAGAGAGAGGAGAGAGAGAGAGAGAGAGAGAGAGAGAGGAGCAAGGAACAGAGAGGAAAACAGAGAAAGAAAAGAGAGAGAGTTACAGAAAGAGAGAGAGAGTAGAGAGAAAGTGCGAGTGAAAAAGAGCAGGGTGGATGAATTAGAACACTGTGTGAAATGCTGCTGTATCCCAGAGAATGTTGTTTCATTAGGAATCCCAATCATTCTCTATAGATGTTACTCCCTTCTCTGATTCTGCTATGACTATTTCTGTAATACTAGAATCTTACAAATCGTTTGGGTACGTAAACATTCATGTGGATCTATCTGTTTATGAATTGTTCTTAAATATACTCAAACTGCAGCACTTGATTCATTGATATACATAAATAGTTTGCAAAGAAATCCCAGCATGATACCTTCCAGAGCGCTGTGTACTACTTGGACATGTTCAGTTAGTACTCCCCTGTTTCACTCTGTTTCAAAACATTTTGTCCCTACTGAACACTACCCAGACCACACTTTAGTGGGACAACCGGGAAAGGATGTGTCCCCAGTGAAAGAAGGCTTACTCGCTCTGTTGGCTTTGCTTTGTGACTGCCATGTAACAGTCTCTGAACGGGAGAACATGCACAAAGCAGCCAAATATACACACTTCACTATTCCAACTTATTGAGTATTGTGGTATCCTTCCAGAAATGTACTGATCTTTATTTTATGGACACAGAACATGTAATACATCCAAGGCCTAATTTAAATTGATAGCTGCCTCTATTATCTTAAATGTCTTCTGGGATGTTTTAAAAATGCACAGAAAACTGGAGCCTTTAACAAAAACTAGTTTTGATTTATTTTTATTAGATGTTCTAAGCCAAAATGTCTAGAATTTAAGTCTTTAGAAATTACGTATTGTTTTATCTTGCTCTGTGACTGTTCTATTCTCCCTCACACTCACCCTGTTCGTCTCACTCTGGACGTAATTGGCAGTAGGCAGTGACTGAACAGACTGTTGGCTAGTTGGTAAACTCAATGTAAATTTACAGCAGAGGCAGCTGTCAATGACATACCAAGTCAGTATCAGAATCATATCAAAAGAGCATTTCATTGGTAGTAGTTATGAACATACACCCATCCCATAATTCACTTCTTTCAGCATCTGTTTATTCCTCAACAACTATTCTGTTATTATATCTGCCAATCACATCTCTTCTCAGTGGAAGCAGACAGCAGACTCTCTCTGAACAGCACAACCTTCAAATAATAAGTCAGCCAGTCACTTGTGAATGTAAAATCAGCAATTTCTTGCATCAAATAATGTTGAGTTATTATTGTGACATATCATTTAAGAAATTGGACTGCTCTGACATATTTGACATCTCAGTTCAGAGGAGCCAGCCGGTCAATGTTTTGGCGTTAGTGAGTTGGCAAGAATTTTTATACGTAATGGACTGCACTTCACTAAATACCTCCTGGTCTGCCTGGCTGTACAGCCCTAAATACAAATGTATTATGACTAACTAACACAGTGTTTATAGATAGGTTAGTAAATATGCTTTGGCAGAGATACCCAGTGTAATATAATCTCTTAAATCTCTTTTGTTATTTACATTTACAATCTGGGAGGCTGGCGTCCCTGCCAGCCTCCCTGCCTGCCTGCCAGCTCTAACTCCCTCCCACCCTCCCTCCCACCCTCCCTCCCTCCCTCCCTCCCTCCCAGACTGCCTGCCTCCTTGCCAGCCTCCCTCCTTCCTGAGAGGGAAGAGTGAGGGTGGGAGGCTGAGAGGAAGAGAGGGAGGGAGGCTGAGAGGGAAGAGGGAGGGAGGGAGGCTGAGAGGTAGGGAGGGAGGGAGGGAGGCTGAGAGGGAAGAGGGAGGGAGGGAGGCTGAGAGGGAAGAGGGAGGGAGGGAGGCTGAGAGGGAGGAGGGAGGGAGGGAGTCTGAGAGGGAGGAGGGAGGAGGGAGGGAGGGAGGCTGGGAGGGAGGCTGAGAGGGAGGGAGGGAGGAAGGGAGGGAGGGAGGCTGAGAGTGAGAAGGGAGGGAGGATGAGAGTGAGAAGGGAGGGGGGCTGAGAGTGAGAAGGGAGGGAGGCTGAGAGGGTAGAGGGAGGGAGGCTGAGAGGGTAGAGGGAGGGAGGCTGAGAGGGAGGAGGGAGAGAAGCTGAGAGGGAAGAGGTAGGCGTTGCCTTTTCTGGTAGTTATAACTTCTGAAAGAGCAAGCAGGAATGATTTGTGCTGTAGCAGAGAGAGCAGAGATATAAACCAGACTGTGGACTTGATATTCTGAGAGAGGGAGGGCTGCCTATGGACTAAGCCTAAGTATTGCTACTCACTGCAGCTAAGGTATTGTATTTTCCTTCTTCACTAGCCCATAGAGAACCAGTACATGTCCCAGTGTGTTTCTGTGTTGACTGGAAATTCATGTTTTGTCTGCACTTAGTGTTTGTTGTCTTTGGGAATGTGTGTGCGGGTCTTAATGGTGCCATGCTACTTAATGCGAATGGGTCTACAAACGCTTGATCATCAATGATGTCACTAACAGGGTTCCTCTGATGTAAGGTCATGGTCAAAGGTCAAAGGTTATGACACTCCCTACAGAGAAGGGTCTTTTCACTTAATGCATCAAGGAAAACCTTTTTTCAGAGAAATTTGCCTAATTGTGTAATGATGTAAAGCTCACCAGTCTGTGTTGGTTTCTTTCATTCTGAACAGAAGAAACGCACCCAGGCCATCATGGATGATGACTTTGACTAGCGCATGGAACTGAGGAGGCAGAGGCGTGAGCAGATGCGCCTTGAGCCAGAGAAGTGAGTGATCCTGTCTAAATACACACACACACACACGCACACACAGTCACCTGCTTAGTTCAGTGAATCCAGATGGAACAGTGAATGGTTGAGGGGCTCGGAGGAATGAGGAATGCATGTTGTGCAGCAGGTCATGATCATTCTCTACATTCTTCAGCTTTCAGCTTGGATTTTCCATGTAGGAAATAGTATGACATAAGAGGACAAAGATATGGTAAATAATCTTTGTCCTCTTATGTCCTCAACCAGACAATTTCCTTGTTATTTTATTTATGGACTGCCAGGGACACACTCAGACACCATTTACAAACTCAGTATTTGTTTTTAATGAGTCCGTCAGATTAGAGGCAGTAGGGTTAACAATGCGTTATATCGATTGGTGCGTGAATTGGACCATATTAGTGTCCTGCTTGAGCATTCGAAATGCAACGAGTACTTTTGGGTGTCAGGGAAAATGGAGTAGAAAGCAGTGCATAGTTTGAGAGAGGGAGGAGGGAGGAGGAAGAGGGAGGAGGAGGAAGGGAGAGAGGGAGGAGGAAGGGAGAGAGGGAGGAGGAAGAGGGAGAGAGGGAAGAGGGGGAGGAGGAAGGGAGAGAGGGAGGAGGAAGGGAGAGATGGAGGAGGAAGAGGGAGAGAGGGAAGAGGGAGAGAGGGAGGAGGAAGGGGGAGAGAGGGAGGATGAAGGGGGAAAGAGAGAAGGAAGGGAGAGAGGGAGGATGGAGAGAGGGGATGAAGAGGGAGAGGGTATGAAGAGGGAGAGAGGGGATGAAGAGGGAGTGAGAGGATGAAGGAGGAGAGAGTATGAAGAGGGAGAGGGAGGAGGAAGAGGGAGAGAGGGGATGAAGGGAGAGAGAGAAAGAAGAGGGAGAGAGAGGGAGGAGGAAGGGAGAGAGAGGGAGGAGGAAGGGAGAGAGAGGGAGGAAGAAGAGGGAGAGGGGGAGGAGGAAGGGGGAGAGAGAGGAGGAAGGGGGAGAGGGAGGAAGAAGAGGGAGAGACGAAGAATGAAGGGGGAGAGAGGGAGGAGAAAGGGGGAAAGAGAGGAGGAAGGGAAAGAGAGGAGGGAGAGGGAGAGTAGAAGAAGGCAAAAGGAGAAAGGGGTTAATAAAGAGAATGAGAAGATTGTCTTTAAATCTCTCTCACTTTCTCTTTTTCTTGTTGTAGGGATACTGAGGGATACTCTCTCTCTCTCTCGCTCACACCCAGACCAGTGTGTGTGATCTGACCTCCCTCCATTATGGCAGGAAGTACCATCCATCCATCCAACGTACCTGTAATTGTTCTGGAGGTCAGATCACTGGGAGACAGTATGTGGTGTATGTGGGAGGAAATAGGATCAGGTCCCTGGAGGGCAAGTGTTTGACTGACAAGAATGATTATTCATATTTTAATAGTTTGTTAGACCGGACCTTGTACCTTTGTCTACAGTATTATTGATGTAATCCTGCAAGGATCACTGCATATTCCTCTAGTCCAGGCGTGGCCAACCAGTCAGAGACTAAGAGCCAAATGTTTTACTATGTTACTGCAAAGAGCCACATCATACATACGGGGACACATGAACATCCCCCATCCCTTCCTCTCTCTCTCACACACACACCTCTGTTCAGCCAGATTTACTGTAAATGTCACACACCAACATGATAATGACAGAAATGGACCCCTACAGTACTAAGACCACAGGCCAGTCATTTTCAACAATGAACATTGTGTGCAATGTTTCACACACACAAACTCTCAGTTCAACCAAGTCCACTAACAAAAACATAACAATTTATAATAGTGTTTTCTCTTACTATTCATTTTGCTTAGTGGGACTTCTGGCATTCCTTGCCTTGAACAATCCTCTTCAAATCTGGTTTGTATTCCGTTGTTGCCACTCAAAGCAATTATTTTACATGTATGTCAGTCAGAACAGATCGATGCTTTGATTTCACATGTTTTAGCGTTGAAAAAAGAGACTAACATTGACAGTATCTTGAGCGCAGCCCGTTTGACATTGGGGTATTTTTCCATCCACTTTTCCAGAACTCAATGGTCCCTTCCCTTAAAGCAGGTTTCAGTTGGTCCTCCTCACAAAGATCAATCATCTCCAACTCAGCCGCAGCTTCATCTGTGACTAGCGGAGATTTCAAACAGTCCATCTCCGCATTAAAAGGGTCGATGAGGAACGTGATCTGTGGCCTTTTCAGTTGTAGATCATGAAACCGGGTCACAAAGCTTTCTTGTAGGTTTTCAACCAGTGTTGCATATCTGGCTGTTTGCTTATTCAGGGCGGCTCTAGTGACTTGCCCGCTAGCTTTTAGCAGAGCGGGAAATGCGCTAAATCTCCCTTTTGAATATGTGTCTTGAACAGCTTCAGTTTGTTGACAAACGCAAACACACTTTGATATGAACGTAAGAGCCGCATGAAACCAGGCAAAGAGCCGCATGCGGCTCGGGAGCCGCGGGTTGGCCAGGCCTGCTCTAGTCCTTTAGCATACTGGCAGACATCCAGGCATTTTCTTTATGAATGTTTGTATAAGGTCTTAGACAGCTCTTTATGTCTGTATATGATGACTAATGACTTTATGTAGTCTCTTTTTGACTTATATAAATGATATACATGACTTTATGTACACTTTAAAATCACACTTTGGGACAAACGGATCAGGCCATAACTACATGGCAGATGTAGTGTTGTGTAAAGAATCGAGATTGGATTAAAGGTACAGTATACAACACAGATCAGAAACCCAGTTTAATACATAATAATAATTCCCTAACCCCATGTTTGGTTGTTAAGCCTTAGTTACCCCTCAGGGTGTAAGGAATGTTTAAAAGGCTTAAGACCCCAATAAATGCCCTCCTGTAAAACTAAATCTCTTACAATTGATATGTAAACAACTTTGAACGATTGTTTGTTATTATTAGGAATCATAATGGTGCACAATAAGCAGTTGGCCTATATCGTTCATTGGTATGGCAGTAATAATTGTAGGCAAAAGGCCTACATCTCCATTAATTAATGTATACTGTATGTCTTGTTGTGGTTTCAGGGCCTTCAGCACAACAGATGATGATGAGGAGGAGGCGGCTCGAGAGCGGAGGAGAAAGGCTCGTGACGAGAGGCTGAAAAAGTCAGAGATGGAGGAGTGCAGCAGCAGCACCATGACAACAGAGGTCAACAACACTCACAGGTACACAACACAGGACAACCACAGTGGGGACAAATCCTTGAAAACAGAAATAGAAAAAAGTAGAAAAAATTCTACAAATTCAGGTAGAACTCCACTTGTTTTCTTCCTCCTGAACAAGACCCCTCTCTACAGAAAGATCCCATCTGAGAGGTGGTTTCTTCAGATCTGATCCTTGGTCGTTGATCCCATCTGAGAGGTGGTCTCTTCAGATCTTATCTTTGGTCTTTGATACCTCTACCCCATACAGATACAAAATGACAATCAAACACTCTTAGAAAAAGGTTATACATAGAACCATTAAGGGTCATACTGCTTGTCTCTGTAGATGAACCACTATGTATAACCCTTGCTTACATAGAAATGTTTCTGAAGAACACGGTTATATGTAGAACCCTTTTCTGTGTTTGTTTCTTTGTTAATCCACAGCTTGCCCACAGCTGCTAGTGACTGGTGTGTTCTCTCCTGTCCACAGTGGGACAGAGACAGAGTCCTTCTCCTCCAGTGTGGAGGTGAGCTCCTCAGGTGGAGGTGAAGGAGGTGAGGATGACGCTGTACTCCTAGACCGCCTGGCCAAGCGGGAGGAGCGCAGACAGAAGAGGTTGAAGGAAGCACTTGATAGACAGAAGAAGTTTGACCCTACCATCACCGACGGCAATGAGAACAGCCAGGAGGAGACCTCCTCTAGCGGGCACCGCCGAAACACAGATGATGAGGAGGAGGAGAAACCAGCCCAGGAGGAGGTGACCACAAACTCCTGGAGTAGAGAGGAGGAAGAGAAGGAGAAGGAGGAGGAGGTGAAAGAAGCGCCCACAAAGGAGGAAGAGCCTGAAACCGTGCCACAGAAAGCTGAGGAGGTGGAGGGCAAGAAAGAGGTAGAGTATGACTTCCTAGTTTGACATGAGTGGGCATAATTGTTGGACGGGTGATATTGTATTTACAGAAAGTTGTATTGACACAAAATCTATTTTATCTCATAGGAACAGGTTGAGGAAAAGCAAATAGTTCCAGGAAAATGTATTGAATTTGTTGTACCCGATGTACCACTACAAGAGTGTGGGTTTGAAATATCCATTATGGAGGTTGAGGAGAAAGCTGTTGAAGATATATCTAAGAAAGAAGAGGAAGAAAAACAGAAGGAAGAGATGGAAGAAAAAGAGGCTGCAGAAAAAGCTACAAAACTGAAGAAAGAAGAAGAAGAAAAAGCTGCAAAACTGAAGAACGAAGAAAAAGCTACAAAACTCAAGAAAGAAGAAGAAAAAGCTGCAAAGCTCAAGAAAGAAGAAGAAGATAAAGCTGCAAAACTCAAGAAAGAAGAAGAAAAAGCTACAAAACTCAAGAAAGAAGAAGAAGAAAAAGCTGCTAAACTCAAGAAAGAAGAAGAAGAAAAAGCTGCTAAACTCAAAAAAGAAGCTGAAGCAAAAAAATCAAAAAAATCTAAGCAAGCAGAGGAAAAGCAAAAAGCAGAGGTAACAGTGTGACTTTTAGGGTGATTGCTTCCATTAAAAGTCCTGGATAACTCCATTGTTCCTCATTAGTTTCTTACAGCACATATGTAAGCTATGCTCAACAACACATTTGTAATCAAGACATTTCAATGACACATTTATTTGTGTTATCCAGGTTTTTCTGCATTTTACATCTTCGTTGTTTGGGGCAGATGATTGCATCACACTGGACACAGACATCAGTTCTCAACGTCTAGTTTTGATTTAAATTTGGTTGAATTAACTAATGTGAATTCAACTTGAAATCAACAAAACATTTCACCATGCCATTTGATTTAGTTAAAATGAAATGCCCTTACGTTAATGACTTTTTGCTAATCCAATTAGTTTTCCATGTTGATTCAGCATGAGGTTGAAATGACATGGAAACAATGTTGATTCAACAGGTTTTTGCCCAGTGGGATCTTCCATATCCACATTATTCCATGTGTCAAGGCATGGTCACATATTACTGAGTAGTCACAGTGTGTTGCTTTGCATCATTGATAATTGGGGCAGTTGTTTCCTAGCCTGGTCCCAGATCAGTTTTTGCTGTTTTAAAAACTCCTGTGGTCATTGTCATGTAAAAAGTTAGTCATAACCACAACCATAGGAATTGGCTACTGCATACAACACAAACAGATCTGGGACCAGGCTAGTTTTGTCCTGGTTAGTCACAGTGTTGTCACAGTGTGTGTTTGGTCTGCATCAACGTACCTCTGCATTGCTCTCACCTTGCAGGCTGAAGTGGAACCACATTGTATGACAACGACGTCCATTTTGTCTTGCTTCTAAGGTTTGCATATGTCCTATAGATAGATGCCACAGTTATTTGACTTTTCTTCCTTTGTTCCTTCCCACCAAGGAGAAGTTGAAAATGCAGGTAAGATCAAGCATGAATTTGGAGTCAAATAGACCTTCACATGCATATTTTTGTATTATCTAAATCATAGGCAATGGGCATATTGTGTTGGACACAATTTGTTTTATTTCATTACTGGATGTTTGATGCAGGAGGCTGAGAAGGTGGAGGGGGAGAGACCGAAGCTAAGATCAGTCAGGAAAGACGAGGTGAGTCTATCTCTCTCTATCATACTCTGTCCATCCAACAAACAAGAGTTGTCTTGTTATACTACCACTTTGAAACAGTGGTCCATCACTAATCCATTGGACTATCTCTGCTTTCCATTGGTCCATCACTAATCCATTGGTCTATCTCGGCTTTCCATTGGTCAATCACTAATCCATTGGTCTATCTCTGCTTTCCATTGGTCCATCACTAATTCATTGGTCTATCTCTGCTTTCCATTGGTCCATCACTAATCCATTGGTCTATTTCTGCTTTCCATTGGTCTATCTCTGCTTTCCATTGATCCATCACTAATCCATTGGTCTATCTCTGCTTTCCATTGGTCCATCACTAATCCATTGATCTATATATCACTGATTTATATTAAACAGAAGGATTCCACCCCCTCCAAGCAGCAGAATGGAGGTGTGTCTCGCTCCACCGAGGCGGAGGCCCAGGAGCGTCTGGAGGCGGAGCGGAAGCTGGAGGAGCTGAAGTGTCGTCGTGACGAGGCGGACGCCGAGGAGTTTGAGATGATGAAGCAGAAACAGCAGGAGGCTGAGGCTGAGCTGGTGGAGCTGAAGAAAAAGAGGGAGGGGAGGAAGAAGATCATCGAGGAGGAGGAGAAGCAGAGGAAGGCAGAGCTGGCAGAGAAGAATGCCAAAGAGCAGGTGGGACTGGGGACAGACAGGCAGACAGTTGGACAGGCAGACAGATAGACAGACAGACAGACAGGTGGACGTACAGACAGACAGACAGACAGACAGATGGACAGACACAGATGGACGGACAGACAGGTGGGTGGGGACTGGGGACAGGCACAGACAGATGGACAGACAGATGGACAGACAGATGGATGGATGGATGGATAGACAGGTGGGTGGGAACAGACAGATGGACGGACAGACAGGTGGGTGGGGACTGGGGACAGGCACAGACAGATGGACAGACAGATGGATGGATGGATGGATAGACAGGTGGGTGGGAACAGACAGATGGACGGACAGACAGGTGGGTGGGGACTGGGGGCAGACAGAAGCAAAATTGGGGAGAAAAGGGGGTAAAAAGCTAAATGCAGCTAAATGATAAAAACATGTTTTCAGCCCGTTTCAGACTATTTTGTTCCATTTCTTGCCTAGTGAACAACTCTAACCCTAACTTCATGTCCACATCCCAGTTCAAACCTTACTCTAGTTTCATGTCCATATCCCAGTTCAACCCTAGCTTCATGTCAACATCCCAGTTCAACCCTAACCCTCAACCACAACCTTAACCCTAACCCTAGTTTCAGGTCCACATCCCGGTTCAACCTTAACCCTAGCCTCAACTAAAATCCTAACCCTAACCATCAACTACAACCCTAACCCTCAACTATAAACCTAACCCTCAACTACAACCCTGTTCTGCTGTGCTGTGCTGTTTGTTACTTCTTGGCTACTTGCCAAGATTTACGGTTTTAACTTTTTTATATAACCGTTTAATCAATCTTCATTTAACACATTTACCAACGTCTTAGTTGTCTTTATTTTATTATTTTTCATTCAACTTTTTTTTACCCCGGACGCTTTATCTGGACATAGTTCTACAGGACTTCCACCAGCCGATGCTAAGTAGTAACATTATTATGCCATCTGACGTTAACTGCAGTCACTGTATTCATAACATACAGGAAAACTATCGCCTTATGGCGAGGATAGCCTCGCTGCAAGCCCAGCTTCAGACACAATCGTTAGGAAAGGGCAATTGCGTCTGTGCAAACCAGTAAGTACAGTTACTAGTAAAAATCCCCTTGCACAGTCCCTGCAGCCGGACAGTTTTCCCAGGGCTTCTGGAAAGAAATTCAGTCGGAGTGTTCAACCGGTGTCGCTCATTCAGCCGACAGAAACTTTCAGGTCTCTCCTCCACCCGTTAAGGGGTCTGAGCCACTGAAGCCTCCCACCATTAGCTCTGACAAATTGAAAACCCTAGTCATTGGCGACTCCATTAACCGCAATATTAGAGTTAAGAATCATCCAGCGATTATACATTGTTTACCAGGGGGCAGGGCTACCGACGTAAAGGCTAATCTGAAGATGGTGCTGGCTAAAAGAAAATCTGGCGAGTGTAGAGAGTATAGGGATATTGTTATCCACGTCGGCACCAACGATGTAAGGATGAAACAGTCAAATTAGCTAGAAAGATGTGTCGGCATCAAGTAATTGTCTCTGGCCCTCTCCCAGTTAGGGGGAGTGATGACCTCTACAGCAGAGTCATACAACTCAATCGCTGGTTGAAAACTGTTTTCTGCCCCTCCCAAAGGATAGAATTTGTAGACAATTGGCCCTCTTTCTGGGACTCACCCACAAACAGGGCCAAGCCTGGCCTGCTGAGTAGTGACAGACTCCATCCTAGCTGGAGGGGTGCTCGCATTTTATCTATGAACATAGACGAGGCTCTAACTCCTCTAGCTCTACTATGATATAGGGTGCAGGCCAGGGAGCAGGCTGTTAGCCAGCCTACCAGTTTAGTGGAGTCTGCCACTAGCATAGTCAGTATAGTCAGCTCAGTTACCCCCATTGAGACCGTGTCTGTGCCTCGATCTAGGTTGCGCAAACCTCAACATGGCAGTGTTCGCCTTAGTAATCTCACTGGAATAAAGTCCTCCTCCATTCCTGTCTTTATTGAAAGAGGTTGTGATATCTCACTTATTAAAATAGGGTTACTTAATGTTAGATCCCTCACTTCCAAGGCAGTTATAGTCAATGAACTAATCACTGATCATAATCTTGATGTGATTGGCCTGACTGAAACATGGCTTAAGCCTGATGAATATACTGTGTTAAATGAGGCCTCTCCTCCTGGTTACACTAGTGACCATATCCCCCGTGCATCCCGCAAAGGCGGAGGTGTTGCTAACATTTACGATAGCAAATTTCAATTTACCCCCCAAAAAAGGACAGCATTTTCATCTTTTGAGCTTCTAGTCATGAAATCTATGCAGCCTACTCAATCACTTTTTATAGCTACTGTTTACAGGCCTCCTGGGACTTATACAGAGTTCCTTACTGAGTTCTCTGAATTTCTATCAGACCTTGTAGTCATGGCAGATAATATTCTAATTTTTGGTGACATTCGGAAAAGTCACATGGAAAAGTCCACAGATCCACTACAAAAGGTTTTCGACTCAGTGGGTTTTGACCAACATGTCTCCGGACCTACTCATTGCCACAGTCATACCCTGGATCTAGTTCTGTCCCGTAGAATAAATATTGTGGATCTAAATGTTTTTCCTCATAATCCTGGACTATCGGACCACCATTTTATTTTGTTTGCAATCGCAACAAATAATTTGCTTAGACCCCAACCAAGGATCATCAAAAGCTGTGCTATAAATTCTCGGACAGCCCAAAGATTCCTAGATGCCCTTCCAGACTCCCTCCACCTATCCAAGGATGTCGGAGTACAAAAATCAGTTAACGATCAAACTGAGGATCTACATTTAAGCTTGCATAATACCCTAGATGTAGTCGCACCCCAAACAAAAAACTTTTGCCAAAAGAAACGAGTACACAGAAAATACCCGAGCTTTGAAGCAAGCTTCCAGAAAACTGGAACGGAAATGGCGCTCCACCAAACTGGAAGTCTTCCTACTAGCTTGGAAATAAAGTACAGTGCAATATCGAAGAGTCCTCACTGCTGCTCGATCATCCTATTTTTCCAACCTAATTGAGGAGAATAAGAATAATCCTACATTTCTATTTGATACTGTTGCAAAGCTAACTAAAAAGCGGAATTCCCCAAGAGAGGATGCCTTTCACTTCAGCAGTGATGAATTCATTAACTTCTTCAACGAAAAGATCATTATCATTAGAAAGCAAATTACGGACTCCTCTTTGAATCTGCGTATTTCCCCAAAGCTCTGCTGTCCTGAGTCTGCACAGAACTGCCAGGACCTAGGATCAATGGAGACACTCAAGTTTTTTAATCCTATATCTCTTGACATATTCATGTAAATTGTCATGGCCTCTAAACCTTCAACCTGCATACTGGACCCTATTCCAACTAAACTACTGAAAGAGCTACTTCCTGTGCTTGGTCCTCCTATGCTGAACATAATAAATGGCTGCCTATCCACCGGATGTGTACCAAACTCTCTAAAAGTGGCAGTAATAAAGCCTCTCTTTAAAAAAAAAGCCTTGACCGAGAAAATTAAAAAAACTATCGGCCTATATCGAATCTCCCATTTCTCTCAAAAATCTTAGAAAAAGCTGTTGCGCAGCAACTCACTGCCTTCCTGAAGACAAATAATGTAAGCGAAACACTTCAGTCTGGTTTTAGACCCTGTCATAGCACTGAGACTGCACTTGTGAAAGTGGTAAATTACCTTTTATTGGCTCTGCATCTGTCCTCGTGCTCTTAGACCTTAGTGCTGCTTTTGACACCATCGACCACCATATTCTTTTGGAGAGATTAGAAACCTTAATTGGTCTACACGGACAAGTTCTTGCCTGGTTTAGATATCAGTTTGTCTCCGTGGATGGTTTGTCCTCTGACAAATCAATTGTACGTTTCGGTGTTCCTCAAGGTTCCGTTTTAGGGCCACTATTGTTTTCACTATATATTTTACCTCTTGGTGATGTCATTCAGAAACATAATGTTAACTTCCATTGCTATGGACGACACACAGCTGTACATTTCGATGAAACATGGTGATGCCCCAAAATTGCCTGCCCTGGAAGCCTGTGTTTCAGACATAAGGAAGTGGATGGCTGCACATTTTTTACTAATTCTGAGAAAACAGAGATGCTAGTTCTAGGTCCCAAGAAACAAAGAGATCTGCTTTTGGATCTGACAATTAATCTTGTACAGTCATCCCCCAAAAAACTGTGAAGGACCTCAGCGTTTCTCTGGACCCTGATCTATCTTTTAACTAACTTATCAAGAATATTTCAAAGACAGCTTTTTTCCATCTTTGTAACAAAACTGACATTTTTTGTCCAGAAATGATGCAGAAAAGCTAATCTATGCTAGATTACTGCAATGCTTTACTCAGGGTAGTACGTTGGTGGTTGTTGATATCCCTCAATTGGTGTGGGGGCTGTGCTTTGGCAGAGTGGGTGGGGTTACATCCTGCCTGGTTGGCCCTGTCCGGGGGTATTGTCGGGGGTATTGTCGGAGGGGGCCACAGTGTGTGAGGGCTTGGTTGTGGTAAGGCCTCTTACTCCCACCTAGGGGAGGAGAGAGGCACACAACCAGGCTCTCACACATTATTAGGGAGATTATCATCCCCAATCAGAGACAGCTGTATAGCGTTGTCTCTGATTGGGGATAGTATTTAGACTCCACACACAGCCACCTGTGTGTGGATCATTGTTCTTTTGTGTTTGTCTGCACTGCCTGCAGCTTCCAAAGTAAGTCACTGTGTTTTTGTTTATAGTCTCATTTTGTTTAATCTCTCCTTTTGTATTTTCGTGCCTCGTGAGAACATCTCCGAAAATAAAAAGGATGACACTTCACCAGCGCTCTGTCTATCGTCCCTTATATCCGACGCACCGTGACAGAATGATCCACCACCCTGGGACGCAACGGGGGATTACATTAGGAGATATCCTCCTCGGTATGGGGAAAATTACCGAGGAGGAACACTCCTATTATCGCTCGGTGGAGGAAGGCTGGGGTCCGGAGCAGCCGAGGCGCCGGAGACGGAGGACACGTCACCGGGCTAGGGTTGAGGACCAGCCTGGAGCCCAGAAAACCCCTCAAACGGATTTTGGGGGGGGGCTATGGGGGTGGTCGGGGATCGAGGGAGAAGAGCCCCGACCACTGCACTCGTGGGGGTTCCAGGAGGAGCCCCTACAGCCGTGGGAACGGGAGTACAGAGAGGAGTCGGAGGAAGACGACGACGATGTGCTTCTGTTCCCTCACTCGTGGGGGTTCCCGGAGGAACCCTCACAGGATGGGGATTGGCGGTGGAGTAGGCACGACAGGGACAGTCGTGCTCCAGCGCCAGTTCCCAGTCCGGTGCCTCCAGCGCCGGTCCAGAGTCGGAGGAAGAGGAGACCGACTCAGCGCACCACACCATCGGTGCGCAACACTAGCCCGGTGCGACCCGTACCAGCTAAACGCACCCAGCCAACGGTGCGTTTCCCCAGCCCGGTACGGCCCGCGCCTGCTCCGCGCACCAGCCAATTGGTGCGTTTCCCCAGCCCGGCGCAACCCGTGCCAGCTAAACGCAACAACCCAACAGTGCGTTTCCCCAGCCCGGTACGACCTGTGCCAGCTAAACGCACTAGCCAAACGGTGCGTTTCCCCAGCCCGGCGCGACCCGTGCCAGCGCCTCGCATCAGACCACTGGTGCGTTTCCCCAGTCCTGTACGCCCCGTGCCTACTCCTCGCACGGAGGCTACAACGACGACAGCCAGCCCAACTACAGGGCTGGAAACCATCTCTGCGTCGGTGCCCAGGGTGGGCACGACGTTCAGTCCCGCTGTGGAGCAGGAGCTCCATAGCGTGTCGGTGCCCAGTCTGGGGCCGACAGCCAGCCCAACTACAGGGCTGGAAACCATCTCTGCGTCGGTGCCCAGGGTGGGCACGACGTTCAGTCCCGCTGTGGAGCAGGAGCTCCATAGCGCGTCGGTGCCCAGTCTGGGTCCGACAGCCAGCCCAACCAGAGGGCTGGAAACCATCTCTGCGTCGGTGCCCAGGGTGGGCACGACGTTCAGCCCCGCTGTGGAGCAGGAGCTCCATAGCGTGTCGGTGCCCAGTCTGGGGCCGACATCCAGCCCCACCAGAGGGCTGGAAACCATCTCTGCGTCGGTGCCCAGGGTGGGCACGACGTTCAGCCCCGTTGTGGAGCAGGAGCTCTATAGCGTGTCTGTGCCCAGTCTGGGGCCGACAGCCAGCCCCACCAGAGGGCTGGGAACCATCTCTGCGTCGGTGCCCAGGGTGGGCACGACGTTCAGTCCCGCTGTGGAGCAGGAGCTCCATAGCGTGTCGGTGCCCAGTCTGGGGCCGACAACCAGACCAGCTGCAGGGCTGAAGACCACCTCTGCGTCGGTGCCCAGGGTGGGCACGGCATCCAGCCTGAGGTCTCCGGAGAGGGTCAGCAGCCCGAGGCCTCCTGTGACGGTCAGCAGCCTGAGGTCTCCTGTAAAGGTCAGCAGTCTGAGGCCTCCTGTGAAGGTCAGCAGCCCGAGACCTCCGGAGAAGGTCAGCAGCCCGAGACCTCCAGAGAGGGTCAGCAGCCCGAGGCCTCCTGTGAAGGTCAACAGCCCGAGGCCTCCAGTGAAGGTCAGCAGCCCGAGGCCTCCAGTGAAGGTCAGCAGCCCGAGGCCTCCAGTGAAGGTCAGCAGCCCGCCACCTCCAGCAAAGGTCAGCACCACGCCACCTCCAGCGAAGGTCAGCGCCACGCCACCTCCAGCGAAGGTCAGCGCCCCGCCACCTCCAGCAAAGGTCAGCGTTCCGCCACCTCCAGCGAAGGTCAGCGTTCCGCCACCTCCAGCGAAGGTCAGCGTTCCGCCACCTCCAGCGAAGGTCAGCGTTCCGCCACCTCCAGCGAAGGTCAGCGTTCCGCCACCTCCAGCGAAGGTCAGCAGCCCGGAGCCTCCAGCCACAGCTCAAGGCCTGGAGCCTCCTCCACCGGTGCCCAGTCCAGGGCCGGTCGTCTGCTTCGCTCCAGTGCCGGAGCAGTCCGCTCCACCGGTGCCCAGTCCGGGGCCGGTCGTCTGCGTCGCTCCAGTGCCGGAGCAGTCCGCTCCACCGGTGCCCAGTCCGGGGCCGGTCGTCTACGTCGCTCCATTGACGGAGCAGTCCGCTCCACCGGTGCCCAGTCCGGGGCCGGTCGTCTACGTCGCTCCAGTGCCGGAGCAGTCCGCTCCACCGGTGCCCAGTCCGGGGCCGGTCGTCTGCGCCGCTCCAGTGCCGGAGCAGTCCGCTCCACCGGTGCCCAGTCCGGGGCCGGTCGTCTACGTCGCTCCAGTGACGGAGCAGTCCGCTCCACCGGTGCCCAGTCCGGGGCCGGTTGTCAGCCCCTCTCCAGGGTCGAGGGCTCCCGCACCAGGGTCCAGACAGGACTTGGTGAATGGCGGGAGTACTGAGGGGGGAACCACCGCGCCGGGGTCCGGACCGGACCGGGCGTGCAACGGAGAGGTAGGAGGAAAGCTACTCTCACAGCCTGTGCCACGCCCGGAACCGGAACCGGAGCCCCCACCAGCAACCACCTCAGTACCCCGCCATGTCCCCCCTAGTTTTGGACATTTTTTCTTTTCAGGAGAGGGGGGATTGTATGTGTGCGGTCGGGAGTCCGCACCTTAGGGGTGGGGTACTGTGAGGGCTTGGTTGTGGTAAGGCCTCTTACTCCCACCTAGGGGAGGAGAGAGGCACACAACCAGGCTCTCACACATTATTAGGGAGATTATCATCCCCAATCAGAGACAGCTGTATAGCGTTGTCTCTGATTGGGGATAGTATTTAGACTCCACACACAGCCACCTGTGTGTGGATCATTGTTCTTTTGTGTTTGTCTGCACTGCCTGCAGCTTCCAAAGTAAGTCACTGTGTTTTTGTTTATAGTCTCATTTTGTTTAATCTCTCCTTTTGTATTTTCGTGCCTCGTGAGAACATCTCCGAAAATAAAAAGGATGACACTTCACCAGCGCTCTGTCTATCGTCCCTTATATCCGACGCACCGTGACACAGTGTCTCCTGACCCCCCCTGTCTCAGCCTCCAGTATCTATGCTGCAATAGTCTATGTGCCTCGGGAGCTAGGGTCAGTTTGTTGAATCTGATGTTATTATCCGGTGTCTTGTGTGAATTTAAGTATGCTCCCTCTAATTCTCTCTCTCTCCCACTCTACCTCCCCTCCCGGAGGACCTGAGCCTTAGGACCATGCTTCAGGACCACCTACCCTGATGACTCCTAGCTGTCCCCAGTCCACCTGGTCGTGCTGCTGCAACGGTTTCAACTCTTCTGCCTGCGGTTATTGAACCCTGACCTGTTCATTGGATGTGCCACCTTGTCCCAGACCTGCTGTTTTCATCTCGCTCTCTCTCTACCGCACCTGCGCTCTCTACCGCATCTAAATGTCTGGATATGAAAAGCCAAGTGACATTCACTCCTGATGTATTTACCTGTTGCAACCTCTACAATTACTATGATTATTATTTGACCCTGCTGGTCATCTATGAACATTTTGAAAATCTTGGAGAAAGAACTGGCCTTAATGGCCATGAATTGTTATAATCTCCTCCCGGCACAGCCAGAAGAGGAATGGCCACCCCTCAGAGCTTGGCTCCTCTCTAGGTTTCTTCCTAGGTTTTGCTTTGCTAGAGAGTTTTTCTGTATAGCACCTTGTGACATCGGCTGATGTAAAAAGGGCTTTATAAATAAATTAGATTTGAACCCTAACCCTAGCCTCAATTACAACCCTAACCCTCAACTACAACCCTAAGCCTCAACTATAACCCTAACCCTCAACCCTTATGATAACAGTACTAACTCAATGGTCCATTGCTGTGTTTTTTACAGGAGGAGAAGAAGAGGTTGAAGGAAGAGATAGAGCAAAGAAGAAAAGAGGCTGCAGATAAGAAGAAACAGATGATAGAGGAATCAGCCAATGAAGACAAGAAACCCTTCACGTTGGGCGTAACGCCCAGGGGCAAGGTGAGGCGATAAAGCCTACCGCTGACACTGGGTTTATTTTGTGATCCATGGCAGATATTGAGATGCAAAAGTTCCATTGAATAATTGAATACTAACATGACAACTGTTTCCAAGTTTGATAGACATTCTTGATTGACAGCTTTTCGTAAACAAATCTCTGACCTTGACGAGAGAGCGAGAGAGAGCGAGAGAGAGAGAGAGAGAGAGAGAGAGAGAGAGAGAGAGAGAGAGAGCATGTTGTCGTCTCAACATGTAAACACGGTTAAGCCAAATAGCCAAATGTGTTGTATCATGTTGCTTCTAGTGTATTTACAGGTTTAATCAAGGTATTCTACTCTGTGTGTTTTTAGATTGGGGAGAGGGCACAATTCTTAAACCAGAGAGCACAGAAAGGGTGAGCATTCCTTGCCTTTTATTTCTAAACCTCCAGTATACTGCATCATACTCATGCTTCCTGTGTTCTACAGCTGTACTCATGCTTCCTGTGTTCTTCCTCCTACAGCTGTACTCATGCTTCTTGTGTTCTTCCTCCTACAGCTGTAAGACATCACACATGTCTATTGTCTCCAAGATAGGCAACAGACTGGAACATTACACTGCTGCAGTTCAGGTGAGACCTACAGTATAGTATTAAGACTCAATGCTAAATATAGGATACTATAGTCCATCACACTGTCTTTAGGCCTACACTTCATGTTATTGGACGTCAAATATGGCATCACAGGAGATTGGTGGCATCTTAATTGGGGAGGAAAAGCTTGTGGTAATGGCTGGAGCGGAATTAGTGGAATGGCATCAAATCAAATCAAATGTTATTTGTCACATGCGCCGTGAAATGCTTACTTACGAGCCCTTAACCAACAATGCAGTTCAAGAAATAGGGTTAAGAAAATATTTACTAAATAAACTAAAGTATAAAATAAAAAGTAACACAATAAAATAACAATAATGAGGTTATATAGTAAAGGTTAGTCGAGGTAATTTGTACATGTAGGTAGGGGTAAAGTGACTATGCATAGATAATAAACAGGTGGGGGAGGTCAATGTAAATAGTCTGGGTGGCCATTTTTTGGGCCTTCCTCTGACCGCCTAGTATATAGGTCCTGAATGGCAGGAAGCTTGACCCAAGTGATGTACTGGGCCATACGCACTACCCTCTGTAGCGCCTTACGGTTGGATGGTGAGCAGTTGCCATACAAGGCTGTGATGCACTTGGTCAGGATGCTCTTGATAGTGCAGCTGTATAACTTTTTGAGGATCTGGGGACCCATGCCATGTCTCCTGAGGAGGAAAAAGTGTTGTCGTGCCCTCTTCACGACTGTCTTAGTGTGTTTGGACAATGATAGTTTGTTGGTGATGTGGACACCAAGGAACTTGAAACTCTCGTGGCAGATGTGTTGTTGCCTACCCTTACCACCTGGGGGTGGCCCGTCAGGAAGTCCAGGATCACACATACAGTACATCAAACACATTCCACTGGATCCGTTCCAGCCATTATTATGAGCCATCCTCCCCTCAGCAGCCTCCTATCTATCAGTTACTGTTTCTTAGCAACTTATATATTTTCTTCTCTTCTACTTTACTAGCTCTGCAGTTTTCTTCCTCTTGGTCTTCCTCTTCAACTTTTCTTCCTTCTGGACTTTTCTGTTCTGTCTTCTGCTTCATGATTATGTAGGCAGTGGGCACAGCGCTTCACAGGTCAAAATCAAATAAAGAGGAGAGACTGGGAAAAGTTAAACATGTTAAGTGATTATACCTGTATGCCAATGACAATTTTTCCCTCTGGAACAATTACACAATAAGGCCCGAAGGGGTTTGGTATATGGCCAATATACCACGGCTAAGGGCTGTTCTAGATACACCCCTTAGCCGTGGTATATTGGATATATACCACAAACACCAGAGGTGCCTATTAGAAAATGGTTACCAACATAATTAGAGCAGAAAAGTTTTGTAATACCCATGGTATATGGTCTGATATACCACAGCCAATCAGTATTCAGGGCTCAACCACCCAGTTTATAGTTAAGTTTATCCTATCCTATCCTATATGGTTGTGGACACATTGTGGACATGGAATAAAGATGCTTCAAGGCAAGATATTAAATACCTTTTTGTCTCCCATTCCCTCGTTTTTATTAAATGTGGCATCCTCCTAAATACAAATGTATTGTTAGTTGTCTCGTCTGGTCAAATAAAAGTTAAATAAACTCCTGGTAAAATGTCTACTTTCCTCTCCACAGACCAACCGGGATGTCAGGTCCCCTAAGTCTCCCGTCTCAGACCTGCCTGAGACACCCAGCATCCGCAACATCAAGAGCATGTGGGAGAAAGGCAACGTTGGAGGGGCCACAGAAAGCCCCAAGGCTATGAATAAGGTAAGGGAGGAGAGGAGAGAGTGCGGGGTGTGATGGGGTGACAGGGAGGAGGACAGCGAGAGAGAGAGCGAGAGAGGAGCTCTCTTACTAATATATGATATAATTATTATTAAAATGTTTATCCTATGCCAAACCTTAACCATTCAGAGTTAATGTTTAACCTTAAGAATTTGGAGTTAATGCCTAAACTTAACCTTTAGAATTCTGAGTTAATGCCTAAACTTAACCTTAAACACTTATACATTTGATGTTTGAGAAACATGGATGAACGTCTTATTCTGCCGTGAGACTGTGAGAGCTGGTAGTGGTAGCTACAGGTAGTCCAGTATACTAGTGTAAACAAGTTGAAATAGGATTTGTATACACATCATGTCAGATGTCGCCTACCGGTCAGAAAAAGACCAAGCGAGCAGTAGAAGAATGATCGCTGTGTGCCAGGTGGCACCGAGCTAACTTCCTGGTTCTGCCCTCTCCACACCAGCCACTCTCAGAGGCAATATTTCACCTTGCTTGGCTCTGATAGGTTTAAGATTATCTTACGACTGGTAGAGTATGATCAAGTATGTGAACACTGTGGTATATGTAAGTGTGTAAGCAGCGTCTCAAGGGGACATTGTAGATCTTGATGACATCCCTCTGGAGTTCTATTTAAGACTAGAACAAAAGGTCAAGTCTCTCAAATGTTTTCAGTTGTTTAAGACTAGAACAAAAGGTTATGTCCCTCAAATGTTTTCAGTTGACAACCATTTTCATAACAGCCAGTTTTTTCTTTCTAAAAACAGTTGATTTGTTTTAATTTAGACCAAAACTAGAGAGTTAAACTAGATCATGTCTGTACACGTATCCTAAATCGGATGTATATCAAAGTAAAAGTAGCCATATCCAGTGATAGGAAGGTCATTTGAAATAGTGTGACGACAGTGAGTGTCCTATTCTTTATAGCGAGCTAGCAGGCTAATCTTTCATTTTAGAGACAGTCTGTATGTGAACCTATGTTCCCACATACAGACGTACTGTTGATTGGCAAGGCACATTGTTCTAATCTGAAATTTATGAGGGGATATCTTTAGTCCAATTCCTACCAGCCACAAGAACTTGTAGGAGCCAAGTTTATTTTATGTTAATGCTACAAGGCTTCCCTCTCATGGAGAGAAGTTCTATAGCACTCTTCTGTATGTAATATGAAATCTTTAGGTTAGATTTGTATTTAGCTTTTGAGGTAGGTCATTTCTTTTGAGGACATTTCTATCTATCAGTTACTGTTGCTTAGCAACTGATATATTTTCTTCTCTTCTACTTTACTAGCTCTACAGTTTTCTTCCTCTTGGTCTTCCTCTTCAACTTTCCTTCCTTCTGGACCTTTCTGTTCTGTCTTCTGCTTCATTTTAACTGTGGGAAAGGTACTGTATGGTCCAAAGCGTATCTTACATTAGCAAGATGCATTTAATATTTTTTTAAAGTACATTATTGAATGCACCATTGATGGAAACATGAACCTCCAGTTAGCCAATATATTATTAGTAATTCACTCATGATCATTCACCAACCATTGATGCACTTGTTAGCATCCAGCGTAGTTCCATTCATGCTTTAGTTCAGATTAAATAAACTACAGCCTCGCTATGGCTCCTTCCCCACGTCACGCTCTGCTCTATGTTCTGTTGCAGGACCTGAAATCTGTTGACATCGACAACAAGCGCAGCCTATGGGAAACAAAGGGCTCCTCCCCTTCGAAGGTGAGCTAGTAGATTAGACGATGGCCCTGTCCCAAAACAACCCCTACCCCCAGACAATTGTAGAGACCTGAGAAGATTTGATAGGTGTAAACAGTGTTATGACCTTGCCCTCTTATAAGCTAGGTGGAATTCAGCCATAATTATTGCGAACCCCTGTCCAACATCTCAGTTCTCCACGTGTTGGGTTTAGGGGTAAATTACAGATTGGACCACAATACACTAGCAGCTATCTACAGAGTGGCAAGGATATCAAATGCTTCTTAGGGTGTCCAGTACAATAGCAGGATTCTGTGATCCTATTTTCTCTCCATTTGAAGCAGTCGTCTTAATTGACTGCACCTTTAAATCTCGATGAGCGGAAGAGGTAATTGGTATTGAGCAAAAGTAACGTTTTGCAGATTATACCACCAAGCTATGGTCCCACATCTGTTTGTCTGTCATACCAAACAATGACCATGGGAGATGTCAAAACAGCAGGCTACTGAGTTATTCTAACTTGCTGTAATTATTCACCTATTTATTCACCTACGTATTCTCTGTCAAACACAAACACCATGACACAGAATGGGTCAGCTGCACCTTAATAGGAGAAAAGAATCAGAACAGAAACAGGTCACATTCTGATTAGATATATTCTCTTACCTCACTCATGTGGGTTGGATTCCCACTATGTCCTATCAAATCAATCACCATATTGGGCCCCTTAGTGGCGGTCTAAGGCACTGCATCTCAGGTGCTAGAGGCGCCACTACAGACCCTGGTTCGATTCCAGGCTGTATCACAACCAGCTGTGATTGGGAGTCCCATAGGGTGGCGCACAATTGGCCCAGCGTCGTCAGGGTTTGGCCGGTGTAGGCCGTCATTGTAAATAAGAATTTGTTCTCAACTGACTTACCTAGTTAAATAAAGGTTCAATAAAATATTGCCTTCTCACATGCAGTGTACCTGTTTGTACAGTATGTGGCCACCCTTAGTTTCCATAGTGGCTTTGACTTGAAGAATGGCATTTTGGGAACTGTAGTCTTCTGATGTGGCTTTTCAACATTGATTTTTCATCATGTCAAATTTGAAATAGTTGTTGTAATCCTTATTTATGGAAATGTGAAGAGACATATGGATTGCATTGCTCAGCAGTTTGGTGCGAAGGCTAAATACATCTGTGCCAGTCAGGACATACAGAGGGGTCCGAAATGATTGACACCCTTAATAAAGATGAAGGGAAGGGAAAGGAAAGGGGGGATACTAGTCAGTTGTAGAACTAAATGCATTCAACTGAAATGTGTCTTCCTCATTTAACCCAACCCCTCTGAATCAGAACAATAACGACTATATAATATAAATAATTCAAATACTCAGCTATTTTGTATGATCAAAGAAATTGAGAAATTATATTATTTTATACTAATACAATTGCTCAGAGAAAGAGATTTTGTTTAACAAGTAATATATATACAGTATATTTTTTTCTAAAAAAGGTAGGGTTCAAAATTGACACCCCTAAAGATTCTAATAAATAAAGCAGTCAAAAGTTTAGTATTTGGTTCCATATTCCTAGCATGCAATGACTACATCAAGCTTGTGACTCTACATCCTTGTTGAATGCATTTGCAGTTCGCTTTGGTTGTGTTTCAGATAGTTTTGTGCCCAATAAAATTAATAGTAAATAATGTATTGTCATTTTGGAATCACTTTTATTGTAAATATGAATAGAATATGTTTCTAAACACGTCTACATTAATGTGGATTCTACCATGATTAAGGATAATCCTGCATAAATCGTAAATAATGATGAGTGAGAAAGTTAGAGGGTCAAAGACATGCTAACCTCTCACCATTACTACTAACATGCTAACCTCTCACCATTACCAATAATATGCTATCCTCTCACCATTACCAATAATATGCTATCCTCTCACCATTACCAATAATATGCTATCCTCTCATCGTTACCAATAACATGCTATCCTCTCATCGTTACCAATAACATGCTAACCTCTCACCATTACCAATAACATGGGAGGTTAGCATGATCTTTTGACCTTCTGTAACTAATAAAAATGACTCCAAAATGACACAATACATTACTTACCATTCATTTCTATTTGGCACAAAATTATCTGAAACACAACCAAAACAAACTGCAAATGTATCCAACAAGTTTGTAGGAATATGGAACTGAATACTAAGTAGTTTTGGCTACTTCATTTATAAGAATCTTTAGGGGTGTCAATCATTTTGACCCCTACCTTTTTGAGAAAAATACATTACTAGTTAAACAAAATATCTTTCTCTGAGCAATTATATTAGCATAAAATAATATAATTTCCCCCCAAAACAAATTAGCATACATATAGCTCAGTATTTTAACTATATATTTTATATAGTTATTATTGCTCATCTTTCTCAAGGGTGTCAATAATTTTGGACCCCACTGTACATGTGGTCATACTCCATAAGCCAGCCTTTCCCAAACTTGGTCCTCGGGACCCCAAGGGGTGCACATTTGGTTTTTGCCCTAACACTACACAGCTGATTCAAATGATCAAAGCTGGATAATTAGTTGATTATTTGAAGCAGCTGTGTAGTGCTAGGGCAAAAACCAAAATGTGCACCCCTTGGGGTCCAGAGGACCAAGTTTGGGAAACTCTGCCATAAGCACTGGGATGGAATGTATCTCCCCCCACCTCAGTCTCCTCCTGTTCAATTCTGGTTTACTGATACATAGTTACACTTTCTTCACTCTTACTTCCTGAGTTTACACCTTGTTTGAGACAGTTCAGCACATTCAAATGCATGACCCTGAACTACACTGAACAATATAAACGCAACATGTAAAGTGTTGGTCCCATGTTTCATGAGCTGAAAGAAAAGATCCCAGAAATGTTCCATATGCACAAAAAGCTAATCTCTCAAATTTTGTGCAATTTGTTTTTTACATCCCTGTTAGTGAGCATTTCTCCTTTGCCAAGATAATCCATCCACCTGACAGGTGTGGCATATCAAGAAGCTGATTAAATAGCATGATCATTACACAGGTGCACCTTGTGCTGGGGACAATAAAAAGCTACTCTGTGCAGTTTTGTCACACAACACAATGCTAAAGATGTCTAAAGTTTTGAGGGAGTGTGCAATTGGCATGCTAACTGCAGGAATGTCCACCAGAGCTGTTACCAGAGAATTTAATGTTAATTTCTCTACCATAAGCCGCCTCCAATGTTGTTTTAGAACCGCAGACGACATGTAACCACGCCAGCCCAAGTCTCTGATGTGACCTGTAAAACTCTGACTTGTGTGATTAGTTTGTGTCTCCTCATTTGATAATACCACCACAGGGTTTACACAACAAAATTAATTTAGTGGGCAAATGCTTACCTTTTTACCTTCATTTAACTAGGCAAGTCAGTTAAGAACAAATTCTTATTTACAATGACAGCCATATTAGTACAGCGCCCCTGGAGTAAATTAGGGTTAAGTGCCTTGCTCAAGGACACATCCACAGGTTTTTTCACCTTGTCGGCTTGGGTATTCGAACCAGCAACCTTTGGGTTACTGGCCCAACACTCTAACCGCTAGGCTACCTGCCGCCCAATAATATGAACTGTAACTCAGTAAAATCTTTGAAATTGTTGCAATGTTAATAAGTAATAACGATTGGCCCATGGTAAGACATGATACACCCTGAAATAGTCACACTGGTAAAGATGACATGGTTTAGTCACTTTTCCCCCTTTTAATTTCAGTTCTCTCATTTATTTTCACAGGTGACAGTTGGAGGCAAGAGCAAATCAGTCACAAATGGTAAGTGAGTTTTCTCACCATGGTGTATGTGTGTGCTTGTTGAACCAGGGCTTTTCCAAACCTGGTGTGAGTGACATTGTCACAGATCAAAAGGAGGTGAGGCTAAGGAAAGTGTGTCTCTTCTGAAGGAAACACACACACACACACACACGCACACACACACAGATTGAATTGATTTAAGACCCCCCTCCCATGGAGCCAAGAGTCCACAACTCCTACAACCATCCTCATTTGTGTTCCGCTGGCCACTGTAAATCAAATCTACTAGTCATTTTCGGCATGGGTCCTTCAAATGTCCCTGCCTCACTGCATTGCATTGCTGTTCTATATTTAAAGACACTGTTCCCCCTGACCTTTTTTCCCTGTATAAAGAATCTTTCATGCTCTTTAGATGGCTACCACGTCACTGTCCTGCTTCCCAAATGGCACGCTATTCCTATAGGCCCTGGGGGAAAGCAGTGCACTACATAGAGTGCCATTTGGGACGCAGCCCCCCCCCCCCCCATTCCTGCGTAGTTCACCCCATGCCACCAGGACCCGTCGAATACCGTGCCGAGCGTCGGCTTGATGCCACAGAGCAGCTGCTTGTATTGTCACATTACTGTTGCATTATGCCTGTGTGCTGTGGAGGATTACCAGCCCTTTAAGCAGCAAAGTCACTAGGCTTATACACTCAACGTTAATGTTTTAAAGGCTTGCTCTTTCAGTACGTTAATGGCTGTTCAGTGAGACCAGTAACACACTACAACTGCATCAGTAAATACTGACACAGTGCAGAAAGACTTATGGGCATCAAGTTGTTATGTTGATTACAGTACGCCTTTCTGCCCAAGTATCTTTCCCCCGACAGCGGTACTTTTTTAGTTCCCCATTACAGTATAGACTGTATTATCAAAAGCACCCTCAGCCCAGTCCAAGCCCAACTAGGAATATCCTCTCAGGATACTACCACTGAGTCAGACTCGGGGGGGAATGGAAAAGCTGCCGCACTCCTTTTGGGTGTCACCCTAAATAATGCCCCCACCCTTGCAACCGCCACAATTCCTCAGCTGAAATAGTCCCCTGGGAATGAATTGAAGGGCACATGACAATGGTACAGCTATCAATCACTCTAGTGTCACTGCAGAGACCTCAGAGTACGTGTCAACAGAGTTCTCATACTGGGTCTGATATACACACACACACAAAGCAAGACATGCATTCACACACAAAGCAGCGCTCACATACACAAACGCATGCTTGTACGTGCACACACACACACACACACACACACATTTTGATTAACAGCTCTTACATTAGATTACTCATTTATCAATCATTGTCTCTATTAACACCTAATAAAGTTTGATAAGCTATGCCATTGTCTGAAGGAGTGGTTATATTTGATTAAGTATGTCTCACTTAGTACTAGAATTACCTTGCTGCTTTATTTGAAAGTGATTTTTTAAATTTATCTTGCAACATTTTGCCACATTCTGCACAGTTTTCACACTTTTTGTTGGAGACTCTTCCTCAGGACTAACAATCTTTTCCCCCTGTCTCTCAGCAGGTGTGGGACGCTAACAATACAAAAAATAAAAAGAACCCAGAGGAAGAAGCCCCAACTGAAGAAATGCAAGACTTTACTACTACACTATTCCGGTGTAGCTCAGATGGTAGGGCATGGCGCTTGCAACGCCAGGGTTGTGGGTTCTATTCCCACGGGGGACCGGTACGACAAAAGTATGAACATGTATGGACTAAGTCGCTCTGGATAAGAGTGTCTGCTAAATGACTAAAATGTAAATGTACTATGTTTATTCATAACCCAATATATTTCCATAACAACCACACATGGTTGACATTTTAGGGAGAGGAAGTACAGGTAATTAATTTTGGGTGGTATTCAGAGTTGAGTTCCTCAAGTTTAACTCTTACTTTTGTGTAAATCATTCATTGATGTCAATGGGAGACATGCGGCAACATTTGAATACCATCTCAAAATTCATATTAGCACTGTATTTAAAGCCCTTTCTATTATGTGGTATTTTAGATTTTTTATGGCACAATCCCTTGTATGTCCTAATAGAATCAATGCTGTGAAAATGAAATTTGATCAACCACATTTGTATGAAATAATTTATGTTAGTAATGAAATATATTTTAACCCCAACCCTTTGGGCTTAACTTTATTTCTTTGATAAACAACATAAATTCAAATAATACTTTTTTTATTGTTTTGTTTTTACATTTTTAGTCATTTAGCAGACGCTCTTATCCAGAGCGACTTACAGATAGTTATTGCATACATGTTCATACTTTTTTCGTAATAGATATGAAACCTTAATAATTGTAAAAGTTGTTTAAATGTTATCCAAAACCTAATGTGTCTTCTAAAGAGATACAGTAAGAATTTAAATAAGTTATTTAACTGTCCAAACAGCCATAATGAACGGAAAGCTTCCAGTTGCATAAGGTTGACAGTCTGATCATAAACATGTACTACCTACATCAGAGTAGGCTGGTGGGAGGAGCTATAGGAGGACAGGCTCATTGTAATGACTGGAATGGAATTAATGGAACGGAGTCATACATGTGGTTTCCATATGTTTGATACATATCCATTCATTCCATTCCAGCCATTACAATGAGCCCGTCCTCCTATAGCTCCTCCCACCAGCCTTCTGACATACACTGAGTGCACAAAACATTAGGAACAGTATTGAGTATTGAGTCGCACCCTCTTTTGCCCTCAGAACCTCAGTTCATCGTGGCATGAACTTTGTAAGGAGTCCAAAGCATTCCACATGGATGCTGGCCCATGTAGACACAATGCTTCCTACAGTTGTATCAAGTTGGCTGGATGTCCTTTGGGTGGTTGACCATTCTTGATACACGCGGGAAACTGTTGAGCGTGAAAAACCCAGCAGCATTGCAGTTCATGACACAAACCGGTGCGCCTGGCACCTACAGTACTATCATACCCTGTTCAAAGGCACTTAAATCTTTTGTCTTGCCCATTCATCCTCTGAATGGCACAAGTACACAATCCATGTCTCAAGGCTTAAAAATATTTTAACCTGTCTTCTCCCCTTCATCTACACAGATTGAAGTGGATTGAACAAGTGACATCAATAAGGAATCATAGCTTTCATCTGGATTCACCTGGTCAGTGTATGTCATGGAAAGAGCAGGCGTTCCTAATGTTTTGTACACAGTGTATATGTCATATTCACATTATTCAGACATACAGTAGCCTTTGTATGGGGTATATTAGTTTTTAGTTATGAATTCGCAGTAAACACTATCACAGCTTTTTTGAGATGTGTTCACATTTTGTACTCAATTTGTGGAAATTACAAAATTAGTATTATTGCATCACAGCTGTATTATCCTCCCTAATATACTTCTGTTTGACTGATACTTTGGTGTTGTCTTGCTCCAGCTAAGCTGGATCTGATGATCCTTTACATACTTCACTTATTTTATGAGTACGGTGTCCATATTCGGACTGCCACATAGTCATAAAAATGCTGTCATAATATGGACACCATATACAGTGGGGAGAACAAGTATTTGATACACTGCCGATTTTGCAGGTTTTCCCACTTACAAAGCATGTAGAAGTCTGTAATTTTTATCATAGGCACTCTTCAACTGTGAGTGACGGAATCTAAAACAAAAATCCAGAAAATCACATTGTATGATTTTTAAGTAATTCATTTGCATTTTATTGCATGACATAAGTATTTGATACATCAGAAAAGGAGAACTTAATATTTGGTACAGAAACCTTTGTTTGCAATTACAGAGATCATACGTTTCCTGTAGTTCTTGACCAGGTTTGCACACACTGCAGCAGGGAGTTTGGCCCACTCCTTCATACAGACCTTCTCCAGATCCTTCAGGTTTCGGGGCTGTCGCTGGGCAATACGGACTTTCAGCTCCCTCCAAAGATTTTCTATTGGGTTCAGGTCTGGAGACTGGCTAGGCCACTCCAGGACCTTGAGATGCTCCTTACAGAGCCAATCCTTAGTTGCCCTGGCTGTGTGTTTCGGGTCGTTGTCATGCTGGAAGACCCAGCCACGACCCATCTTCAATGCTCTTACTGAGGGAAGGAGGTTGTTGGCCAAGATCTTGCGATACATGGCCCCATCCATCCTCCCCTCAATACGGTGCAGTCGTCCTGTCCCCTTTGCAGAAAAGCATCCCCAAAGAATGATGTTTCCACCTCCATGCTTCACGGTTGGGATGGTGTTCTTGGGGTTGTACTAATCCTTCTTCTTCCTCCAAACACAGCGAGTGGAGTTTAGACCAAAAAGCTCTATTTTTGTCTCATCAGAACACATGACCTTCTCCCATTCCTCCTCTGGATCATCCAGATGGTCATTGGCAAACTTCAGACGGGCCTGGACATGCGCTGGCTTGAGCAGGGGGACCTTGCGTGTTCTGCAGGATTTTAATCCATGACGGCGTAGTGTGTTACTAATGGTTTTCTTTGAGAATGTGGTCCCAGCTCTCTTCAGGTCATTGACCAGGTCCTGCCGTGTAGTTCTGGGCTGATCCCTCACCTTCCTCATGATCATTGATGCCCCACGAGGTGAGATCTTGCATGGTGCCCCAGACCGAGGGAGATTGACCGTCATCTTGAACTTCTTCAATTTTCTAATAATTGCGCCAACAGTTGTTGCCTTCTCACCAAGCTGCTTGCCTATTGTCCTGTAGCCCATCCCAGCCTTGTGCAGGTCTACAATTTTATCCCTGATGTCCTTACACAGCTCTCTGGTCTTGGCCATTGTGGAGAGGTTGGAGTCTGTTTGATTGAGGTGTGGACAGGTGTCTTTTATACAGGTAACGAGTTCAAACAGGTGCAGTTAATACAGGTAATGAGTGGAGAACAGGAGGGCTTCTTAACGAAAAACTAACAGGTCTGTGAGAGCCGGAAGTCTTACTGGTTGGTAGGTGATCAAATACTTATGTCATGCAATAAAATACAAATTAATTATTTAAAAATCATACAATGTGATTTTCTGGATTTTTGTGTTAGATTCCGTCTCTCACAGTTGAAGTGTACCTATGATAAAAATTACAGACCTCTACATGCTTTGTAAGTAGGAAAACCTGCAAAATCGGCAGTGTATCAAATACTTGTTCTCCCCACTGTATATTGAATAGCCCTGCTCTACAGGTGACAAAAACCATGGACTACAACTTACTATCACAATAAGCACTGGTTGCTAATGCTAAACCCTCCAAATACTTGCAGAAATAATGCTTAGGACTGCAGCAAGTTTATCAGAGGGTAAATCACTATATGAGGATGTAAAGCTCTTAGTGTATAAAAAGGATAACGGAATAAAGGACAATCCAGGAAAAGTGTGACTAAAGCAAAAAAAGTATGCCTTTTTTGAAAATATCCCTTTAATTATTTTTTATTGCTAATCATTCATTGTATTTTAAATTATATTTTCACCATTTTGAAACACCATGGGAAAGTAACATTAGATGAGATTTGCAGCATATTGCAAATTGAGGGGAAACGTAAAGACCCATCTCCCTAAAATACAGCATCATTTACGGATTTATACCACAATAGAATACTGTACTAGGCTTCTAATTAACATACAGTGCTATACTTCACTGTGACATTCTGAGTATGAAGTAGTATCCGTATCTGTAAATGGTCCTTAAGTAAATGGAGAGTATAGTAAGTAACTCCTATAATTTAAAGGACGGTCTCTTGTTCGTTGTCCCTGCTACAGCAATAAAAAATATAACAATATTGAGAATGTCTTCTGATTTGATGTTTTGTCTTTCATGAGATTCAACCCTGTGTGTAAAGTGCTTGCATGTGTGCACGAGTATGCCTTCTGATATGTTGGGGTTCCATTGTCTAAGGTTCTAACAATAGCTGGACAACCATAGGGCAGTGCAGTCACATGAGTCGGAAGGGACACGCTATCTAGACTTGATGGCCAAACCTAAACCTGTTTGGATTCTGAACCCCAAAGAATTGCAGCCTCTGTATTGGTATCCCGCTTCTCCCTGTCTCTCTCTGCCTTGGGCTCAGGTAAGGTATATTACTTCATACTGACATACCTCTATACATAACTGCCTTGGTATTCATCACAGACAGAGCTTTAGATTGTCTTGAAATCAATCAACTTTTGATGGTTCTTTGCTTGAAGATGAGTGTTTTTTTGCTACAGTATATTATGGGCTAGTCATTCACTATTGATTTGATGGACTGCATCCTAATTGTGAATACCATTTAGAAAGACAATGAAGTAACGGTAAGCAAATAGTAAAATGAACTAAATCCTCTGAATGGTCACAAAAGTTGCAGACAATTCACTCTACCATTTTGGTAACCCTTTATTTTAAGTGTACCTACCATAAACACTTTCAAACATTGTTCTGCTTATGAATGTGGTTTGTATGTGTTATGAATGTGTTAAAGCCCTCATGTAGGTACTCTTTAAGAATGAACTAAATTTCTTTTATGACCAATATTTTTATACAGAAACAACAGAATCCAACAAATACAATGTAATAGGACCCAACAAATACCAATTAACTCTACCTGTAAAACATTGAGAAAGTATCACTGGCTAATCACATCACATGGACAGAGAATATGACAAGAGGGTTAAGGCTTATGGCTTTAATTTAACACAATTTTAAGAATTACAGACATTTCTAAAGACACTGACAGGGTTCTGGCAAGCCGTTAGACATCACCAGGCATGACATGAAGATCAATTTCATGACTGGTGAAGGGTCTGGGACTTTCCACCTGTCCTACAATACATGACTGACAGTCCTGTTCGTGCCTAAAGCAGACAGTGGCCTTGGCCGCCATTCCCAGTTTAGACTCCGTTACAAACGGTTTGTTTCCTTCTCCACTGGTCAAAAGAGATCATCACCTGCTATAGACCCATTTTGTAGGGAGTATGGATGAGTGCAATGTTTTTTTGGATCAAGCCCCAATTAAATAAACAGTTTAGGCATATATAGATAGTGTTCTTCTAAGATGAGCTAAGTAATTGATCAGACTGACAATGTCCTCTGAGCCAGTCAACAAGCCAAAGCCAGTACCTCAATGTCAAGAGAAAGACAGTGCTGTGAGAGGGAGATTTAGTACTGTGTGAGAATGATTTAGTACTGTGTGAGAGATTTAGTACTGTGTGAGAAAGATTTAGTACTGTTAGAAAGATTTAGTACTGTGTGAGAAAGATTTAGTACTGTGTGAGAATGATTTAGTACTGTGTGAGAATGATTTAGTACTATGTGAGAATGATTTAGTACTGTGTGAGTATGATTTAATGCTGGGAGGTGATTATAGTAGCTTAGTCTACAATGTGTTTTAATCCCGCATGGCTTACTCCATATCAGGTACTCAAGTAAAGGTGTATCTTGTTTTTTAGGGTTCAAATAAGACAAAATGTCAGACACAGAAGAAGTGGAGGAAGTGCAGTGAGTATCATGTGTTATTGTTATTAATATTATATATTATGATTCTATATTATTATAATTATTATTACTAGTTAATGTTTAAACACCTTCCACTATATCAAACTAATAAAATATTTATTTTATTTTCACACCACTTCTTTTGTGAAGGGAGGAAGAAGGTAAGATTGTTTTGTCTGGAAGTCTGTCGATAAATTGAGATTTTACTCAAATAATTTAAATGAATTAGACTAGCAAATGTTTTCTCATTTTTGTCAATTTGAAAGATTCACTTCTTGTGTATATGCAAATGCCCTGTATATTTTATTACACAATTATACTTTTATGACCCCGTCCCGTACAACTTTAAAGGACTATTCTATTCTGATTAACATGAAATCCTTCTAATAATGCTTGCAACCTTTTGTATGATATGATCAAGCTAAGAGAGTCACTGTCCTTTATTACAGATGGATCCAAGCCCAAACCAAAGTAAGTTTTTAGATGAGATTGAATTTGACAGACTATGATTTAGGGCTATATTCAATCTGTAAAGCTGAAGCATTATGACAAGGTAAAAATCTGTCGTTCTGCCCCTGAACAAGGCAGTTAACCCACTGTTCCTAGACCGTCATTGTAAATAAGAATTTGTTCTTAACTGACTTGCCTAGTTAAATAAAGGTTAAAAAAAATAAAAGCGTTACAGATTTCGCAATAGAAATGTAAAAGGTAATTTCCGATTGAGCCAACATATGCACCGTGAATGCAGTCTCCCATAACTTCGCCTTTAAATTTAAATCACGCTGTCAAGCTAAACTTCCACGATGCGGGTTGAATAGAGCTCTTACTTGGTTTAGGTCTTAAAGCTGAGAAGGGGAAACTGTGCCACTGGTCGCCCCAGGCACATTTGTAAAAACATATATTACAATAATAGTACATACTCTGCTATCGCGCGTGCAATGATGTATAATGATGTCCGAGGGAAAGACATTTTTATTGTATTTATTTAACCTTTATTTAACTAGGCAAGTCAGTTAAGAACAAATTGTTATTTACAATGACGGCCTACTTACAGGGTCAGCCCCTGGAGCAAATTAGGTTTAAGTGCCTTGCTCAATGACACTGACAGGTTTTTCGTTGACGAATGTCCTCCATCTCATTCAGTACGGGGCAAGATTTTCCAGGTCACACCAGTTGAGGCCGCTCTTAGTCATTTCTGGCTGGAGGACGCTCCTCCAAGCGTTTCTGTCTGGAGGACGCTCCTCCAAGCGTTTCTGTCTGGAGGACGCTCCTCCAAGCGTTTCTGTCTGGAGGACGCTCCTCCAAGCGTTTCTGTCTGGAGGACGCTCCTCCAAGCGTTTCTGTCTGGAGGGCGCTCCTCCAAGCGTTTCTGCCTGGAGGGCGCTCCTGTTTCTGCCTGGAGGACGCTCCTGTTTCTGCCTGGAGGGCACTCCTCCAAGGGTTTCTGGGTAGCTCTTTTTTATTTCCCCTGACAGATAATACGTTATATTATGTGATCATGAAAGATCACGTGACGTTTTCTGAAATGCTCAAATTGAGATTATGTATACATTAGACCTTTTAATTTCCATAGGTTTGTGCCAAACATGTCTGCACCAAAGTTGCCTGATGGAGAGAAAGTGGATTTTGATGTAAGTTGAATCACAAACACACAACAGGAAGTTGGTGGCACCTTAATTGGGCAGGACGGGCTCGTTGTAATGGGTGGAGTGGAATTGGTGGAATGGTATCAAATACATCAAACACATATTTTCCATGTGTTTGATGCCATTCCATTTGCTCCGTTCCAGTCATCATTATGAGCCGTCCTCCCCTCAGCAGCCTCCACTGATAGACAGATCATGATAAGAAAACAAACCATTTGTGACAGATTTGCTCGACTCTTTTCACGGTGTATTACATGTATATTATGTCATACCAAACGTGATTCTTCTGTGTGGTGGTCAGGACATCCACAGGAAGCGTCAGGAGAAGGACTTGTCTGAGCTCCAGTCTTTGATCGAGTCTCACTTCATCCAGAGGAAGAAGGAAGAAGAGGAGCTCATCACTCTCGTCAACAGAATTGTGAGTCGGCCATTTTAGAATCTGGAGAGTGAATGTTCTTTCACTGTTTCTAAAAACATTGCAATGCGACACCTAACAACTTTGTAACCGAGTGTGCGCGTGTGCAGGAGAAACGTCGTGCGGAGAGGGCAGAGCAGCAGAGGGTTCGTGCAGAGAGGGAAAAGGAGAGGCAGGCCAGGGTTGCGGTGAGTCCTCTCTCCATTATGACTCTTAGCCAATGTGTGTTCTATGCTGGAATTGAACCCACAACCTGTGTGTTGCTTGCTCTTACCAACTGACCCACACAGGACCACATATGACTAAATCTATTTAACTTCTAATGGCCAACGGGGCAACAAATTGTGGATGTAATTTCTATGATAGATCTACATGTACAAATGACCTCGACTAACCTGTACCCCCACACATTGACTCAGTACCGGTACCCCCTGTATATAGCCTTGTTATTGTTATTTTATTGTGTTCGTTTTTATTAGTTTTTCATTTATTTTCATAACTCTTTCTTGAACTGCATTGTTGGTTAAGGGCTTGTAAGTAAGCCTACACCAGTTGTATTCGGCGCATATGACAATTTGATTTGATATATATTTCTATGTGCAGGAGGAGAAGGAAAGGAAGGAGGCCGAGGATCAGCGTAGGAAGCAGGATGACGACGCCAAGAAGAAGAAGGCTCTCACCAACATGACCCACCAGTATGGAGGTATCCAGCAGAAGGTCAGTGTAATATTGTATCTCCGAAAACATAAACAAAAAAAAACCTGCGTATTCTTTTTCATAAAGATATTGATAATAGTGTAACGGAAGCATCCAAATAATGTGGCAATGAACATTTCCTCCAAAATATTTTGATAACAAAAAAACTAACAAAATAAAATGTTGTTTGAGAACAATCGTATTTCTGATTTTTCAATGCTCAGAGTGAAAACCGCAAAGGAGCCAAGAAACAGACAGAGAGGGAGAAGAAGAAGAAGATTCTTGCTGACCGAAGGAAACCTCTCAGCATCGACCATCTGAATGAGGACAAACTAAAGTATGATGACATTGTTAATTTCAGAATTTGCCTGCCCTCAGAAAAGCTGAAAGAATTATTTATCTGACGTTTTTCAGTTTATGACTGAACATGACTATCTGAATGGTTTGAGTGATGTAGATTCTTCAGTGAGACAACAAGGGTTCTTTGGGGCAAGAAAGCACGTGTTCTGATCCACTGTTGCCCTACAGGGAGAAGGCCAATGAGATGTGGCAGTGGATGATGGAGTTGGAAGCACAGAAGTTTGACCTCAGTGAGAAACTCAAGAAACAGAAGTATGATGTAAGTCACCTAGACCACACACACGAGAAACTCAAGAAACAGAAGTATGATCAAGTCACCTTGACATAACACAGAAACGAGTATACAAGTCACCCTCAATGAAATACAATATTTTCCAGGATTTCTCAACAGCAAGATTTGGATGGGATCTGGGTGGTCTTACCTGTAGTATAGACTATTGTCTCAGGTCGTGTAGTCCCGTCTCAGTGTATTTTTTCACCTTGAGATGCAGTCTCCTCTTCTTTCGGTTGGCAATGTGGGAGGTCCCAGGCAGTGGCTACATCAGAGGTGACCTACAGGTGAATTCTGAGGTCTACAGGGTCATCAGCAGGTTCCTGGGTTCCTTTCTCCTCTCAACCTCCCTGGGATCTGGGGAATACTGTGCAATAGTCTTGAACGCTTTCAGGTGGCAATGAGAGGTCCCAGGCAGTGGGTACAAGGGTTGGGGTCAATTCCATTCGAATTCCACATTTTCCTCATTGAAAAGCATTTAAGAGACTTAGAATTTCACTGAATTTACTGGAATTGACCCCTACCCTGGTGGGTACATGAAAGGTGAACAACAGGTAAAACTACAGGTGAATTCTGAGGTCTATGGAATCATCCCGTTCCTGGGTTCCTCTCCTCTACAATGGACTCCACCTGTGCAGTATTCCACCATAGTAACTAAAAGGTGTTGTTTAAACGCTTACAGCAAGTTATGTGTGTCCTTACAGATTAACCAGCTTCTCACTCGGGTCCAGGACCACCAGAGGTAAGTAACACGGATGTTCAGAATTCCGAGTAGTGTTTATTAGGGTACAAAATGGAAGACAAGTGGACTACAAAACAGACAAGCGTCTCTTATTTGACGAGTACATTTTGGAACAGTTTCTTCCATTTCTTGCATAATGAACAAGACCCAGAATTGTGGTTTCCATTTTAATTGGACTGAGTCACTGGTTGCCATTCCATCAACACCTCCATTTCCCATCATTCCTTCCAAACTCTCAAGCAGGGATGGTCATTTATTTACCAGTGGAATAAGCATTTATCATTCATTGCCAATCACTCTAATAGACATTGTAACAGAAAACCTGATTGAAACCAAAGAAATAGCCATGACCATCGCAGTCTCAGTCTCTGCGTGTGTCTGAATTGTATGTAGCATTGTCACTGCACAATAGCTTGAAAACATTGTAAGTGGTCACTATACAAACTGCCAAGATGGTCTGGTCGGAAATTGCAGCACAATAAAACCATTCAATCATAAAAATCAAGCCTAAATAACTAAAAGCCTGTGTAACTGAAACCATTCAACTCATTCACACGACCCATAAGTGGACCACTTTTTCCGTCAGATTCTCTGACCCCCTTGCATGAGGGGGAGTGAACAAGTCCACACTTCTGGGTGATGGGTTAAAGAATCAGAATGCAGCGAAGTGCTGCAACAGAGACGTTCACTACTGGGCTGACTTGCTGCCAAATTATTCCGCTTATTAACCATGTCCTGCCTCTCTCAGTGCCAAAGGTCGCGGAAAGAAGATGGGCCGGGTGAGGTAAAGGAGCTGCCTCCGTGGTCAAGAGAAGACAACCGTGACTGGAGATAGGCCCATGATATTAATGTGTCTGTATACATGTTCATCGTTATTGTTCCATCTGACATAACGTCAGACTGGATCACATGTACCAAGTCAATAAATGAGTCTGGCATAACGTCAGACTGGATCACATGTACCAAGTCAATAAATAAGTCTGGCATAACGTCAGACTGGATCACATGTACCAAGTCAATAAATGAGTCTGGCTTAACGTCAGACTGGATCACATGTACCAAGTCAATAAATGAGTCTGGCATAACGTCAGACTGGATCACATGTACCAAGTCAATAAATGAGTCTGGCATAACGTCAGACTGGATCACATGTACCAAGTCAATAAATAAGTCTGGCATAACGTCAGACTGGATCACATGTACCAAGTCAATAAATGAGTCATTAAACCCTGGTACCCCCTTTAAAGAATATACAGAATAAACCTATCACTTCAAGTTAGACGTTGCCACACAATTCGGCCCTGCTTTTACTACCGATAGTTTACCACATAGTATTGTGGGTATTTCATCAATTCACGTTGCCTACGATTACAACAAATTCTCATTATTCATGTCAACATACTAGTACACATGACCTTATCAATACACTAGATAACTTGCAAAACACATTTGGTGACAGACGTACGGTCACGAGTCAAAACAACACACATAGGTCTGGGTGTAGCATTGTTAGGTGAAAAAAAGACATTCAGAGAACATAGAGGTGTACGGTTTGTAGCTGCACAACGGTGCTTTCACGCAAACAAATAACCAACACTTATTCTACGTCAGAGTGGCATTTCTCTTCTCTTTGTAAATATCAACACAAATGAGAGATTGTTACCATGTAACGACATTTTCAGCAGTAGCATAGAGATGTGAGACAATAGATAGGCAACCATGATGAAGACTGACAGCATTTACAAATCGCAGCATACATTCCAGCAAGCCAGAAACTAGAGTAAACATCTTTAATTTAACTCTATATTCTTCGGTAGGTAGGCCTCACACCTTACACGTTCATCAATATAATACTATACTTACATATGAAAGATATAATTTGGTGTGTGATGTGGTGCAGGTGAAGACTGATACTGTATGTACTGCAATTCGTATAGGTCAAGTTCCTATAATGCATAATTAAACTATAATCAAATGTGCGTCCCAATTCTCCACTCTCCTCCAGAAGTGTGCACCTCTACATTGCTTTTAAAACCATGACAGGGGAGTGTGGACGTGGAAACGTTAGGAGAAGGATGGAGAACTGAGACGCAATAAACACAAATTGACACCAGTGCATTTCCAAGTTGGCTGTCTCTGCAGTCCAGGTAGGTTTGAGACAGAACAGGGCTTAGGGCTTAGGGGGAAGGGTTTAGGGTCCATGTGGGAGGGAGAGTATATGAAGGTAGAGGCCATCACCACAGGTGTGTTTCTCTGATCTCTGCAATCACCTGACTGGCTTTCTGCAAGGCCTGCGGACAGAGTGGAAAAGACCATTTAGATTAGCAAATTCATACAGAAACAAAACACCCCCAGTGATGTCAAAGCTGGAGGTCACAGTTAGTCCCAACATTCTAGCAGCAGTTAGATCACTTTTCACAGATCTCACTTTTGATCAGAGTTAACACACTACCAAGCTTATCACATTTGTGGTGCTGGGAGTCACTGCCATATTTCAAACTCCCATAGTTCTTCATCTAATCCCAGGCGTGTACCTTGAGCATGTCTGCAGCTTCGTTGCGTCTCTGGGCCATGTCTTCAGACTCAGTGAGCAGGTCATCCAGAAGACCAGCCTTATACAGCTGACCCACCAGCTCACTCTGCAGGCTGTCCTTTACATGGTTCACCAGGAAGTGCATAACCGCCTTGGGCACGCTGCAGGAGGGAGTGCAAAGGGAGAGAGAAGTACACAGTGTACAAATCATTAGGAACACATGCTCTCCTTTGACAGATTGACCAGATAAAGCTATGATCCCTTATTGATGTCAACTGTTAAATACATCGGTGTAGATGATGGGGAGGAGACAGGTTAAATAATTATTTTTAAGCCTTGAGACGTATTGTGTATGTGTACCATTCAGAGGATGAATGGGCAAGACAAAAGATTTAAGTGCCTTTGAATGGGGTATGATAGTACTGTAGGTGCCAGGGCGCACCGGTTTGAGTGTCAAGAACTGCAACGCTGCTGTGTTTCACACTCAACAGCTTCCCGTGTGTATCAAGAATGGTCCACCACCCAAAGGACATCCAGCCAACTTGACACAACTATAGGAAGCATTGGAGTCAACATGGGCCAGCATCCCTGTGGAATGCTTTTGACACCTTGTAGAGTCCATGCCATGACAAATGTTGGCTTTTCTGAGGGCGAAAACAGGTGCAACTCAATGTTGTCACTCAGTGTATAGAAAGGGTGGATGAGAGAAAGTGAGGGGCAATAATGAGGACTCTCAATTTCTTAAAAGCAGGTGAAAAAGAAAAGACGACAGATTCTTAAGCAAACGGAGAGAGTCAAGTAGAAAGAGAAAGAAACAGGAAGTAGAACACAGTGGCACCATACCTGTCCTGGATGTTTTTCCTGACGATGAGGAAGTAGGACTTGATAAGCCTCTCGATAACCTCACAGTCCCTCTGCTCTCTGGCCGACAGCTTCCTGGAAACGGGAACAGGCTGGGGGATGTAAGGACACAAACAGACCAATCACTGACAACTCAAAGTCAGAGGTCATGTGGTTGCTTAGCATTCAAATCTTCTCTCAAACAACAAGTTTTACTCCTAAGAATTAGATTTGTGGGTAAAGTAGGTTAAACATTTCTGTCTGGAGGCTACTACCCACCACATCCAGCAGGTTGACGGCGTGGCCCCTCTGAGGGCTGCCGGGGTTAGAGGT
Organism: Thymallus thymallus; assembly: GCA_023634145.1. Taxonomy (NCBI): domain Eukaryota; kingdom Metazoa; phylum Chordata; class Actinopteri; order Salmoniformes; family Salmonidae; genus Thymallus; species Thymallus thymallus. The sequence continues at coordinate 28,061,642 of CM042413.1, forward strand.
CTGGAGCATGGACCTGTCTCCACCCACCCCCTCCTCTCCCTTTTTCAGCATGCCCCTCCAGTTCCCTGTCCCTCCGTCCAAGTCTCCCTGGGAACCACCTGCAGTCTGGAGACAGGGAAATAGACACAGACAGAATGCTTAGAGATCATGGCTAGTGGTTTATCATTTTTGGCTTATTCAACCTTTAATTTATAATGTCTCCTTGAGATTAAAATCTCTCTTTTATAAGAGATAACTTTTCAATACAGCAGAAATCATACACGTGTGACAATGTATTCCCAAAAAGCATGCTTCCCTCCAGGCTATTACATCAGCCTGGCTGGTATGATGTAACATCTACAGACTATACAGTCGTGTCTGTAGATATACTGACTTTCTGGAACAAACAGCATTCTGACAGTGGCAGAGTCACATATTGTACAAAGACTTCACTCCAGAGACCCTTCCTCTGTACAGAACCACACATGCCGGGAGGAGCTGTTACATGGGAAATGCAATTCATCCTCAGACGAGTGGACTTAGATGGGGTGGGGGACTTACAATTGATTAAAATACATATTTGCTGGACATTGAAGTGGAATAGAGAAGGGGGACACAGAATTGCACCATACACAAAGTAGTGTCTTCCAGTCTACAGGGTTGGGGTCAGAGGGAATTACATTTTAATTACTTCTGAATTGACGACTGTCAATTTTACTAAAAAGTTAACTTAATAAATTAACTGAAATGAAATGGAAATTAAGCCCATCCCTGGTTGAGCTAGGATGCAGGCAGGCATTGAGTGACACACCTTGGGTCCTTCTCCTTCTGGGGGAGGAAGATCAGTGGGGGAGAGAGACTGACCACCTGGGCCATTAAAGGACTAGAGAGAGCGTGCGAGAGAGAGAGAGAAGAGAGGAAGAGAGGGGTGAAGAGAGTGACCGAGGAAGAAGAAGGAGTGGACAGAAGACTAGAGGAAATAAGTAGCAGCAGAAGAAGAAAGGCATATGGCTTCTAGCGCTGCTCTAAAAGGTAGACTGGGAGTCGTAAAGAAACAGTGAGAAAACTGTACTTTTTCTAGCAATTGAATAAATCCTAACCACATGACAGTCTGTTACCTTATCCCGAGGAACAGATGAGGGCAGCTCTCTCATTCTGTTGCGTCTCTGTTCCTATGAGAACCAACCACATGATATCATTGAGTACAACACTTCCTATACTGTATAAGTCAAATTAAAAGAACAATGTCCAACTCTGTGAACAATATTTCTTACCTCTATGTTGTTGTTCATGAGGCCACAGGCATCAGCAAAGTCAGGGTGTTTGGTGTTAATATAGGCCAACTCGATGGCCACCAGGTTATGAACCTGAAAAGAAAGACAGGACATTTGAATTGGTACACTGAAGGACAGCAAACAGACAGTATTTTCCTATTCTCCTTGTGGGTTATTGTAGTGGCTCAGAGAGCATTTACAAACATTTATATTGGCTTATTCATGAAACTTATTCTAACGTGTAACCGAAAAGACTCACCATCTCATTAGTGACTGGTAACCTTTTCCTGAGGAGGGATGTGACCACTTCTACTATGGCATCATGCAGCTTAGGAAACCTCATCAGCTCCTAGAGAAAGAGAGATACAACTCATTGAGCTTAGGAAACCTCATCAGCTCCTAGAGAGCGATACAACACTCAGTGAGTGGCCAGATGAAAGCAGTGTTGATGTGAATGTGTATGAACAGCCTACCTGTGTGCTGTAGTTGCTGCAAATCAAAGTTTATTGGTCACGTACAAAGATCTGCACGTTATCGCAGTTGCAGTGAAATGCTTATGTTTCTAACTCCAACAGTGCAGTAATTCAAAAACCGAAACATCAAAATATATATATACACTACCGTTCAAATGTTTGGGGTCGCTTAGAAATTCCCCTTTTTTTTTGGTCCGTTAAAATAACATCAAATTGATCAGAAATACAGTGTAGACATTGTTAATGTTGTAAATGACTATTGTAGCTGGAAACGGCTGATTTTTAATGGAATATCTACATAGGCGTACAGAGGCCCATTATCAGCAACCATCACTCCTGTGTTCCAATGGCACGTTGTGCTACCTAATCCAAGTTTATAATTTTAAAACATTAATTGATCATTAGAAAACTATGATAGCACAGCTGAAAACTGTTGTGATGATTAAAGAAACAAATAAAACAGAATAGAAAGAGGAGTGGGAGGCCCCGGTGCACAACTGAGCAAGAAGACAAGTACATTAGAGTGTCTAGTTTGAGAAAAAGACGCTTCACAAGTCCTCAACTGGCAGCGTCATTAAATAGTACCCTAAAAAAAAAAAAAACAGTCTTAACGTCAACAGTGAAGAGGCGACTCCGGGATGCTGGCCTTCAAGGCAGAGTTGCAAAGAAAAAGCCATATCTCAGACTGAAAAATAAAAATAAAAGATTAAGATGGGCAAAAGAACACAGACACTGGACAGACGAATCTAAGTTTGAGGATTGCTTGACGCCATCTGTCAAGCATGGTGGAGGCAATGTGATGGTCTGGGGGTGCTTTGGTGGTGGGGATTTGTAAAGTGTAAAAGGGATCTTGAAGAAGGAAGGCTATCACTCCATTTTGCAACACCATGCCATACCCTGTGGACGGTGCTTAATTGGAGCCAATTTCCTCCTAAAACAGGACAATGACCCAAAGCATAGCTCCAAATTATGCAAGAACTATTTCGGGAAGAAGCAGTAAGCTGGTATTCTGTCTATAATGGAGTGACCAGCACAGTCACCAGATCTCAACCCCATTGAGCTGTTGTGGGAGCAGCTTGACCGTATGGTACATAAAAAGTGCCCATCAAGCCAATCCAACTTGTGGGAGGTGCTTCAGGAAGCATGGGGTGAAATCTCTTCAGATTACCTCAACAAATTTACAACTAGAATGCCAAAGGTCTGTAATTGCTGCAAATAGAGGATTCTTTTCTTTGAAGGACAGTTATTATTTCAATTAAAAATAATTATTGATAACCTTGTCCTATTCATTTTGCAACTCATTTCATCGATGTTTTCATGGAAAACAAGGCAATTTCTAAGTGACCCCAAACTTTTGAATGGTAGTGTATATACACACTGGCCAGTTTATTAGGTACACCACCCCGTTCACGAAAATTGATTGCTCCTACAGACAGTCACGTGGCTGCGGCTTGTTATATAATGCAGGCATACGTCAAGGTATTCAGTTACTGTTCGATTGAACGTTACAATGGTCAAAACGAGTGACCTTTGAGCGTAATATAATCGTCGGAGCCTGGCATGCCGGATCCAGTATTTCAGAAACGGCCACCCTCTTGGGATTTTCACGCATGACAGTGTCTAGGGTTTACAGAGAATGGTGCGACAAAATGTAAACATTCCAGTCAGCGGCAGACTTGCTAGGCGAAAACAGCTTGTTGATGAGAGGTCGAAGGAGAACGGCAAGAATCATGCAAGCTAAAAGCCGGCCACATACAGACAAATAATGGTGCAGTACAACAGTGGTGTGCAGAACAGCATCTCGGAACGCACATCTCGTTTGTCCTTGTCACTGATGGGCTATTGCAGCAGACGATCACACCAGGTTCCACTCCTATCAGCTAAAAACAAGAAGCAGCAGCTGCAGTGGGAACGCCATCACCAACACTGGACAATTGAGTAGAAAAACGTTGCCTGGTCGGACTCTCAGTTCCTGCTGTGTCATGCTGATGACAGGATTTGGCGTAAGCTGCACGAGTCCATAGACCCATCTGGTGTCAACAGTACAGGCTGGTAACGGTGGTGTACCGCCGTTCAATCTGCAGCACTGCATGATGCCACCGCGTAAGCATGGACCAACATCCCTGTGGAATGTTTCCGTCTTGTTGAATCCATGCCCTGAAGAATTCAGGCTGTACTGGAGGCAAAGGGGCATCCAGCCCGGTACTAGATCGTACCTAATACCTAATAAACTGTCCGATGAGTGTAATGTGTGTAAAGTAAGTATGGACAGTATATGAATAGAAAAGGTGTACAAATCAAATACATTTTTATTTGACATCTGTAAATAGTCAATGTAAATAGTACGGGTGGCCATTTACTGAATTGTTCAGCAGTCTTATGGCTTGGGGGTAGAAGCTGTTAAGGAGCCTTATGGACCTAGATGGTGTGGTGGCAGAGAGAACAGTCAATGACTTTGGTGACTGGAGTCTTTGACAATTTGTAGGGCCTTCCTCTTACAGCAGTATTTATAGTTGAAGCCTGAAAGGGCGCTCAGCAAGGAAGAAGCCACAGCTCCCAAACTGCCATTTAAAAGCCAGACTACGGTTTGCAACTGCACACTTTTGGGAGAAATGTCCTCTGGTCTGATGAAACAAAAATAGAACTGTTTGGCCATAATGACCATTGTTATGTTTGGAGGATGAAGGGGGAGGCTTGCAAGCCGAAGAACACCATCACGAGGAAGGAAAATTATGTGGATATATTGAAGCAACATCTCAAGACATCAGTCAGGAAGTTAAAGCTTGGTCGCAAATGGGTCTTCCAAATGGTCAATGACCTCAAGCATACTTCCAAAGTTGTGGCAAAATGGCTTAAGGACAACAAAGTCAAGGTATCGGAGTGGCCATCATAAAGCCCTGACCTCAATCCTATAGAACATTTGTGGGCAGAACTGAAAAAGTGTGTGCGAGCAAGGAGGCCTACAAACCTGACTCAGTTACACCAGTTCTGTCAGGAGGAATGGGCCAAAATTCGCCCAACTTATTGTGGGAAGCTTGTGGAAGGCTACCCGAAACGTTTGACCCAAGTTAAACAATTTAAAGGAAATGCTACCAAATACTAATTGAGTGTATGTAAACTTCTGACCCACTGGGAATGTGATGAAAGAAATAAAAGCTGAAATAAATAATTCTCTCTACTATTATTCTGACATTCACATTCTTAAAATAAAGTGGTGATCCTAACTGACCTAAGACAGGGAATTTTTACTAGGATTAAATGTCAGGAATTGTGAAAAACTGAGTTTAAATGTATTTGGCTAAAGTGTACATAAACTTCAACTGTATATAGAATGAGCAATGACTAGAATACACATATATACACATAAATATATACACATACACACTGTATTAAAGTGTCTAAAACATAAAATTATTCAAAGTGACCAGTGTTCAATGACTATGTACATAGGGCAGCAGTGTAGAATACCGGGTGGTAGCCTGCTACAACAGTGACTAAGGTTCAAGGCAGGGTACGGGGCGGAGGCCGGCTAGTGGTGACTGTTTAACAGTCTGATGGCCTGGAGATAGAAGCTGAGAGTCTTGGTCCCAGCTTTGATGCACCTGTATTGTCTCCGCCCTCTAGATGGTAGCAGGCAGTGTGACCCCCCCCCCTGGGCTGACAGCATCAATTTCTGGAGAGCCCTGCGGTTGTGGATGGTTTAATTTCAGTACCAAGTAGTGACTCAGCCAACAGGATGCTCTCAATGGTGCATCTTTATAAGATTGTGCCGGTTTTAGGAGCCAAGACAAATGTTCTTCAGCCTCTTGAGGTTGAAGAGGCGCTGTTGTGCCTTCTTCCCCACGATGTCTGTGTGAATGGACCATTTCAGGTTGACAGTGACGTTCCACACAGAGGAATTTTTTACTTTTGACCCTCCCCACTGCGACCCATGTGGATGGAGGCATGCTCTCTGCTGTCTCCTGTATTCCACGATCAGCATCTTTGTTTCGTTGACGTTGAGGAAGAGGTTATTTTCCTGGCACCACTGTCACCAAATTGTAGTGGGTCTAGGGTATTGGGTGTGCTGTAGTTGCTGTGTGTGTGTGTGTTTGTCTCCCTCTACCTGTGTGCTGTAGTTGCTGCAGTGCTGGATGATCCTCTGCATCTCCTCATGGACCAGCTCTACACAGCGCAGGCTGGGCTCCTCTAGTCTCTTCACCTGTCTCTTCACCAGCAGCTCAAACGACACCTCAGGCACAAACAGGGCAGGCCGCGGGCCCTACAGAGACAGACTACATTACCCAGCAGTCTCTCTGGCTAACACACAACTCACAGTTTAGAATACTTAGTTGTTAATTTTCTTAAGAGAAGGGAAATGTGTATTTTTCTGCTTTGAACTCAAGCTAAACAACCTCAACCCTAAAGCAGATGTGTCAAACTGATTGTACTTGAAATGAACATGAATCCCAACATATGCGAGTCTGTACAGAGCCAGTAGCACACAACTCACTGTAGCATTCCTAATAGCTGTTAGCACGTCTATGGTGGTCAGACCTCCCAGTGGATCTACGCACTCCAGCGTCCGACCAAACGTCTCATGGAAAATATAACAGATTCGTGCTCCACCACACCTGAAAGAGAACAACAACGTCATTTTGAGAGCTTGGGACTATAAGGTTCTATCTGCATTTGTCAAAATGGAGTTGACAGGATTGTTCTTCCTATATAGTACTCTAAATACCCCAATTGTTATGACAAATAAAAAATAATGATAAAAATTGCTGACACCATTCAAACCATATGGTTTCGAAACTTTAATGCCAATTATCTCAGAATCATATTTTTGCAAGATATAACCTTACAGTCCCAAGCTCTCCATTCTTTAAGTAAAAGATTAAAGTAGTAGGCTAGTTAATCTACCTCCAACATTGGACTGCAAAAGCTTCAATTCCAAAGTACTGTATGTATATTTATTTATCAGGTAATTTATTTACATTATATTATTGACATCTTTAGAATGGTCTCTCAATTTGTACAGGCGCCACCTTCTGGCAACTAGTAGAGGTGCAAGGATGTTTGAAAGGTTATTTCCATGCTTCCTGCTTTTCTCTTCAAATAAATACTAAAGAGTAGGAATTCACAATTATAATTTTTTTAAGAGAAGATTTATGCGTTGCTCACAGTTCTGTTGTCTCTATGTACTTAGCGGTGCCCTCGATGGTGTGGCAGTACTCTGCAGCGAACTTGGTGATGAGCTGCAGCAGAGTAGAGCTCTGGTCCTCTACAGGTTCACCGTAGCTACTCAGCAGGGACTGGTACTGGGCCGCCAGCACATTGATACGAGTCTTCAGCTCCGGGAGACAGTCTCTAATGTGGTGCATCAACAACCTAGCAACAAAGAGAAGAAGAATGAGAAGGGGAAAGAGACAACGTGACAGACAATGTGATAGTCGTCCACAACTAACGGGACTTGCTAGTTGCTAGTGACATTACACTCCAAAATCAAAGTGGGTCAAAAGTTTTCAAACCTCAAAAGTTGTCATCTGTTGAGGCCTTGTTCCCCTAATAATTGTCTATTTTTATACCTGTTCAACGTTCGGGCCAAGTATTTGGTTCCATTTCTGTTGGCGAGGGAGGGGTACTTCTTCTGTAGGAAGGCATATTCATCACGGATGGCATCAGCCACTGTCTTCTTATTGTTGATGTCAAGCTGACTCCTTGGAAAAGGAATGAAGGTGGTACTGTGCGAGTTTTTTAATGATATTGTAGTGTTAAAGAAAATCGATGCACGAGGCACGAGGAGAGTAAATTCTCTCTTCAAAATATATACAGGATTTTCCAGAAGGTTGAATTCTTGCTCTATTCAACATGTTAGAGACTGAAGTGTATTGTGTAAAGGTGCAGACCTGTTGACCACTCCTATGAGGCCCAGTTTGACAGGGATGACCCGGCCCATCAGTACGTCCATGGCATCTGTCCCAGCGTCCATCAGGTCCAGTTTGGTCACCACAGCCAACGTCCTCCTGCCTACACACAGTGACAGAAACAGCAGAACCAATATTCATAAAGTGTATCAGAGTAGGAGTGCTGATCTAGGATCAGGTCCCCCCTGTCAAGAGAAACTCCAGGTAAAAAACAGGTCATCAAGGGGTTTGGGCAGGCGGTGTATGCCATGGGATATCTGATATAAGGATTTTGAGAAACCACTGTCAGAGACAGCCTACTGAGATTAACAGAGAGAGCGTACGGAAGAGAAAGAGGGAAAGAGAGAGCGAGAGAAAGAGCGGTGTTTACCGTCAGGGTCAACCTCGCGCGCCACTTTGAGGGCCTCTGAGGTGGCCATGTCTGTGTTGGCAGCAGTCACAGCCAGGATAATAGAGTTGGGGTTAGAGATGTGCTTTACGATCAAGTCTTTGATCTGCACCTCTATGTCTTTGGGCTGGTCTCCCACCGGGACCTGGGTAGACATACACACAGTCACTGTAGCCTGCCCATATCATATTTCAAAACATACTTGGGGTTCTGTCTGCTTCAATGTTCAGTGAACCATGCTTGCAAGATGAATAGCATTGCCTGAGCTCTGAAGGCTAAAGCTCTAGGCTTTAGCTCAGCAGGCTAACTAGGTTTTGCGGTGGGTTCAAAGCAACTCGATCACACTTGCACAACTCAATTAGCATTTAGATTAGAAATAACAACACATTTCTGTGTGTGTACCTTTGTGATACCTGGCAGATCCACCAGTGTGAGGTTGACTACGTGAGGGGAGAAGATTTTCAGGTGTATGGGTTCATCAGTGATTCCCTGGAAGAAGACAAACAGAAATGTCAGTTCAGCAGTTGGCAACGATAACATGTTTGGGATTACCTTTGCACCAAATTATTTTGTTGTTGACATACCTTGTTATTGCCAGAAACTCTTTCAGTTTCAGCTTCGATCTCGAGCCTGATTTCATCGAAGTCTGTGTAGATCTAAAAACAAAAAATGGGTACTGTGTTGTATAACAAATTATTACATGAGGGTTTATATACAGTTGAAGTCGGATGTTTTCATACACTTAGGTTGAAGTCATTAAATCACATTTTTTCATTCATGTTAACAAACTATAGTTTTGGCAAGTCGGTTAGGACATCTACTTTATGCATGACAAGTAATTCTTCCAACAATTGTTTCCAGACAGATTATTTCACTTATAATTCACTATATCACAATTCCATTGGGTCAGAAGTTTACATACACTAAGATGACTATGCCTTTAAACAGCTTGGAAAATTCTAGAAAAGTATGTCATGGCTTTAGAAGCTTCTAATAGGCTAATTGACATAATTTGAGTCAATTGGAGGTGTACCTGTGGATGTATTTCAAGGCCTACCTTCAAACTCAGTGCCTCTTTGCTCGACATCATGGGAAAATCAAAAGAAATCAGCCAAGACCTCAGAAAAAAGATTGTAGACCTCCACAAGTCTGGTTCATCCTTAGGAGCAATTTCCAAATGCCTGAAGGTACCACGTTCAACTGTACAAACAATAGTACGCAAGTATAAACACCATGGAACCACGCAGCGTCATACCGCTCAGGAAGTGTTCAGTCTACTAGAGATGAACATTGGTGCGAAAAGTGTAAATCAATCCCAGAACAACAGCAAAGGACCTTGTGAAGATGTTGGAGGAAACAAGTACAAAGGTATCTATATCCACAGTAAAACAAGTCCTATATCGACATAACCTGAAAGGCCGCTCAGCCAGGAAGAAGATACTGCTCCAAAACCGCCATACAAAAGCCTGACTACGGTTTGCAACTGCACATGGGGACAAAGATAGTACTTTTTGGGGGAAATGTCCTCTGGTCTGATGAAACAAAAATAGAACTGTTTGGCCATAATGACCATCGTTATGTTTGGAGGAAAAAGGGGGAGGCTTGCAAGCTGAAGAACACCATCCCAACCGTGAAGCACGGGGGTGGCAGGATCATGTTGTGGGGGTGATTTGCTGCAGGAGGGACTGGTGCACTTCACAAAATAGATGGCATCATGAGGAAGGAAAATGGTGTGCATATATTGAAGCAACATCTCAAGACATCAGTCAGGAAGTTAAAGCTTGGTCGCAAATGGATCTTCCAAATGGACAATGCTTCCAAAGTTGTGGCAAAATGGCTTAAGGACAACAAAGTCAAGGTATTGGAGTGGCCATCACAAAGCCCTGACCTCAATCCTATAGAAAGTTTGTGGGCAGAACTGAAAAAGTGTGTGCGAGCAAAGAGGCCTACAAAAACCTGACTCAGTTACACCAGTTCTGTCAGGAGGAATGGGCCAAAATTCACCCAATTGTGGGAAGCTTGTGGAAGGCTACCTGAAACATTTGACCCAAGTTAAACAATTTAAAAAGGCAATGCTACCAAACACTAATTGAGTGCATGTAAACTTCTCACCCACTGGGAATGTGATGAATGAAATAAAAGCTGAAATAAATAATTCTCTCTACTATAATTCTGACATTTAACATTGTTAAAATAAAAGTGGTGATGCTAACTGACCTAAGACATGGAATTTTTACTAGGATTAAATGTCAAGAATTGTGAAAAACTGAGTTTAAAAGGTATATGTAAACTTTATAAGGTATATGTTTGTCTTCTTCCAGAAAATCACTTCAACTGTTGCTGCATATGACATCACTTTAAATATGATTTACTATGATCTGGACCCAACATCAAAAGGCTACTACAACAAAGTAAATATAATCTGATTTTACCAATGTAAGTACGAATAAGAAAAAAAACAATCCTCTATCACCCACAGCCTCATTGCCATTTGCAGTATAGCACGTCACAAGGCCTTCTCTGTTTGTGATGCATGAAGGAGCCATCTAGAGCACCAGAGCAGTTATCTGCACACGTCTATACTTTATATAGGCCTTTTCTGACCCATTTACTTCCATCTAGGGTACATTTAGCTCTATTTCCTTCCATCTAGTATATACACTGGGGACAAAAGTTTGGAATATTGCTCATTCAAGGGTTTCTATATTTGCACTATTTTTTTTTACATTGTACAGTAAAAGTGAAGACATCAAAACTATGACATAACAAATATGGAATCATGTAGTAACCAAAAAAGTGTTAAGTGTTAAATCAACATATTTTATATTTGAGATTCTTCAAAGTTGCCACCCTTTGCCTTATTGACAGCTTTGCACACTCATGGCATCACAAGGCATACCTTGTACCAGTCTGTGGTGGCATCACCACCCAGTGGTGTGCTGGGGAGCAAACATTAAAGCCGGTGATGCTTCTCGGGTAAATAAGCTGATCAGGAAGGCTAGCTCTGTCCTGGGGATGAGCCTTGACACTCTAGAGGAGGTGGCGGAGAGACGGATCCTGGCCAAACTGATGGCCATCATGGACAACGTCACCCACCCTCTGCACGCCATGGTTATGACGCAGAGGAGCACCTTCAGTCACAGACTGATCCCACCACGGTGTGCCAGAGAGCGCTAAAGGAGGTCCTTCCTGCCGGCGGCTATTAGACTATATAATGTCTCACCGGGGTGCCGTGCCGTCGGCAACATAGATCTGGAACTGTTGGGGTGCTAGGACCTAGTTTAACAATTATGCATCCATCTGTGAGTAACTCTGGTCCGTCATCACTCATTCACTCAGGACCTATTTATTCATGCAGGTCTGTATATACACATACTCCTGTACAGTTGTTTATCATATCATGTGCAATATTGCTAGTAATTCTTGGACCTAACTTACGTAGGCATTCACTCAGGAATGCATATTAGTATCCTGTCAGTTGCACCTTTTCTCATTGCTTTTAGTATATCGAATGTGCAATACGTGCAGTTGTCTGTAATTAAACCCTGCGCACTAAGGACTGTATTTTAAGGGAATTACTATTATTACCCCAAATTATATCATACACACATTTTGCTATTTAAGTATCTCTTCCTGTCATTTACCAGTACAGTTTGTGTAACCATGCAAGTATTCACTAATCTGTAAATATAACTGTATATTTACCTGTACAGCTAATTTAACCATGCAAAATATTCACTTACCTGTTCGTTTAGCCAGTCTGTCTATTAAGTAAACTATTATTACCCTCGCTCATATCATATGCAATTTTAGCTACTGAAGTATTTCTCTGCCATCGACCTGTATAGTATAGTTAACCATCCAACATCCACCAATGTATAGTGTACATATTCAGCCAACCACCCATACTATGCAATGTCATTTTATAGCTTTTTTTTGCACTCCAGATATCTTGCATTTCTATACTTTTTCATACTTCCGCTCTATGTATCATGTACCGTGTATCTGTCTTTTGTGTACTTTCATTGTGGCATTTTGCACTTGCCCTGTGTTTTGTTCTTGTAGCTGCTTGACAAAGAAATTTCCCCCTCGGGGATAAATAAAGTATCTATCTATCTATGGTTAGGTTTATCAAATATTTAAGCTGTGTGTCAATTTGTGGTAGTGAAAAGGAACTCCACTGAGAAGAACAGAAAGCTGAAAAAGTGTTTTGCTTTGTCAGCAACCTACTGGCTTTGAACCAACTGAGAGGCATTGTTAGTACTGAGACATAGCCTACCTTGTTTTTGGTGTGTAAAAATTTGCCCCATTCCTCTCCGTCGACGCCTGTGGGAATATAACAATGCAGTCTCAGTCCCATTTCCCAGTCCATCTGGCAGATGTCATTTGGAGTGGGCCTAGTAGCCTACTCTTAGGGCCAGTTTCCCAGTCACAGATTAAGCTTATGGCTAGACTAAACTATATCAACGTGGACTCTCCATAATACCAAGTTCAAGGTCGAGGCTTCATCAGTGTCTTGGAAACCGGCCCATAGTGTGGTGATTAAACTGTCATCATGTTGACTGGCATCTCAAGGGAGGATGTAGACCTATTTGTTTGTTTGTTTAGCTGGGATGGGAATACATTGTGCAGTCCAATAACCCAGAGTCATATGGTCAGATATCTGAACAAACAAACAATACAGTGAGAAATGTTGTTTTTCACAAAAGCAAAGAAAATATACCTGCTGTGACTAAAGCCAGAGAAGCATGGTTGGTGCGTTATGGGAAGCACAGGAATAGGCATTACTACTACCTAGCTACCAAACACCTTTCAAAAACAACAATGTTATTATTTAAACTAATAATGCATGTATTAGTTTAATTCAACTGAAAAAATTACCTACCAAACTATGAAAACCAAATAAACAGGGTGGTGTCTCAGCTGTTAGTTAGCTATAAGCAGCTGAGTGCATTTTAAGAGGGGTTTGTTTTTCAGCATGTTTAAATGGGCGTGTATTGGAACAGACCATTTTATTTATCAGACCATACTTACCACCAAATACGTTATGACACTGTTACCTTGCACTCAAAAATAGTTTTTCTTAGACGTCCTTTCCTTATACAGAAAATCAAGTGTGTTGTCTGAATCAGAGTTTGACCTTATTGTGCTTGATTCACTGAATCAAGCTAATCCACAAGGTTTGGCAGCTTAATTTAGCCTACAAAAACAATAGGCTAATAGGCAGGATGGGAGAGGGGACAAAATGGGCCCAACAGAAAGGGTAGGCATAGACTAGAGAAAGAAGCTGCTGATTGAACACAGACAACAGACAATAAGGGAACAAGGAAAAGGAGACCTTTGTAAAGGCGCATGTTTCTCCAGGCATTGGGGTCTGTGGTTCAGAAGAAATCAGATGACAGGAGAGAGGGGTTAGTAGTTAGCCTAGATGCTAGCTGCAGCTCCTGCATCATGGCCATCTGCAGCAATGCAGTCCTTTAGATCATCCTTCATGTGACTATTCCCAGCAGCAGGGCAGACTCAAGCACTACGCCTATAGCGCAGAATATCTCATAAACCAGGCATGTTTACTACATTTGTCATTCTATTGGGGAAAGCCCAATAGCGGCATCCAATGACATAAGCTGGTTTTGCTTTCAAATGTATTGGATGTCATTGTGGATGGAATATCATGACATTGCACGCTGTTGTGCCTTGGTGCCTATGTAAGAACATGCAGGTGCTTGTATAATTTCAATAGAGAAGGGAACCCCTGTTGAAGGTAATATGCCTAATTGATGGCTAGATACTTGCTAGCTAGACAACTGCTGTGACTGCAGACTTCTAGAACTGTTGAGTTGGCATGGCACTTCTCACAGTCCAACTGAATCATGCACTGTGACATGACTTCCTGATGCAGTCATTCATAAGAACATGTCCTGGCCTAAGCCTCTACCAGACGTATTCTAGAAAAGGCTGGCCAACCAGTCAGAAACAGAGCGTCAAACACAGCATGTCACACACAGAGACACAAAGACAAAGACGCGCACACACACACACACACAAACCTAGATCACACACAAACCTAGATCACACACAAACCTAGATCACACACAAATGAACCGAGACAGTCCCAATAGGACACACACTCAACTAGAGTGGTTTAAATAGTAATCTGAGGACTGTAGACATGAGAGGGACAGGAAGGATTACAACCACAACACCACCAGTTAACTGCCAAGAGACAGAGCAGCCACCAGCAGAATGTTGCTTTCTCAAAGTTCCCAGGTGTTTCAGAAACCCTGGTTGAGGATTTCCCTCCAGAATCAGAAGGGGTAGCCTAATCAGAGAGTGAATACTCTAACCAGGGTGTCTGAAACACCTGGGAACTTTGATGAGAAACATCCCAGAACCCTAGAGTAGTGATGGAGTGTCGTGTTTCACAGTACCATTCTCCTCACTGGTCTTCCTGCGGTCCTCTGGGTCAACATGGACCAGCTGGAGTATAAGGGGCCGACGGGTGACGACGCCAGTACCACGGGGCAGAAGGTCTCTGCCCACCAGAGCCTCTAGCACTGAACTCTTCCCACTGCTCTGGAGACAGAAACACACAGCAGAATCAGTTACAATACAAAAAAGTAAACGTGAGCTAGTAAACAACACAAGTCAGCATCACTTACAAAGTACAACTGAGGCTACGCAAGTGTGAAATCTTTCCATAACAACATTGACTTGAACCTGCCTGATCTCACCTCAGCTGTGCCTGGTTGTAGTTCACCTATTTTAGTTTGCACTAGGTCATGTGGTAAAAATAGTAATGAACCCCTCTGAGTGAACCTTTGAAAAACAGTAACAAGACAATGCAGGCACAACCTGGAGGCCAGATGATTGGGGAAACATCCTATGGCTGCCTTCTTGTCGCCATGGCACCTTCAGTTCAGAGGTTACCAAAGGGCTCAGTCAGTGATATCCTCTTAGCAAATCAGTGGAAGTAAATGTGCCTGGGAGGGGATGGCTGCTACTGTAAACCTGTTATGTAACAGCTACAACAACTGTGTGGAGAGAATGGTACACGTGTAGCCCATTTTATTTAGATAATCTCTGTTCATCTGGGCAAATAGATGGTTATTCAAGAAGGGGATGCCTTGGAAGACTTCAATTATGTTCACAATTAATTTAAAAATATTCAAGTCTTCCAAGGCTAGGATAAGAATGGATACCAGTGACACCTGCGGCTAACAGCAGTATGTTACAGGGGTATTTAGCCAGGTTGCATTGCCTGTCAAATTCGAGCTAACTAACGTTATAGTTCCTAGTTAGCTGCTCACAGTAGTGCCTACTAGCTAACTAGCTCGATAACAAGCTAACTAGCGTGATAGTAGATAGCTACAGCTAAGTAACTAACGTTAGATAACCTTTCCTTGGAAACAGAGCACACGTAACTACATATATGTTCCATGAGTGGGACTGCTTGATAGACATCAGTAGCTAGCTAGCTAACTAACTAACGTCGTAAGAGTGCATGCAACTGGTTTAGAAACTCTGTGGTGAGAGCATGATAGTTAGCCTCCTGGCTGGCTAGCGATTCTTACCTGCGTTCCAACAACAGCTATCTGAGGCAGCTGGATAATGTCCGCGCCAACTGTATTAAACACATCTTGTAATTTGTTGATGACAGGGATAAGGGCCTCCATAGCTCTGAAAGGGCTGTACATGTAAAATAAATGGAATAACTAGACCGTTAACCTGCTCAACACAGGCACAAAGTCATCCAATGTCCGTCACACCGCCACAATTTACTCCGCCCAGAGAACTGCGCACAACATATTTCAGCACTGCATTATGGGACTTTGCGTTTCCCCATAAGGAAATTATCAAAGGAACAGTAAAAAAAAGTAAAAAAATAAACTACATTTACAAGCATTGACATCATGATGCACCAATGTTAAAGTAAATAGGTTTCCATCCAATTGGCGACAGATTTTCAATGGTGAACAATGAGACAGATATTTCACCGGATGTATGAATGTGAAGCATCCGGTGTGCGGTTCCACTCACTACAACTTATTCTCCCGACAGTGGAAGAATATGGATTTTGACCGACGTTCTGCTAATTTACTCACCAATGGAATATTTTATGTCAATGCAGTTCTGTTTCTAAAACTAAAATAAGTTATGAACAGAGTGGACACATTTTTGTAGACTTTATCCAAGGCCGGCAGTGGGAAAAGATGTAGACTATATAATTTGCAAATTTACAAAAATTGCGTTGGTTAGGAGTACAAGGGCGAATTAAGTTATTGCACAAGCGTACTTCAGAGTGGGCGTTCCCTAACGGAAATACCTGCTAGAACGTGCCAATAGACTCTCGCTAGCTCGTGCTTGTCTCTGCCCACCCCCTTGCTTGCTCTGCGCACTATGATTCATTTGCTCCGATTGGAAACGACAGGCTGTGTTCTATCTTGGGTTAGATATAAACATCTTTGAATGATGTTCCCACCAAACGGACTTGTTGCACAGGTAAAACCAGTGCGTGATGACGTAGTGCAAACAAAATGTAATTTTTCTGCTTGTTTCGTCAAAAAATCTAAAGTTGTGTTTTCATCACATTTTAAACTATATCGATTAGTTGTTACGAAAATTGTTGCGTTAAATAGGAAATGTGCCTACTCTGGTTTTGGAACATGCGCTCGAGAAAACAAGGAACTATGTAAATATTTAGCCATTGAGTCAAGTTGTTACAGAGGTAATATGGAGTGTGCAAACCTGCTACCTATCTGACAAAGATTGGCACAATTCCACAGAATGAAAATACACATCTTTGTTCTCATCTTTTATTTCCTGAACCATTTTATTTTTTTTTTTTACATTTTCAGGGAACATACCCTATTTTCTGTCAAGGTAACACACATTTTATCCATAGGATTAAAATTATGAAAGTGCAAACAAACATCAAAATAGCACAATGACAATGCCAGCAAGTAACAGTGAATACAATAGGAGCTGGCTTTAAAATATTGCACAACATAAACTTGGGCACATATTCATAAAGCATCCCAGAATATGTGTGCTGCTGATCTATGATCAGTTCCGCCTGACCATGTAAATGTTATTCATTTTGATCTACAGGCTAAACTGATCCTAGATCAGCACTCCTACTCAGAGACCGTTTCTGAATACAAGCCCAGGAGAACAGATATTTCTAGTCTACAGACTAGTGAAACATGAGGTAACGGGGTGGTTATGAGGTGTTGGATGAATAGCACTGGATATATTTACACCAAAGTTAGCTTATAAATTCAAGTGGTCCATGTAGACAGGAGGAGATATGATAACATTTCCTGTGGAGTGAACAATGTAGCTAGCTACGTAAACAGCAAGTAGTTTAGATGTTATCTTTGCCAATACCAGTTCTTGTAGATCTGAATATTTTTTTCCTAATTTTCAAGCATCCCTTGCCACAAAAAAGGAACTTCAGGCAGCATCAAAATGCTGCATTACAGTTTCACTAGCATTGTTCTCCATTTATCAAGCGGAAAGCAAACCTGTCACCTGTAATTTTCCACACCGTTTTGTTCCAACTAAAGGCTGCTGGATTCACACAATGGAGCAGTAGGCTATACAAAATACTACATGCACACAGAAAAATGTATAGGTTTGAGAGTGGTAGTAGTTACTGAAAATTACAATAACAATGCTCAAGTGAAAACATTCTTCCATTAATTATTATTTTTTTCTTTCTCATGGACAATTGAAGGTGCTTAAGCCAACAATACTGATACTATGTTCCCTTGCATCTTTAGGTTTGCAAGGGACTATATAATAAATAACTGAAAAGCTATTCCTCAAAAAGCCTATCTAAATATTAAACGAGTTACTAAATATACGGTACATAGAATTACATTGTATTCTATATACAGTGCCTTTGGAAAGTATTCAGACCCCTTGACTTTTTTCACATTTTGTTACGTTATAGCCTTATTCTAAAATTGATTCAATATTTTTTTTTCTCATCAATCTACACACAATACCCCATAATGACAAAACAAACAGGTTTTTAGAAATGTTTGCAAATGTATTAAAAAAAAAACGGAAATACATTATTTACATAAGTATTCAGACCCTTTGCTATGAGACTTGAAATTGAGATCAGGTGCATCCTGTTTCCATTGATCCTCCTTGAGATGTTTCTACAACTTGATTGGAGCACACCTGTGGTAAATTCAATTGTTTGGACATGATTTGGAAAGGCACACACCTGTCTATTTAAGGTCCCACAGTTGACAGCGCATGTCAGAGCAAAAAACAAAGCCATGAGCTCGAAATAATGTCTGTAGAGCTCTGAGACTACAGGATTATGTCGAGGCACAGATCAGTCACTCTGACAGAGCTCCAGAGTTCCTCTGTGGAGATGGGAGAACCTTCCAGAAGGACAACCATGTCTGCACCACTCAACCAATCAGGCCTTTATGGTAGAGTGGCCAGACGGAAGCTATTCCTCAGTAAAAGGCACATGACGGCCCGCTTGTTGTTTGCCAAAAGGCACCTAAAGACTCTCAGACCATGAGAAACCAGTTTATCTGGTCTGATCAAACCAAGATTGAAGTCTGGCCTGAATGCAAAGCGTCACGTCTGGAGGAAACCTGGCACCATGGTGGTGGAAGCATCATGCTATTTTTCAGCAGCAGGGACTGGTCAGGATCGAGGGAAAGATGAACGGAGCAAAGTACAGAGATCGTTGATGAAAACCTGCTACAGAGCACTCAGGACCTGAGACTGGGGCAAAGGTTCACCTTCCAACAGGACAACAACCCTAAGCTCACAGCCAAGAAAATGCAGGAGTGGCTTCAGGACAAGTTTCTGAATGTCCTTGAGTGGCCCAGACAGAGCCCGGACTTGAACCCGATTGACCATCTCTGGAGAGACCTGAAAATAGCTGTGAATTGATACTCCCCATCCAAACTGACAGAGCTTGAGAGGATCTGGGGAGAAGAATGTGAGAAACTCCCAAAATACAGGTTTGCCAAGCTTGTAGAGTCATACTCAAGAAAACTTGAGGCTGTAATCTCAGCCAAAAGTGCTTAAACAAAGTATTGAGTAAAGGGTCTGAATACTTATATAAATATGATATTTCCTTTTTTAAATTTGTAATAAATGTGAAAGTTTTTTGCTTTGT
Organism: Thymallus thymallus; assembly: GCA_023634145.1. Classification (NCBI taxonomy): domain Eukaryota; kingdom Metazoa; phylum Chordata; class Actinopteri; order Salmoniformes; family Salmonidae; genus Thymallus; species Thymallus thymallus. The sequence continues at coordinate 28,080,817 of CM042413.1, forward strand.
CATTATGGGGTATTGTGTAGATTGAGGAAAAAAACAATTTAATCAATATTAGAATGCGTCCAATGTAACAAAATGTGGAAAAAGTCAATATAAAATATTTTACTCTACAACATATAAAATATTTTACTCTAAAACATTCAAATTCCTAACTATACTGTGAGCAAGATTTTCAGTGCTGGAATTTATTATAAAAAATGACTAACTGAGTGTGCTAAAAAGTGTTTTCATTGGCTACTTTGACTCAACAAAATAGCAATGACCAGCACTTAGGTCACAGCAGCAACAAAAACAGCTGGCTCCCACCACAGGTGCCTATCCATGTGCAAGCTGTGGCAGGGTCATGTTTATTAGGGCACAACGTAGAGAAACATTTAAAAATGCTATGCAATGGAAAACAAGCATTTCATATTGGACAAGTTCAGATAGTACCTCCCCATTTCAGGCTACTTTCTTCCGTTTCGTGCCTGATGAACACGACACGGGACGTGGATACCGACAAGACCTCTGTCCTCAGGAGCCAGTGCAGTCAGTGTACGTGGTGACCATGTTCCCCCTGCGCTGTGTCACTGTTCTGCAGTGTTGCTTCGTTGTAGTACCCTGAAATGTGCTCTCCGTCCGCTTAGTAGTGTCCCTGTCAAAAGTAAACATCTTTTCCATGTCGTCAAACATGTCGTCAAAGCCACCACCAACTGCTGCTCCAAAGGCCCCCTGGAAGTGTCTCTTGTGCCTGCTGTGGTGGGCCTCCTGGTGGGTCTGGAAGTGGTCCTTGACGTGCCTTTGGTGATGGGCGTGCTGGTTCTGGCTGTAAATATCAAAGTCCTTCAACATGTCGTTGAAGGGCTGGTGGACGTTTGGACCGTTTGGGTCTTTGGTTCCGTCATTATAGAATGTGCCGGGACCAAACTGGTCGTACTCTTGTCTCCTCTTCTCATCTGATAATGTTTCATATGCTGTAGATGAGAGAAGTGAAAGAAAAAGGTTTCAGATCATAACAATGAGTCTATTAGCAGTACAGTGTAAAAAACACTAGTTTTGCACAACATGTTGTATAATTTGGCTACAATAATAAGAAAGAACACGTTGGAAGGAATGTGAGGAGATGGACATTTTTACATGAATAAAAGACAAAAGATGAAATAAGCAATAACCTTACTATAATGGGAATATATCATTTAGAATGATCAACACAATGTTTAGCATATTTGGAGTTTCTTTAATACACATAATTTGCAGTGTTACACTCAATGCGCAGGTTGATGGTCACTAGACTTGAAGCTGAATGTTGTTATGGATTAGTCTCATGTCTGTTGATAGTGATTGACTCCAGACTGGAGGTACAAGGACAGAGGAAACTGATAATTCACCGTTGTATAGATGACATTATGTGAACACCATGTGATTCTGTAGCAGCTTACAAAGTCACTGCCTGTTTGTTTTGACTCCCTAAAAGCCTCTTGTGTGTGTGTGTTTACAGAACATGTTGTGCTCTCTGATTAGGATATAAGGGCCTGTCTCCAAGAGGCTGGTGTTTACAGAACATGTTGTGCTCTCTGATTAGGATATAAGGGCCTGTCTCCAAGAGGCTGGTGTTTACAGAACATGTTGTGCTCTCTGATTAGGATATAAGGGCCTGTCTCCAAGAGGCTGGTGTTTACAGAACATGTTGTGTCTGATTAGGATATAAGGGCCTGTCTCCAAGAGGCTGGTGTTTACAGAACATGTTGTGCTCTCTGATTACGACATAAGGGCCTGCTCAGAGAAGGCCAGCTAGACATTTTATCTGCTTCTGCTCTGGAGGAGTCTCCCTGTTGCAACTTGTAATAAACCAGAATTACTTTTTATTGACTTCTCTTTTGTTCACCTGGAATTTCCTATTACACTTACCCTCAGCAACTTCTCTGAACTTTGTCTCAGCATCTGGGCTCTTGTTCTTGTCTGGGTGATACTTCATTGCCAGCTTGTGAAAAGCCTTCTTTATCTGACGCTCGTTGGCATCTTTCCGCACTCCCAGTATGTCATAGTAGTCCTTCTTGGCAAGTATCAAATCTGTTATCATCAGGATACACACTGCAAATGTTAAGGCTGACTGTGCAGTTGCCATGGTGCTGGTGGCTTCTGTAAAGTAGATATGGGGAGAGTAGATGAACAGTTGAGATCCCAGATCCAGGCCTATACGTCTATGGTTGAGATAAGCTACACTACAGCATACACATGTACCACATGACAACGCATTGAAACCACTGTGCAATTTGTGATTTGTGCAAAGGACTGGGCAGAAAAGGTCTTACTAGTATTAATATCATCTCCAACATAAAGATCCCCCTGTTCCCACATAATCTAGTATATCAGTTTTAGTTAAACAGTACCTTGAGTTGAGAGCAGTGATACAGCTATCAAATTTGCACTTATCATCAACATCGCTCATACTGTGAGTCAGTCATCTTGACTAACGTTAAGCAGTATTGATGGAGCCAGCCAGGCAAATTGAACCTGTTGAGTTAAGTATGAACTCCCTAAGAAAAGTCAGTTTAACCTGAACTGACACGATGGATGTCAGCAATATTTTCCATATATATTTTTCATTAATCCCAATGTCATGACACTGGCACAATAAACGGCATTGCTGATGAGATTAAATTAGCTAGATATTTTGATAGTTTATACACTGGTTAGCAAATGTTAGATAGATGGTTAGTTAAGAATTTAGCGCTAGCAAGCTTGATTGCCCAGAAAATAAAACCCAATAATTCAATGACACTAATAATGAATTTATGCAAGGACACATAGCTGCGACAATACAGTTTTGCTTACCTTTTTTCTGAACTGCGAAGGATAACGGCTTTAGCGTCGCTCTATTTTGACGCTCCATCACACTGAACGCAAACAACACGAATCGCAATGCGATTGGGCTATTCGCTACCAAGTGATTTCTGACTCCGCCCTCATTTCCTCACTTTCCGCGGGAAAATAAAGCTTGAGGCTGTAGAAGCGGGTTTGTTTTTGTATGGAGATAAATTGCTAATATGCTACGTTAGGCCCAGATCAAATGTTTGTTTTGTAATGCTTACGTTGTTACGAATGTACTGGTGTAAATGGACGCTGTAAACGGCATCCATCTTTTCCTCTGTTGAAGACGGCATGACCACAGATATAAAACTCTTTGACATTTTATTTATTTGTATTTTATTTAACCTTTATTTTATCAGGGAGTCATACTGAGACCAAGGTCTCTTTTACAGATGAGTCCCGAATGACATAAATTACAGAAAATATACACATCAATATAAATACAAGATAGAAAGAAAAACATGGTCATAAAAAACAAACACATTCATCAGTAAAAAGGTCCTCAATCAGCCTTCTGAATTGTCCAAGAGGCATAAAAACATCACATTTAAGAATATTTAAAAGATTGTTCCACAAATAAGGTGCAAGGAAACTAAAAGCTGATTTACTTAACCCCATAGAGACCAGAGGAATTTCCAGAGATAAGCATCCCTGAGACCAGGTATAGTAACTCATAGTTCTAAAGTTTAGTAGAAATGTTAGGTACAGTGGGACTTTTTGTAAAAGGGCTTTATAAATGAAAACATAGCAATGTATCAACCTACGTGACATCAAAGATAGAGAATGAAAATTGTCACCTGTAATAAAGCGCAGTGCGCTATGATAAACTGCATCTCAAATCAAATCAAATTGTATTGGTCACATACACGTGGTTAGCAGATGTTATTGCGGGTGTAGCGAAATACTTGTGCTTCTAGCTCCGACAGTGCAGTAATATCTAACAAGTATCTAACAACAGTTTCACAACATATACCCAAATACACATAAATGTAAGTAAGGAATGGATTGATAATATATACATATTCTGTATGTCAGGGCGGCATTGGACTAAGATACAGTGGCATAGTAACTTTATAGTATACAGTATACACATAAGAGATTGGTGATGCAGTATGTAATTACGATTAAGTGACTAAGATACCGAAGAATAGTATAGTGTACAGTTTATACATATGAGATGAGTAATGCAAGATACGGAAACATTATTAAAGTGACTAGTGTTTAATTTCCTTAAAGTGGCTGGTGATTTCTAATCTATGTCTATAGGCAGCAGTCTCTGATATGCTAGAGATGGCTGTTTAGCAGTCAGTGGCATAGTATAGAGTACAATACAGTATATACTTATTGCCGTACCGTTGCCTCATTAAAGTGGTGACTGCTATTTGTTGAATAATTACCTACTACGTCTAATTATTGGATTAAATTAATCCTGCAATAATTAGCTCATTAGGATTCCTGGGGCACCACGGAGAGAAATGTATTCTACTGTTTTCACTCTCCGAATTTAACTCAAGTGTTTTGTCCTATCTTTCGATATATAGCAGTCCCTTATTTAATGTCTGTTGCCTAATGAATCTCTTCTAGACGTCACGGACTTCGTAAATCTGCACAAACCCCAGCTCAAACTAATCCTTCCATAATACACAAATTGGTTTAATGATTTATTTACTAGCTAAATGACAATACAGGATAAACACAGTAATGGGTTATAAAATATGGATCTCATACAATTAAACTTAGTATGATAACAGGTCCCTAGCGGACCAATACAATATGACACTTGTTAAACACGATAGAGAGAGAGAGAGAGATATATATCTAGGAAGAGAAACACCCTTCAGTACATTTGGAGACTACACTTAGTTAGCCCTAATACCTTGCCCGCACTGCCGCTTTATGGGTCGAAATGTAAATGCATGTATTTACTTTGTTAAAGGCCTCCGTTGATTATCTCTGTTGCCCACTTCAGGTGTCTGTTCCCTCGAACTCGTTCCTGAAGATTGGTCTTCTGAGGGCGGCTAATCAGCCGTGGTAAGTCACTGCTTTCATCCCCTCTGATGGGGATGAAAGCAGTGACTTAGAATAGAGTAAACATGGTGATTCTGCTCGAATCCACCTACTTAGATACAGTTCTCGACCGTAGCATTGATTGTTCCAAAACATTATTTTGTTGGAACCTTGTGTTGTCCTTTTTGGGGTCGTGACTTATCATAGACCTCTGCCTGCAGCGCGAATGTCCTCTAGTCAAGAAAGTTTATGCGAATCTTAAGGTTAACTAAGGTTTTATACGTTTTTGGGCGGAACAGGCGTTTCTGTCGTTTATGACCTTCTTATCTGATTTCCCTGAGCGTAGCTTGGGCAAGCAAGGCATTAGAATTAACTATGATCTTGTGTAAACAGCTAAAATCAGTTTTATCATCACAAAAATATTCTCTTTAATCTGAATATTTTCTGCCAAACGTACAGGATCTAAACACCAGGTACACAGTAGTAAAACTCTTAAAGTTACAATGTTTTCGTCATCACATCTTCATTCAATCTTTAATGACATCATTCATATGCCAACAGTCCTCATTTTTGACATTTCAGCTAAAATGTATCATGTTCCCAATGTCTTATTTCATTGGCCTATTGTTTTGGCTCCAAGTGATAGTCTTAACAAAGGATCATAAAACATGGGCATTTTCCCTCTTCTTCTCTTGTGGGAGAGAGAGAAAGTCTGGATTGTGTCAGCCAAAAAAAGGTGTCAAAACTCCCCCTTTTACCACCAATCCATTCAACCCCCTCCCCTCCATTTTGGGGGGGAGAGGAGCTTGGCAGAGATGGGACCATCATTCTGTCTAACCTCAAGTCATGACAATATGAGATGGGTGATGCAATATGTACACACAATTATTGTGACTAAGATACTGTAGAATAGTGTAGAGTGCAGTTTATACATAGAGATGAGTGATGCAGATTATTATTAAAGTGGCTAGTGTTCTATTCCTTAAAGTGTCTATAGGCAGCCACCTCTGGTGTGTTGGTGATGGCTGTTTAGCAGTCTGATAGCCTTGAGATAGAAGCTGTTTTTCAGTCTCTCGGTCCCAGCTTTGATGCTCCTGTACTGACCTCGCCTTCTGGATGATAGCGGGGTGAAAAGGCAGTGGCTCGGGTGGTTGATGTCTTTGATGATATTTTTGGCCTTCCTGTGGCATCGGGTGCTGTAGGTGTCCAGGAGGGCGGAAAGTTTGCCCCCAGTAATGCGTTGGGCAGACCAGGCGGTGATGCAGCCCGACAGGATGTTCTCAATTGTGCATCTGAACACATTTCTTTAGCCTCCTGAGGTTGAAAAGGCACTGTTGCGCCTTCTTCACCACACTGTCTGTGTGGGTGGACCATTTCAGTGTGTCGAGGAACTTGAAGCTTTCCACCTTCTCCACTGAATAAAAATGGACTACTTTAAAATCGAGATAGCCTCAATGGCGCTGCCATTGCTGTCACAGACGCTATAATTGCACTAACCTAACGTAGCAGGCGTAAAATAAATGCCTGAAACTAGATCCCCTAGATACTGGTCTTGACGAGAAGAAAAAAAAGCTGTCGGAGGAGGTTCTCTTCTGCACTGTTCAACCAATCCAGTAAATGTGGAGGATAAGTTAAGATGGTGTGCCTCCTTTTTAACATCCAAAAGCGGAAGTTGCGTCAAAGGTTCTCTTTCCATTTCCCCCAAAACCCGGAACATCCGGTTGTTAGGGACTGGGCAGAGGCTATAATAGAGAGAAATAGTAATGGCGTCTTTTTGTGAACTGTCTTGTGCACGTTTTAAATTGACACAATACCTGTTAGCAAAGGTGTCAGTTAGAGATGACATGCAGGAGCTTGCAGGGATTTGTAGACTTGCATGATTTCTACTTTGATTCTAATTAGCATTTTCGAATCTGAGAGATAATAGAGCTGAATATATTGATAAACGTGACCTTGTTCAAGAGAAATTTACATGGTTAAGCCTACACGAAACACAGCCCTTATTTTAGGTGTCTCAAAAATTATATAATGGAAAAAGCAAAATTTTTCCTATAGGGATGGCTGAACTAACTAGAGGAAACCTATTTCCGGGGTTTAGGACTACAAACCAGCGAGGGGGTGGGTAGCAGGCTGGAGAAGGTGTGGGAGGTAGGGGACACACGTGTACACACATGTACACACAGAAGATGGAGGGCACACGTGTTATTATACACACTGAGATATCTATGGCCTGTGGTTAACTCACGTATCTGCCCTCTCATTGGCTACAATGGTCCCACCTGATCCGCCTCCTCCTGCCTGCCTTCCATCTTTAAGGACATTATTTCCATTGAGGGGATTCTATTCATCTGGCCTGTGCGTGTCTTTTACCGGGGAAAATGAATTGCATTAGTGTTGGAACCAGGCTGCCTCCCGGCCGTGAGAGATGTAGGTTTCTGGATGATGCACCATGTTGCCTTGTTGACAACATGACCGAGTGGCGCAGATTACTGTTTGCTCCTCCCTCTCCGCTTTTTGTCAGGTCACGTCAGGGGCCATAGACCAGTGCCCCGCGATTCAGCATAATCGAATCCACCCATTTGTTAGCGCAGTCACTACACTATCTTGTCAATATAATAGACTTCTGGCTCACGCCCAGTAGGAAGTCTGGTTCCAAATCGAATGCAATCAACTCTAACCCGGTTCACTCGGGGCATTAATCGAATCCCCTCAGTGGGCTGATAGTGGGAGGTGATAAACAGCCAATTGTAGGTCAGATCTAAGACCACGTGATCATTGTTTTCCTATTTTTTGGCCATCAATATAAACTGTCACGTCGAATGACCCCAACACATACCAAGAAGCTTGTTGTGAATCGTGTTTACAGGTTTTATTTTTCTGTTACGAGAGTCAAGGAAGTCTTCAGATTTCACGAAACCGTCAACAGGACACTGGTATGTTATCATAGCCTGGTTAAACTGTTAAATTCAGCTAGCTAACGTTCACCGTTTAGCGGATGTTTCTGGAATACCGGTAGCTAGCAATTCTAGCTAACTGGGTTTTGTCGTTAGCTAGTTAACGTTCATTCATACATTACCTACTTCCCCAGCTTTAATCAACACGTGGTTTTAAATAATGTGATTGTATTCCAATGGGATAACACATCTGTAACATGGTTATATAACATATATTAGCTGTGACTGAACTGCGGCTGGCCGTGTCTAGGTAACACACATCATTGGTCATCGGGTGCATTTGCAGTTATGCAATCGACATGCTAGCGCCTCTACTAGCCTATCTAGATAACAGCCGCCTAGCCCAGAGCTGGACTTACAAGATAGTTACATAAATCTCCAATGTGTTGATACTACTACACAGTACCTCAAAGTATGTTTTAGTAATGTTTTTTATTGTCCACCAGCGTCATGAAGGAATAAACAAATGAAAGCTGTCTTCCAAGACGAAGAGGGATGTCTCTTAGATGGGTTCCAGATTCTTGTGTGCTCAAAGTAAACAGAGTAGTGAACTTCTGGCATACACAAGGTCAACGAGCAGCATCGCTTCCATTGCCTTCTCTGCGACACCCTTCTTGTAGGTTTGCTGTCCGGCCAGGCCTTAGCCACAAAGTTGGCTATCTCAGCTGGAAGTATACCCACAGCCCGAAAAGTAGAAGTCGCAGTAAGCTATGGCTCTGCAGAGCTAGCCAGGTAAGACACAGGCTTGGGGTCCACACCAGCGCCTACTACTTAAATACCTCCTCCTCGCGCTGGTCCACTGGTCTCAGCCACACCATGTCGCGCTTCAGGAGCACCCTGGATTCCGTCTCCAAGGTTGTGAGCGGGTCACACACCGAGCTCCTCTCCAAGATAGCCCGGCTCAAAGCCAAACCCAAACAGAACGCCATTGAGGCAGGGAAAGTAGTGGAAGCCAGCCCGGAGATGGGCCTAACACCGCAGGGTCAGGGTCCTGCAGGGTACCCTTCCCTAGTCCCAGCTCCATCTCCAACCCCAGCTCCTGCTTATACTTCTGCTAACGCCACTGCTAACGCTACTACACCTTCTCCAATCCCTGCCTCTGTGTCTGCCCCTAGTCCACCACCTACTACAGCCACTGCTTCTACACCCACACCTACTCCATCTCCTACACCCACACCTATTCCATCTCCTACACCTGGCCCTACTTGTGGCATTAGCACCAGTGCCCCTCCTATTGCTACCCCTCGCCCCAACATTGCCAGGGCAAATTCTGCTGTCTCAGGCCCTAGTGTCCAGGAAGTCAGACAGAGGAGGGTGCAGCGTACAGCCACAGCATCCACTGTCCCAACCACTGTGGCCACCAACGGAAACACCAAAAGGGCGGAGCAGGTAAAATCACCACCACTAGAGAGTAGTGCACCCGAAAGAGCCACCACCACAGTCTCCAAACACCCTACAACACAACTCTTCCATCCCAGCGCCTTCTCGGTTAACCTGGATGAGACATACAACTACCTGTCCCACCACGTGAACTCCTACTTCGGCAGCATAACAAAGGCTGATGAGAAGAGAGTGCATAACATGGACCGTGGTTCCACTGACCTCCTGCCGATGGTAGACAAAACGGCCCCAGGGTCTGCTACTGCTGCTACACCCCTAGGTGCCCCGTCTTCTAAAAAGGGTATCGGCCATTACCTGTCCTACTCTGGTGACACTGTACAGGCCTTTGTAGGGAGCTACATTGCTCCCCTGGTCCCCAGGTTTAGTAGGGCAGCTCCTCAACCCAAGATTGCTGCGGTAGAGCAGGAGAGGCTGAAGGCAGAAGAGGCAGGGGCAAAGCCATGGCAAGGAGAGGTGGCAGTGAATATGGAACAGAAGGCTGCAGAGGAAAGAGCCAAGCGACTGCTGCTCCAAAGAGAGAAGGTAGGCCTACATTATAGCGTCTGTCAATGGTCTTGACTGTTTGGAATCATGTTGAAAAGGAATGCAACCTGTTGAAGCATGACAGACTGACTAGGTGAATCCAGGTGAACGTTATGATCCCTTCTTGATGTCCCTTGTTAAATCCGCTTCAATCAGTGTAGGTTAAAGAAGGGTTTTTAAGCCTTAAGACAATTGAGATATGGATTGTTAATGTGTGCCATTTAGAGGGTGAATGGGCAAGACAAAATATTTAAAGTGCCTTTGAACAGGGTATGGTAGTAGGTGCCAGACGTACCGTTTTTTTTGTCAAGAACTCGTTTTTTGTCACTATTGTGGCCTGTTTTCATATAAATACAACAACATACACAGGGAAAGTACACCTGTTTACTAGGCTGGTGATTCCAGAAGGCTCTCACACAGGGTTATTTTTGAAGAGGGATTCTAGGAACCCTCTAGCTAGCACATCGTGCCACTGTCACATCATATGTTGGAGTCACAACTGGTGGGACATATCAGTCCTGGCAACGTTCCACCATAGGCTATACCCTCCATATACAACTATGTCATGTAGGCATCATTGGAGGCTGCTGAGGGGAGGACGGCTCATAATCCAGGCTGTATCACATCCGACCGTGATTGGTAGTCCCATAGGGCGGCACACAATTGGCCCAGCGGCGTCCAGGTTTTTCCGGGGTAGGCTGTCATTGTAAATAAGAATTTGTTCTAAACTGACTTGCCTAGTTACAAAAAAAAATAATGGCTGGAACAGAGCAAATGGAATGGCATCAAACGCATGGAAACCATTAGCCCGTCCTCCCTTAAAGTGCCAGCGACCTCCTGTCGTAAATCCTCTTAACCTTCTAACAATATAAAGGGTTTTGGTTCTTCTTACAAAATAAACTCTTTCAGGCTTAAAAAAAACAGTAATTTTAGTGTAAGCACTCCTATAAACATGTACGGTGTAAATGTAGGTAGGTTGTGTCTGCTTGGTTTAGACATGTCAATAACTCAATACAAAATGAGGTATTAGATAAGCCAGACTTAGAAGTGTCTAACTAGTGTGTGTGATCTGTTCCTAGATCATAGCTAGGGTCAGTGTGGACAACCGGACCCGGGCCTTGGTCAAGGCGTTACACCGAGCGTCTGATGTCCGGGTCTACATCAACAGAGTGGAGGAGCTCAGCTATCATCTACTGGAGTTTCCTGAGACCCGCGGGGTGGCCGTCAAGGTGGGCCTATTGTCAACATTGTCATAAAATCAGTGTTTCAGTAATGTGGATTTTAACTTAATGGAAAAATCTGCATTATTTACTGCTGTACAATAGCTTGGAAAACACACACACAATAAAGTATCTACCTAATCTACCTAATCTACCTATCTCACCTCACTAACAACTGTGTTTAAGCAGTGTCTCCTATCTGTCTAGCCTGATAAATTATTCACCCAAATCTTCCATTTTAGACCTCACCTCAGAGCAGTATGCAGTACAGCAGTTTTTCTACATAGATAATCATGTGGTGTCTGGTGAGAATATCTGGGGCAGCTGTTCTGTTTGTCTTGCTCTTTTGGGTTGCGTCCAAGTTGGCACCCTATTCCCTAATATAGTGTACTACTTTTGACCAGGGCACATCCTTAAGCTCTCTCACGAAATGTCAACTTTTGCTATGGCAACAGCTTAGCCAACATAGTGCTGTATAAGATAAGTCATTCATTGAGAGAACTTTGTTACTATATACAGATGCAAGAAAGTTTGTGAACCCTTTGGAATTACCTGGATTTCTGCCTTGATTACTCATAAAATGTGGTCTAATCTTCATCTAAGTCACAATAAAAGACAAACACAATCTGACTGAACTAATAACACACAAACAGTTGTACTTTTCACATTTTTATTGAAGACCTTGAGTAATCATTCACAGTGCAGGCTGGAAAAAGTAAGTGAACCCTTGAATTTAGTAACTTGTAGATCCTCCTTTAGCTGCTTATAAGACTTGCACAACGTTGGGGAGGCATTTTGAACCATTCCTCCCTACAAATCTGTTTCAGTTCATCAATATTTCTGGGTTGTCTTGATTGCACAGCCCTCTTCAGGTCATGCCACAGCATCTCAATTGGGTTAAGGTCAGGACTCTGACTTGACCATTCCAAAACACAAATATTATTCCTTTTCAGCCATACTTTAGTTGATTTACTTGTGTGCTTTGAGTCATTGTCTTGTTGCATCACCCAACCTCTCTTAAGCTTGAGGTCATGGACTGCTGCCCTGACATTCTCCTGTAGAATGTCTTGATACACTTTTGAATTCATTGTTCCCTCAATGATTGCAAAGCATCCAGGCCGTGACGCAGCAAAGCAGCCTCAAACCATGATGCTCCCTCCACCATGCTTCACAGTTGGGATGAGGTTTTGGTGTTGGTGTGCAGTGCCCTTTTTCCTCCACACATAGCGTTGTGCATTTTTCCCAAAAAGTTTAACTTTTGTCTCATCTGTTCACAGCAGATTTTCGCAGAAGCATTGTGGAACATCCAGTTGGTCTTGGGCAAACTTGAGATGTGCCGCAATGTTTTTTTTAGACGGCAGTGGTTTCCTTCATTGTGTTCTTCCATTAACACCATTGTTGTTCAGTGTTTTTCTGATAGTGGACACATGAACAGACTTTTGTTGTTTGTAGAGTTTTCTGGAGGTCTTTCACCTCTTTCAGGATTGCCCTTTGTGCTCTTGGAGTGATCTTCACAGGACGCCCAAGGAGAGTAGCAACAGTCGTGAATCTTCTCCATTTGTAGACAATTTGTCTTACTGTGGATTGATGAACACCAAGGTCTTTAGCAATGCTTTTGTAACCTTTTTTCAGCTTCATGCATCTCTATAATGCGTCTTCTAAGGTCCTGTGAAGGTTTTTGGGATCGAGGCATGGTTCACACTAACCAATCTTTCTGGAGAAGAACAGATTTGTCAGTAACCAGGCTTTGTATGCCTTTATTTAAAGGGAATGGCACCTGTGCAACCCACACCTCCAATCTCATCTCCTTAATTGGAACACTTGACTCCAAATAGCTTTTGGAGAAGTTGTTAACACAGAGGTTCACTTACTTTTTCCAGCCTGCACTGTGAAAGATTACTCTGTCTTCAATAAAAATGTGAAAAGTACAACTGTTTGTGTGTTATTAGTTTAGTCATTTGTCTATTATTGTGACTTAGATGAAGATCAGACCACATTTGAGTAATCAAGGCAGAAATCCAGGTAATTCCAAAGGGTTCACAAACTTTTTGCAACTGTAGGTTTGTATGTGGGCCTATAGTCTGAGTAACAAAATATTAGGAACACCGTCCTAAAATTGACTTCACCCCTTTTTGCCCTCAGAACAGCGTCAATTCAAAACTCTCTCTAAGGACATCAATAAGGAATCATAGCTTTCACCTGTTCAGTCTGTCATGGAAAGAGCTGTTTGTTTTGTACACTCGGTGTATCATGCAAGTTATTTACATTAGACACCCTTATCTGTAGGGACTGTCCGATTGGACAACTTAACCTATTGTTTCTGGTCTGAGGAGACGTTGGTTAACCAAATCTTCAGGATTCAAGTGAGGATACAGAGTGTTTTAAAGTATGTTCAGTTACAGTATATGTAAGTCAGACCACTGGTCACAGGTGGTGCCTGCTATTTCCAATTACCTCTGTTTTTTGTGTTAATGTGTGTGGATACTGGAACTGCTGTTCACAGGGGTCACATGCAGTACATACTAAAATGTGTGCCCTACGCACGCCACTCGCTGTACTCTGAGGCTTCTGCTGAGTTTGTTTCTCAACCTTTTTTTTAATACCAGGGACTGGCAAGCTAGGGTTCCTTCTTCCTTGGGGACAGGTTTGGGGTATTTTTTTTTTTACATTTTTAAGTGAGCAAATTCATGAAGTAAACTTAAATTCCAATTCTCCGCAATGCTTGTCTGAGAAAAATGTGGAATTTCAGCGTAGTTCTTGAATTGACTGAATTGAAAACCACTTATGTTAAAACTGAATTGACCAAATTGCTGTCAGTTAAGTTAACCATATATTGTTATAATATCTTGCTTTGTGTGCCCCTCAGGAGAAGGCGATCCCATGCCTACTACGTCTCCGCCAGGCTGAGGACCCGTCTCTGAAGGCAGCAGTGAGGGAGGCCCTCACTCTGCTGGGATACACCAACCCTGTCAAGGGCCAGGGTATCAGGGTCCTGTCCATCGACGGAGGGGGAACCAGGTACAGTAGTGTGTGTGTGAAGGAGAGAGGGTAGCATAAGAGAGATGGATAGACTGTTAATTTGTGTGTGTGAATCTCTATTAGTGCTCTCCATGACGTTTGTGTGTGTGTGTGTGTGTGTGTGTGTTTTTTTTCTACTGTCCAGGGGACTGATTGCCCTTCAGACACTACAGAAACTGGAAGCCCTGACGGGCAAACCCATCCACCAACTGTTTGATTACATCTGTGGTGTCAGCACAGGTATGTTACGTTGTCCTCCTAACCTACTTTATCTCTGGCTTATAGAGTATGTGTGTGCGTGCGAATGCGCATGTGTGGGTATGTATGTGTGTGTGTGTTTCTGCGCGCGTGTGTGTACATGCATGTTGGTGTGAGGGCAGCGTTCCTAGCTTGCAGGGTGGATTAATCTAAACAGAGCAGAGTGCTCACCGCTCCTCCCAGTCAGTTCTGTACTGGGCTGAACCCATCTCAGTCCCATGGCTGACCCAGTTCCTGCTCTGGTCTTTCAACCCTCAACCCTGCTCTAATCTGTACCCTGCACTGCATGCCAGGACACAGGCATTATGGGGCCTGGAGGGTAATGGATGTCAGGACACAGGCATTATGGGGCCTGGAGGGTAAATTGATGTCAGGACACAGGCATTATGGGGCCTGGAGGGTAAATGGATGTCAGGACACAGGCATTCTTATCAAACCTACATAAAATGCTGGTAGTTATCATGTTTTGTCTGTCTATTTTATATAATATTCTAGGATCGTATGCTCAACCACCACACAGTGGCGCTGTTTACCATAACGCCCTTCTCCTCTCAAGGTCTATCATGGCCTGGCCATTTCTGTCATCTTAGCAACCCTAATGCGTTCCTTCTCACAAAGTGCTACACTACAGCTGCCACCAAACCTCTATCTTCCCTGGCCATGGTCTCTGTCTCTCTGTGTGTCTGCTGGTCTGTCTCCCTCTCTCCATATCCATTTTCCCTAATCCTCTCCAGTAGGAGGTAGCCAGCCTAGCTCTTGGCTCTCAGACGGGGTGTGTGTGTGACGGCTGGCCAGTGTGTGTTAGTCGGTGAACAGGTTAATGCCTTCCACCAGCTAAGTGAAGTGCACACTTTAACATTAAGTACAGCCACATCTGGACCACCACACCTGGAGTTGGCTGCCCGTCTCTCTCTTCGCACCTGCCATGCCAGCTTTGGGATAGGGGCCTGTCTTCTTGGATAGTGGCTAGCAGCAGCTGCCCCAACATCACTATATGGCCATAGCTGGCGTCAGTATATGGCTGTGGTCACGTGGACGCTAGCAGTGATCTGCTTGTCACTGTCGCTGGTTGGTTCAATGGTGGCCATTTTAATCCCAGCCAGTGTCTGTGGATGGATCATCCCTGTGTAATGATGCCCATAACGGATGATCCTGCAGGCAATTAGCCTCCTATACAGTTTGCCTCTCGCTCCGTAAGCCCCAGACCCCAATACTATTTGAAATCTTTAAAATACTTTGAGTGTTTCCCCTAGCCTGCCTGGGCTGCCAAATGTGTGGGGTTTTCAGTTTTGGGACTATTCTGTTGGATAATTAAGCCAGGCAAGCTCAGTTAATCACAGATTTATTTGAAATGATTTTTAAATATTATTTGAACCCAGGTCTGCCCCTGTTCCAGGGATGACTGGAAGAATGAGATTTACATTGTGGACTCCCTTTTGTCAAACAGCAACTCTGGATTCTGAAGGAAGGCTAGAGCTTTTATAGTGTCTTTATAAGGGGTAGTGTTTGTTTATAGTGTCTATTTATAAGGGGTAGTGTTTGTTTATAGTGTCTATTTATAAGGGGTAGCGTTTGTTTATAGTGTCTATTTATAAGGGGTAGCGTTTGTTTATAGTGTCTATTTATAAGGGGTAGCGTTTGTTTATAGTGTCTATTTATAAGGGGTAGCGTTTGTTTATAGTGTCTATTTATAAGGGGTAGTGTTTGTTTATAGTGTCTATTTTATAAGGGGTAGTGTTTGTTTATAGTGTCTATTTTATAAGGGGTAGTGTTTGTTTATAGTGTCTATTTATAAGGGGTAGTGTTTGTTTATAGTGTCTATTTATAAGGGGTAGTGTTTGTTTATAGTGTCTATTTATAAGGGGTAGTGTTTGTTTATAGTGTCTATTTATAAGGGGTAGTGTTTGTTTATAGTGTCTATTTATAAGGGGTAGTGTTTGTTTATAGTGTCTATTTATAAGGGGTAGTGTTTGTTTTATAGTGTCTTTATAAGGGGTAGTGTTTGTTTATAGTGTCTTTATAAGGGGTAGTGTTTGTTTATAGTGTCTTTATAAGGGGTAGTGTTTGTTTATAGTGTCTATTTATAAGGGGTAGTGTTTGTTTTATAGTGTCTATTTATAAGGGGTAGTGTTTGTTTATAGTGTCTATTTATAAGGGGTAGCGTTTATGCATGTTTCTCCTCAGGCCTAATGATTTTAAAGCATCAAGATGAAAATGTGTTGGTGTTATTGGCCTAACACAGAAGCATTTTAAAATGTACCTTCGTCCTCCACGTGTGTCTCAATATCCTCTTCTCGCTCTCCGCCAGGTGCCATCCTGGGGTTCATGCTGGGTGTATTCCAGATCCCTCTAAATGAGTGCGAGGTGCTCTATAGGAAGCTGGGTTCTGACGTCTTCAAGCAGAACGTCATCGTGGGAACCGTCAAGATGGGCTGGAGCCACGCCTTCTACGACTCTGAGACCTGGGAGAACATCCTCAAGTCAGTATTTAATAGAATGGAATAGATTAACTTCACAAATTAAGAACAGCACAGCAGCTCAGTTTCTCTCAAAGTGCATTGGAGGAGATAATCAAATGTCCCTTCCTGACTTCCTCCAATGAGCTTTGAGGGGAATGAAGGAAACAAGTACAGAGGAAGCAAGGATTTTAAGGCAAGTAACTTGTTCAGACAGCCCCAGACACAGCTCTCCTCTTTTCTTTTCTCCCACAGAGAGAAAATGGGCTCTGATCTGATGGTGGAAACATCAAGAAACCCCAAATGCCCAAAGGTGAGTTTTTATAACATGGCGTGACTAACAGTGTGGAGCTGGAAAACACACACACACACAGTTGGTGAGGGAGGACCCTGAGAAGGAAGTTCCTTAGTCTCTTAATAATGAGGTCACTGAGAAAGCCTCTGGCCATCCTCTCACTGGCTGGCTGGAACCATACTATTTCTACCACACACACACGCACACACACCCTTCTGCAACTGTGGCTAGGCTGACAAAGAATTCACACATACAGTAATTCCGTGTACGACAGCCAGGCTGAGGCTAGGCAGTGAAATAATGAGGTGTTCGGTAAGGATTATGTGTCAGAATATGTGCTTGTCTGTGGTGTCATCTTATAGTGCAATGACTCGTGTAACAGTTCTAATGATTGTATTTGAATAAATCCTCATAGCACTACGGTATTCTAAAGTCTTTTTAAGGATTTTCTACAGTTATATAACTTATATAGTAGTGTATTTTTTTTGTTCTGTTTAATCTTATCATTGTCATATTATTGTTACGTAATGTACACTACCGTTCAAAAGTTTGGGGTAACTTAGAAATGTCCTTGTTTTTGAAAGATTTTTTTTTTTTTTAAATAACATCAAATTGATCAGAAATACAGTGTAGACATTGTTAAAGTTGTAAATGACTATTATAGCTGGAAATGGCTGATTTTTTTTTTTATGGAATATCTACATGGGCGTACAGAGGCCCATTATCAGCAACCATCACTCCTGTGTTCCAATGGCACGTTGTGTTAGCTATTCCAAGTTTATCATTTTAAGAAAACCCTTATGCAATTATGTTAGCACAGCTGAAAACTGTTGTGCAAACGGGCTCTAAACAGAATAGAAAGAGGAGTGGGAGGCCCCGGTGCACAACTGAGCAAAAGGACAAGTACATTAGATTGTCTAGTTTGAGAAACAGACGCCTCACAAGTCCTCAACTGGCAGCTTCATTAAATAGTACCCTCAAAACACCAGTCTCAACGTCAACAGTGAAGAGGAGACTCCGGGATGCTGGCCTTCTAGGCAGAGTTACAAAGAAAAAGCCATATCTCAGACTGGCAAATAAAAAGAAAAGATTAAGATGGGCAAAAGAACACAGACACTGGACAGAGGAAGATTGGAAAAAAGTGTTAAAGACAGACAAATCTAAGTTTGAGGTGGTCGGATCACAAAGAAGAACATTCGTGAGACGCAGGCCAAATGAAAAGAGGCTGGAGGAGCGCTTGACGCCATCTGTCAAGCATGGTGGAGGCAATGTGATGGTTTGGTGGTGGTAAATTGGGAGATTTGTACAGGGTAAAAGGGATCTTGAAGAAGGAAATATATCACTCCATTTTGCAACGCCATGCCATACCCTGTGGACGGCACTAAATTGGAGCCAATTTCCTTTTACAACAAGACTATGATCCAAAGCACAGCTCCAAACTATGCAATAACTATTTAGGGAAGAAGCAGTCAGCTGGTATTCTGTCTATAATGGAGTGGCCAGCACAGTCACCGGATCTCAACCATATTAAGCTGTTGTGGGAGCAGCTTGACCGTATGTAAGAAGTGCCCATCAAGCCAATCCAACTTCAGGAAGCGTGGGGTGAAATCTCTTCAGATGAACTCAACAAATTGACAACTAGAATGCCAAAGGTCTGCAAGGCTGTAATTGCTGCAAATTGAGGATTCTTTGACGAAAGCAAAGTTTGAAGGACACAATTATTATTTCAATAAAAACTCATTATTTATAACCTTGTCAATGTCTTGACTATATTTCATGTATGTTTTCATGGAAAATAAGGACATTTCTAAGTGACCCCAAACTATTGAACGGTAGTGTATATGCCACCCCTCTTGTATCTCTTATGGGAATTATGTGTATATTGCAACACATTCTATTAATGTCACTCTTATTCAATACTGGGTTATGTACATGACATTTTAAATCACCAGCAGCTTATCAAATGGAAAAACAAAACATCTCATGTACCCTCTTACCTCCAGGTGGCAGCAGTGAGCACCATCGTGAACAGGGGCACTCCTCTGAAGGCCTATGTGTTCAGGAACTATAACCTGCAGCCAGGGGTGCGCTCCCACTACCTGGGGGGCTGTGAACACAAGTTGTGGCAGGCCGTCAGAGCATCCTCTGCTGCTCCAGGGTACTTCCAGGAGTTTGCCCTGGGACACGACCTTCACCAAGTAAGACGAGTTTTAGAAACCGTAATGCTTTCCCCCTTACAAAGCGCTACACTACAGTTGCCACCCATACTCCATATCTTCCCCGGCCATGCTTTCTCTCTCTCACTCTCTCACTCTGTCCTGTCTGTCTCCGGTTTGCCGGCGCTCGACTTCGTCTCAGTCCTAACACCCATGCAAATATATCCCTCAATTACCTGCTTCTCTTGCATTATCACTTAAATAATGTATGCCACTTAACAGGAGCTTTAATGCAAAGTGACTTAGGCCTACAGCACATTGTTTTATAGTGTATGTGAATTGCACCAGAACCTTGGCGTTGCTACCTCCACACTCTTACCAACTGAGTCATACAGGACCAAGGGGCTAACTCGGCCAATATGGACAGGGGTGGATATAGGCATTGTAACAGGATTATTATTCATGGTAAAATACTTCAGGGTGCGTCCTTCATAGCAGCAGCCTGTATTTAAAGGACTGGCCTCCCTCCAGTGTGTTCATATTATCCTCCATCATCCCAATCTCCTCAATACACTTCAGGAGTTTTGGTTTAATGTGAAAACCATCAGCGGAGTAAAATGGAGGAGCTCAATCCCAATCCCCCCCCCCCGTCAGGGTTTGTTTCCAGGAATTCACATTTGAACTGAGAGCAGGAAGAGTTGGGCAAACTAAGGTTTTGTCCTGAATGGCACCCTATCCTCTACATAGTGCACTACGTTTGACCAGCGCCATATTAGTGTTGTACATAGGAAATAGGGTGGTGTTTGAGACGCAGCCTGCCTGAGAGACACTTAACGTCAATATCCATTCTAAACAGGCATCTAAAGACGCATGCCATTAGACAAGACAAGAGCACAGCAACAACAAATACCTACATCCTGAATCCTCTCCCTCCACTCTCAGATATTTTACTGATCAATAATATTACAGCCCCTCTTCTGCCCCGGTTTACTGTATGGCCCTGACACACACACACACACACACACACTAAGTGCTGAGTGGGGCTTATTCATCAGTAAGCCCATCTGGCTGGCTACTAGTGACATCAAATCATGTCTGTCTCTCCAACACCAGGGGAATGATGTGGTGTTTTTTGTCTGTCTCTCTCCAACACCAGGGGAATGATGTGGTGTTTTTTGTCTGTCTCTCTCCAACACCAGGGGAATGATGTGGTGTTTTTTGTCTGTCTCTCTCCAACACCAGGGGAATGATGTGGTGTTTTTTGTCTGTCTCTCTCCAACACCAGGGGAATGATGTGGTGTTTTTTGTCTGTCTCTCTCCAACACCAGGGGAATGATGTGGTGTTTTATGTCTGTCTCTCTCCAACACCAGGGGAATGATGTGGTGTTTTATGTCTGTCTCTCTCCAACACCAGGGGAATGATGTGGTGTTTTTTGTCTGTCTCTCTCCAACACCAGGGGAATGATGTGGTGTTTTATGTCTGCCTGGGCTTGACATCTCATAATGACATCCTGGCAATGTCCTCCCAAATGGGCTTAGGAAGCACACACATACACACACACACACATTTTGCATCAAAGGTGGAATCCCGTGCTGCCACACTCTTAATTGGAATTGGTGTAAGTTGTCTAGGTGAGCAGGGAACGCTCGGGCTGGGATATGAAATAGAATGGTTGATGATTCCTGGTCTCATCTCTCCTAGAGACGCATATACTATCCCCACGCAGACCCTCCCACACACACACACACACCGTTTGACTGCTACATCTACATCAGTCTCGTTAAAATGGAGAAGCAAGCAGACAACCTCATTATGGATGTGTTTGTCAAACCTCTGCTAACTCGCTAGGCGCTAGCTAACTGGGGAAAGCGCTTATCTCTCACTGGGAACGTGGGAGACCTTAGGTACTTCAAATGTTTAAAAACGACACCTGGGTTTCAACAAGGTCTTGTTATCCATTCCACTACTTCTACTGTGAAGAAAAACTTAAATCTTACATTTAAAATTGAAGCTCCAATCCAATAAACAATATTTAAAAGCCCACCAGCAGTCAGATACCCTTCTGTTGATTGTGTGGGTGTTTTTCTGAAGCGAAGAGTCTGTGTAACATGGTGTCTGTGTGTGATGTCAGGATTCCCCAGCGAGGGAGTCATAGGTCGCCCTTCCCACAGAGTATTCCGTCAACTCCCAACCCCAAAACAATCGCATTCTTGTGTCGAAAGTGCCATAAAACAGCCATGTGCTGAATTAATGAAAAAATGCCGGAATTCTGGAATGCTCAAGCAGCCGTTTTCAAGAACGTTTTGATTGTGCTTTAATTTCAGCAGCCCTGGAATGGTGGACATTTTTAACTCTTAACTGACAGGATTCTGATTCTAGAACTGTGGTAAACAACATAGGAGAAAGAAGACCTTTGAAGCAGAGGAGCTACAGCACTGTTACAGCACAACACTAGTCACTACAACCATAGAGAGAATGCCTCTGAGATGGAGGGAGGAGCCGTTACCACATTATCCCTCCTTTAAAGACCACAGAAGTTGACAAAGGATACCAGGATGCCAGCCAGGAAATGACATGCATGGAGAACTGAAGAAGGGCCAACCATGGCATCTCCCTTGGCGATGGGCAGGAATGGGGCATGTTTATGTGTAGCAATCTCCTCCTTCAGTCTTTGACAGAGCGAGTCCTGAGTGCCCTGGGATCACAGTACACCCACCCCCCCCCCCCCCCCCCCCTAGCAAGTGGCTGAGAGCACAGTACACCCCTCTAGCCCCCCACATGGGCGCTGTCCCAAACAGACAGACTCCTCACCGGCCTGGCAGAATGAACACTTCTAGTCTATACATTCAATGTCAATCACGTGGAAGGGAGAGGAGATAATGAGAACTAAGAATGAAGCGTTGAAGAGAGGGCTTCAGAAATCTTTCAATCAAATACCTTTTGAAGATGAAGACATTTTGAGTATGTGGTTTCACCTCTCTTCAAGTACCAGTGTACTACTGAAATATTGAAAATGTAGGCTATTATCAAGTATTGCTAGTAAACCTTGTGGGAGTTTTCTTTCTGTGTTCTCATTGGCCAGAAGGGGTGCTATTATCAGCCTTTCACCTCACACACAGCACTGCAGTTCTGCCTCCATAGATGAGGCAGACAAGGAGGTGATTTGAGGAGGGATAGATGGAGCTTTTCAACCAGGCTACTATCCAACTTCAGTATCCCTCTATTCCCATATAGACACTGTCTCCCTGGTATACACACATTCACTCAGTTATTATACACACACTTCACTCTCTTTCCCTATCTCTATTTCTCCTCTTTCTCACACACTACACACCACAGGAGGTTGGTGGCATCTTAATTGGGGAGGACATGCTTGTGGTAATGGTTGGAGAGGAATATGTGGAATGGTATCAAACACATGGGTTCCATTAGTTTGATACCGTTCCAGTCATTATTATGAGCCGTCCTCCCCTCAGCAGCCTCCACTGACACACTCCATGCCACGCCACGCCACGCTCCACACACACTTGATTGTGCTAGCACACTTTAGGCATTAGGCCAGTCCACTGATATACATTGACTGACTGCTGTGTGAGAACCTGCCTCCCTCCATCACTCTCTCTATCCCTAACCCCACCAGCCATCTCTCTGGAGTGGCTCAAGTTAGAT
Organism: Thymallus thymallus; assembly: GCA_023634145.1. Taxonomy (NCBI): domain Eukaryota; kingdom Metazoa; phylum Chordata; class Actinopteri; order Salmoniformes; family Salmonidae; genus Thymallus; species Thymallus thymallus. The sequence goes on from CM042413.1 coordinate 28,103,621, forward strand.
TTTGTCATAGAAATCTCTGCATTAAAGGGCGCTGTTGTAAGGCGGCTGTCCGTCAATCACGTACTAATGCTTCATATGTGAGTCAGCACTTAGACCTGCACTTCCGCTGATCTCCCCTGGGAAATGACTGATTAATGGACATGGGAAATCAGTTTGCTTTATTTATTATGATGGACTGTGAAAATGTGCCATATGAATGAAGTAGCCAAATATGACCTATTGCCTAAGAGGGTGAATCTAGATCACTTTGGTATTAGAAGGAGAAGCCTCGGCCATTTGGCGGCATTTCAACGGCTGTAACATGTTAGGGGTCGCAGGAGGAAGGGATGATTCTCTGATTGCTCTTGTGTGTGTGTGAGAGAGAGAGAGAGAGAGAGAGAGAGAGAGCGCGAGAGAGTCAAAGCATGTAAGAGAGAAGGGGGAGAGTGGCTCTCAATTGCTTTTCTTGATCAGAGGGCATATTTGGCACTGTCTCTCTCGCTATCTCTCCCACACACACAGATGAATACCTAATCCCTCTCCATTTTCTTCCTGGGATGATGGCTTGAACCTCATTCTGACCCTTCTGTCCTCTCAGGTCAAAGGTCAAATAGGAGAACCAGGCTGTGTAATTACATAATGTGACATGGAGACCTTTGGTTTGACCTGGCCACTCATTCCTACATGGTGGTGGTGACGACATCACACTAACACCATTGTCTGTCTGTCTGTCTCATGCTCGTTGGAGGGGGAGAGGGAGAGAGAGACTCTCCCCCCACACACACACGCATGTAGTGTAAGTATGTTTAGGCTTGCAGATCCAAGACAGGCAGTTCTGCATCTACCTCTTTGTCTTGTTCTGCCTTTGATTCTGGGTGTTTATACTTTGAAGTGGTGCTAAGCTGCCATCCTGAACCTTCCTTCAATATTTCAATTGCAGTTTAGCCTTTGGCTCTGGGGTTGCACTCTGTTAAATCACCTCAATAGAGAGGGGCTGTACCATTCACCCAAAGGAGGACATTTTGACCTTTGGGAAGAGCTGCTTTCTATACAGGCATTGGCTACGGGATAGAGGTATTAAAATGAGACTTGCATTACAGCTCTAAATCCATCTGAAGGGAAGTGACCCCTGACCTACGTCATGCGGAGTGTTTGACAGGCAGCTTCTGTTGCCGCTTTTTTGTGTGCCCTGCTCATTTGCCACAGTTTGGCCCCTAAGTAAATAATTGTTTCTAACTTTAACCCTCCCGTCCAAATTATACCCCGGTCTGAAAGAGACCTTTTCTGTGAGAACATGGCAACGGTCCAAGTATATAAGCCGTACCAGTATGTCTCTCAGATGAAAAGTGCCCCCCAAAGACCTCAAGCAGCTCTTCGGTGTGGCAATGGCATCAGTTGGGAAAGAAAACCGGGCTGAGTGTGTGTGTACTTCTGAAAAGACCCCAAGCAGCGCTGCAAAGCATACGATGGCATCAGTTGCTGTCAGAAGTCTGACAGCTGGTTCGTATTGGTGTGGAGCCCAGTCCCATCTCCCCCATGGAGGCTAATTTGTCTCTGACAGCTGTATATGGAGTTAGATGACAGAAATAATTATGGATTATGCCAAAAGTACCACAGTGAACAAAACCAGTTTGGAACCAGTCTTCCACCCAAATCCTGTATAATAATATAATAACACCATGGAGTCTCTTCATAGTCTTCAGTGTTTAAAAACAGACTATTCCCTACATGGTGCACTACTTTTGAGGGCCCTGGTCAAAAGTATAGTGCACCATGTAGGGAATATGGTGCCATTTGGGATGCAGCCTGTGCTTCAATGCGCCGACTCTTGCCCATTAGCCCATAAATGCCCCTAACAGGTGCCGAGTCATTTGAGACAAGTTGTAGCATTCAGAATGATTCTGCTCACTGGGAGACTGTGTCACACTGGTTATGAGTGGAAGGCATTGTGCTCGGTGCTATTTGAAATCTGTCCCCTCCAGCTATTAAGGAAAATAAGCTTCCACAGCACATCTGAGCCCGGACCACCGCCATAATTGCCACTGAGTATACAGTAAAGGAAATGGAGTCACTCACAGTAGGTCTAGTGATAAGAAAAGTGCTGAGTTGTTCCGACCGGTCATTCAGTTGACCAAACGTCATCTGGTGCTTCTGGCTACAACATGATTTCCTCCCACTAATTGTCCATAAAGAAGACATCCGGCGCTCACACACTAATCTAAAAGCCCACATCCACCAACCCCAATGGAAGGGTTTCCATAGTCCAGGAACGGTTGCCATATTTTCACAAAATGGTTGAGTTTAACTAACCTTCTTCATAGGAATACACTTATTCATCTTGCAGTGCCTTCAGAAAGTATTGACATTTTGTTGTTACATCCTGAATTCATAATAGATCAAATATTTTTGTTCTCACCCATCTACACATAATACCCCATCATGACAAAGTGAAAACATGTTTTTGGAAACTTTGCATATTTATTAAAAATGAAATTATTCACATCCCTTTGCTATGACACTCCAAATTGAGCTCCGGTGCATCCAATTTCCCTTGATCATCCTTGAGATATCACTACAACTTTATTGGAGTCCACCTGTGGCCAAGTCAATTGTTTGGACACGATTTAGAAAGAAACACACCTATCTGTATAAGGTCCCACAGTTGACAATGCATGTCAGAGCAGAAACTACCATGAAGTCCAAGGAACTGTCCATCTGAGATACAATTGTGATGAGGCATAATATCTGGGGAAGGGTGTTTCTAGCGTTTAATTTTTCCAAAACCACAGTGGTCTCCATCATTGGGAAATATAAATATGGAACTACCCAGACACTACCTAGAGCTGGCTGTCCGCTCAAACTGAGCAACTGGGCAAGAAGGACCTTGGTCAGGGAGGTGACCAAAAACCCAATGACCGCTCTGACAGAACTACAGAGTTCTTTGGCCAGAAGGACAAGTCTCTACAGCACTTCACCAATCTGGGCTTTATGGGAGAGTGGCCAGATGGAAGCCACTCTTGAGAAAAAGGCACATGACAGCATACCTGAAGTTTGCAAGAAGGCACATGAAAGATTGAGATCATAAGGCAAAAGATTCTTTGGTCTGGTGAGATAAAAATTTTACTCTTTAACCTGAATGCAAAGTGCTATGTCTGGAGAAAACCAGGCACAGCTCATCACCTGTCTTACTGACGCCATCCTTACTGTAAAGCGTGGTGGCAGCATCATTGATATTTGTGTGTCTAACTTTCTCACTCATCATTATTCACGATTCATTCATGACTATTCGTAATCATTGTAGCATCCACATTAATGTAGAAGTGTTTTTAGAAATATGAAATATTCTTATTTACAATAAAAGTGACTAAAATGACAGTACGTTATTTACAATCTTCCCTCAGATAGTGGTCCCCTAAAATAATGCTGCTATGTACAAAAAGTAATACTACTAGCCACCTAGAAATGTTAGGAAGTTGGCTTTAGCTAGCCCAGATAGGTTCTCAACCTCATAACTAGCTACCAAGAAGCCATTTCAGGCTATCAATCAAGTTAGAGTAGCTAGCTTGTTTATCTTAGCTAGCATGCCTGCTGGCAAGGTTGGTTGACTTTAGAAAAGCAAGCGATAACGAAATGTACTGAATAAGACTCACATTCCTTTAATTTAATTTAATTTGAGCAGCGATGCAGAGAAGCATATATAGTTTATTTACAATTTTTAAAAAATAACCACCAGTCAAGAGGATACAGACCGCTCAAGAGGTATGCTTAGATATGCAGAAAAATATACATATTTTGATATAGAATTAAGCGTAATGATTATGTCTCTAGATTTCAGGAAAAAGCTGTTTCAGGTGTTGAAAAATTCTCCAACTTCCAGACTGGGGCCGGCCCCCTCAGATTTTTTGGGTGAATGACGCCGCTGCAACCATGCAGTGTATTCACTTATGCTAAAAAAAAATTTCCCCCTCGGTAGTTGAGCTTTTGTGGCATATCATGTGATTTCTCAATGTCATTCCCCCTTCCTTTTCCATCTGAGAAGGCTGTGATGTTAAGAGCCAAAGTCTCTCTCTCTCTGCATCAGTCCCAATCATGCTCCCATATCTAATTCAATTTTTCTATTTTATTGGGAACCTTGAGGTTGAACCCAGCCTGTACACACCTTCTCAGTACAGCTCCCTGGATGATTAACACACCTGCAGCATCCCTCCCTAAAATCCCCCATCATGCTGTGCTCTCTGACATTGATTTGAACAGGGAGCTTCTTTCTCATTTTGCTATACCGCACCGCTGCTGAAGTAGTATGGAGGGATATAATGATGGGTGGGAGAGGGCCCACCCTGAAGGTCTGACTGCCCCTCCCACACTCTCACACACAAATGCATACATACATACAGGCACACTACACAATGTGTATCATACACAAACAATAATACATTCACACACAGAGCTGTCTCACACACACACAGCAAAACGTATACATACATTCATAGACAGACACACACACACACACACACACAACACTAAATCTTCCCCCAGAGAGTTCCTAGCTAGACACTCCGGGCCCCAGAGCTCCCACCACCAAGCCTGGCCTCCCTAATGAGGACTGGCCCCTCAGTGTTTGATCCTGTAGCCAGCCCGAGGCCACCCTAGCACCCCTAGCCTCATGCATATTTAAACAACACCAACCCCCCCCAGACTCCATTCTCACACTATGGATCCACACCAAATAGCTCCTGGGTGGCTGTTCGATATCAAAGGCAGTCAGACAGAAGAAGGAAAGAACCAACAACCGTGTATCTGTGAAAACTACACGCTGTACTACAACTACACCATTGATCTGTTCTGTTTCCTTCCTTTTCGCTAATGTTAATTAATTATTTAACGTATTGACGTTTGGCAGCATGGAAATCTTTGAAATGAACTTACACTGTGTCAATAACTATTAAATGCCAAATGGTGCTGGATGCTGGTACATAACTGTAGCCATGACATTCAAATTCTATACTGGTGCATCAAATGGGCATAGCAATAGCAGTATTGTAATGGTTTGTTCTCTCTCTGTCTCAATCTCTTCCTCCCTCTGTCTCCAGGACGGAGGTCTCCTCATCAACAACCCCACAGCGTTGGCTATCCATGAGTGTAAATGCCTGTGGCCCAATACGCCTGTCCAGTGTGTGGTGTCACTGGGTACGGGCCGCGTGGAGACTGCTGGCAAGAACAACACCACCTACACCAGCCTCAAGACCAAGCTCACCAACGTCATCAGCTCTGCCACTGACACTGAGGGTAAGTCTGGATGGGTCTGTGTACCCTATGAATATAAATCCTATAGTACATCTATACATCACTTAAGCAATACACCCCCAGTGTAACTAAGTTCTATTGAGTGCTTTGATTTTCACCACATTTTCCCAGTAAGGATGAAATTAATGCAGTCTGTGGTTAGAGTAAAACAGGCATACAACACAGCCTCTACTTCACACCAACACAGCCTGTACACACCTTATCTCTGTACACACCAACACAGCCTGTACACACCTTACCTCTGTACACACCAACACCGCGTGTACACACCTTACCTCTGTAAAAAAAACAACACAGCCTGTGGAAAATTAATCCGAAACTACAGGAGCACCACAGAGTCACTACTACTACTACACCACTGATACTACACACAGTCACTACTACTACACCACTGATACTACACACAGAGTCACTACTACTACACTACTACTACACCACTGATACTACACAGAGGACAGCAAGAGTCACAGTGCTGCAACACAGAGGACGGCAAGAGTCACAGAGGACGGCACGAGTCACAGTGCTGCAACACAGAGGACGGCAAGAGTCACAGAGGACGGCACGAGTCACAGTGCTGCAACACAGAGGACGGCACGAGTCACAGTGCTGCAACACAGAGGACATCCAGTAACAGTGCTGCAACACAGGGGACGGTCACAGTGCTGCAAACACAGGGGACGGTCACAGACACAGTGCTGCAACACAGGGGACGGCCAACCTCAACCTCACTCCCATTTTTTCTGAGAACGTTGACACTTCAGCTGCTGTTTCTTATTGGACAAGCCCCTTCAGGCACATCTAGACTATTTCAGCTGCATGTTTCTGTTGTTTCTACCTCTAGACACGTGTGTGTGTGTGTGTGTGTGTGTGTGTGTGTGTGTTCTAACACATTCTCACTCCTAAATGTTAGTCCATCTGAAAGCATGCAATCCTGTCAATGCTGCTGACATAATGGTTCTGACTAGCTTACCCTCATGACTCTCTCTCAAACTTCTGACTGTTTACATATGTTTACATTTTAGTCACTTAGTTAGTGCATACATGTTCATTACTTTTTTTCGTTTTTGGGACTGTAATCTATAAAAAGGTCCCTTGGAGGAAGATATTTTGGCATATATTTTACATTTTTGAGAAATACATATAAAGAAAAGCAAATGTTTCAACGTCAACAGTGAAGAGGCAACTCCGAGGTGCTGGCACTTTTTTTTTTTTCCAATCTTCCTCTGTGTCTGTGTTCTCTTGTCCATCTTTTCTTTTTATTGGACAGTCTGAGATATGGCTTTTTCTTTGTAACTCTGCCTAGAAGGCCAGCATCCCGGAGTCTCCTCTTCACTGGTGTTTTGAGGGTACTATTTAATTAAGCTGCCAGTTGAAGACTTGTGAGGCGTCTGTTTCTCAAACTAGACACTAATGTACTTGTCCTTTTGCTCAGTTGTGCACCGGGGCCTCCCACTCCTCTTTCTATTCTGGTTAGAGCCAGTTTGCACTGTTCTGTGCTTTTCTTTACAAAATAAGGACATTTATAAGTAACCCCAAACTTTTGAACGGTAGTGTAGTTATTCAAAGTTTATTTATTTGTGACATTTTGACCTTTTTGTGTAACCTTCCCACCCCCTCCCTATTCTCCCAATCAGAGGTCCACATCATGCTGGATGCCCTCCTTCCCCCTGACTCATACTTCCGCTTCAACCCCTATATGAACGAGGACATCGCCCTGGACGAGAGTCGTGGTGAGAAGCTGAACCTGCTGCAGGCCGAGGGGCTCCGCTACCTGGACAGGAACCAGGAGAAGCTGCAGAAAGCGGGCCGGATACTCACCAGGGACAAGACCACCGTCCAGAGGCTGACAGAGTGGGCCAAGCTCAAACATGACATGTACGATGGTATTCCCATCTTCAACTCCAAGCTGTAGGGGAGTAGGTTCCAGGCTCCACCACCACACAACATAACACTACCTTCACCTAGAATGCAAACATTAGCCACTCTGGTTATAGACAGTGTATTTTAGATTGGTAGAATACGTTTACTGTCGTGTGGAATTAGAATTCCTGTAGGTATCACGTAGGATAAACACTAGACATGCATGTATGCACTCAGTCTACTGTTATGGAAGTAGCTTTGGATAAAAGTGTAATGTGTTAAATAATAATATACTGTAACTTACCCCCAACACTGCCCTCCTACTCACTCCAACCCATAGACTTGTTAGCAGCATTGACAGTGACTGTGTGCCTGGATGCTGGCTGCTCTGGTAACAGTTGACTTGGGAGGACTGACTCTGTTTTATTCAGAGAAATGACAGGTGTTCTGTAGAGAGAGAGAGAGAGAGCTGTCTGAATGGTGAAGCCATTCAACATTACCGGCATTATGTTGCTTATCATGATACTCTGTAAGCCAGAGTAGATAACTTACCAATTCCCCACTAAGATATCTATATAGTGCACTACTTTTGACCATAGGGCTGTGGTCAGAAGTAGTGCACTGTATAGGGGATAGTGTGCTATTTGGGACACAACCGGTTTCTTCTGACGACTGTGGACTGTTCTCCGATGAAGCACTTTCTGACCTTTTTTAGTTTAAAAAGCAAAAAGATTTGATCACAACCAGTATATCCTGAAATATCTGTGATATATTTTGGATTTAAATAGTTTTAAGTTTGTTGTTTTAACATTGACTTGAACTGAATCTGCCACCAATCAATAACTCAATTTTAAACAAATGTAAACATTTTGGGGTGGGGTTTTGGGGGAGGGGGGGTGAATCACTATCTTGACATGTCCAACGGTTGGATATCAAGGTTTTACTTGAACGTATGCCTCAGAGAAAGAATAATGGCCGGTCATTTGACATTTCTGTTTCTTGCACTTTTTAACACAAATGCAGCTAGTGGTCCTTCATTTTATTGTTTTATTGTTGAAGCTGATATTGGTACATACATGAGGGTGCAACTTTTCGACATATACTGTATAAATCGTTTATAAAAAAAATGCACCATGGTATTTAGAGGAAGATGTTAGCCAATGACCTGGCTAGCTCGCACATACAGCTGCTTTAAATCACAGTGTAGAGTTCTAATCAAGATGTATAGCTTATGTAGCCTATAAGCTGCAAAATGTTCACTCCTCTCTGTGTGATGTTAAGAATGTTTTATAGAACAATGACTTGACTATGTGTACTACTATTTTGAAATTGTAGATATAGTTTGAAATGCATTAAGATTTAAAACGCTCCTGAATGAAGTCTTTCGTCGCTGTATTATTTAGATTTGAATCCATGCTGTTTTTTGTTTTATTTTTGCTCAGAGTAATTTAAATGCTTTTATAATTTATTTGCATATGCGATGCTGATGTTATGGATCCACTAATAACAGGTTATGAGCACATCCCCATCTCCAATCAGCCGTTGCCACACCTGGGTTCAAGTACTATTTAAAATAATTGAATACACTTAGAGATTGAACAAGATCTTGTGTGCACTAACAAATTACGAATTGGAATTTTGGTTACATACCATACAAAGTGGATGATTATGTAGACAATTGTGCAGAATTTTCGGGGACCCGTTTTCTCGTCAGCGCTACTTTCAAATCTACTGGCTGAAATTATACAATTTCACACAGCAACACTTTTTTTATAACGCATCTTTAAGCTGTGCTTGATTGAGCTTGCCTGGCACAATGGAACCAATAGAATAGTCCCAAAATGTTAAAACCTACCACCTGCACGCTAAAGCAAATGCTTAATGTATTTGAAAGATTTCCAATTGTATTTGAACCCATGTCTGTTTTCCAATGCCTCTTTGTATCTCCATCATAGCTACCCTGAAGTGCTGTTTTCCCTGTGGTATGCTATCCTCTGTCATGTTGTGGCATTATGCTGTAACAGAGGGACTGTTCTATAATAGGCTGCTGCTGCTGCTTACTGGACCGCTACTGTTGCTCAGGCACTGCTATAGTAGTGCTGTGGCTAGCAAATGATGATGATGACATAGCGTAAAGGTCTTACACAGCATAGACTCATTTCAACTGTCAAACCTGAGTCCGTATTCATCAAGCATCTCAGAGTAGGAGTGCTGATCTAGGATCAAGCCCTCTCTATCCATATAATCTAATTAATTCTGATTTAAAAAGGCAAAGCTGATCCTAGATCACCAGTCTATACTACTCTGAGACGTGATAAATAGGGTCCCAGGTTGATGACTGTCTAGTCAGCATGATGATGATAGTCTTCATCATTCCTGAGGGACCGAAGACAAGATGGACACAGATATTGACTTGAGATTTGTTTTAATTCTACCATTCTATTGATCCGATGTAAGGAGTGTGTGTGTGTGTGTGTGTGTGTGTGTGTGTGTGTGTGACCATGTATATTGTGTTATTAAAATGCATCACTGAAACATTCTGGCACTTCTTGCCTCGTTATTATGGAAATTATATGATTATCTGTTGATTACTGCTGTTTTTTCTATTTACAGACTTGTTCATAAAAATGAAGGGTACGTCCTTGATGTTTTCTTGTACGTTTTTTTAAATCAGGTTTTTACATGGGTGATACAGCACATGCCACACATCAACACTTATGTACACTTCCTCATATTGAGTTGCACCCCCTACTTTTTGCTCTCAGAACAGCCTAAATTCCTCTGGTCATGGACTCTACAAGGTGTTAAGTGTTCCACAGGGATGCTGGCCAATGTTGACTCCAGTGCTCCCCACAGTTGTATCAAGTTGGCTGGATGTCCTTTGGGTGGTAGACCATTCTTGATACACGGGAAACTGTTGAGCGTGGAAAAACCCAGCAGCGTTGCAGTTCTTGACACAAACTCAATTGTCTCCAGGCTTAAAAATGTTTTAACCTGTCTCCCCATCATCTACACTGATTGAAGTGGATTTAAAAAGTGACATCAAGGGATCATAGCGTTCACCTGCATTCACCTGGTCAGTCTGTCATGGAAAGAGCAGGTGTTCCTAATATTTTGTATACTCTATTTCACTGCAATGTAAATACATGCTGATACTATACTTTCACCCTGGTTGTTCAATTTACTGGGCTTCCACTGAGCTTATGGACGATTCAGACTGAGTGTATATATGTATAATTCTAACTACAGAAGCACCTGAGGAGCCACCAGCTGGTGAGTATGATGGTAGTTTGAAGGCGGTTTCCCTAACCAGCCGCGCCACGTATGCGACCCTAAGGGGAAGGTGAGACGAGATGACTGTGCAAGGCTGTGCTCAGACACCTGGGTAACTGAGACAGCTGCATGCTGCTACCCGGTGATGGATCACATTCCCCCCCCCATCCCTAGAGCATAAACACCGGGCGGCCACAGACAGCTCTGTCCTCAATACTTGCTGCTTACACGCATGGAGGCACAGGGAAGGCTCCACAACCACCTCATCACCATAATGTCTTATATACAGTAATCATTCCATATAGTGAGGAACGGCTACAAGAAATAACACTACCATAATGTCTTATATACAGTAATCGATCCATATGATGAGAAACAGCTACATACCTGGCCTACCATAGGCTCCAGCTAGATTGCTCCACATACACATGCCACTGTGCTACAGTTACAGACCTCAGTAATTGGGTTTAGATATAATCACACTCATAAAGATAATATTTACAGACATGCCAGACGTTAATGCCAGGTGATGCCGGCATAGAAATACAATTACTGTCCATGTCTAATCTAGTAATTGTGTTTCTGTGTGTGCAGCCTAGATGCCTGGCACAGCATGTAATGACAAGTATTTGAAGGTACTAAAAGGTTAATGCTGTGTGTGTGTGTTATACGTAAGTACACTCAGGTCAGGTCTTTGCCATCCTGTGTGTAAACATAGTTAGGCAGACTGTGGAGGCTGTTTACACACAGTGTAGAGGTAGTAATGAAATTACAGATCTGAGGAAATGCATTCTCCTCCTCCGAGATGTAAACTGAATCGACTGGTGGACTTGTTTCACGGCAAAAATTGCATTAGAGATTAGATTTCTTTGCACCATTTGGGCATAGTAGCAAGCCTCTAGGGCTAGCTGCCTGTGATTGCATGTCAATGGCGCCTCGACTGTGCAGCGCCTCGCCCCTTTTTAGATTGATTTTAAGAACACATCTGGGTTTAGATGTGTTGTGTTTTTCCCTCCCTGCCATCTGAACACTTATGTAATGTTGATGTTTATGCTTGGGGTGTCACTGCTACTCAATTACGCCTGGGATTCAGCCCAAGTGAATATCCTCACTCGTTAGCTCTTAATTGGCATTGAGGTGAATATTGGATAGGGGGATGAGTTGTTTAGATAGATGATGGTGAATGGGGGATGAGTTGTTTAGATAGATGATGGTGAATGGGGGATGAGTTGTTTAGATAGATGATGGTGAATAGGGGGGATGAGTTGTTTAGATAGATGATGGTGAATAGGGGGATGAGTTGTTTAGATAGGTGTGTTATCAGGAAATATTCCAAAAGTATGGAAATCAGCTATTGTGCTGCCACTCCATAAGGGATAAGGGATAATGGCATAAGGGATAATGGCATAAGGGATAATGGTGATCTTAATAATTCTCACCCCATTTCAAGGTTTTCTTGTTATCTATATGATACTATTATGTATGCTATTGCTCCGCCGGTTGATTTGACTGTGTCAAAACTACAGTCAGATTTTATAGCTATGCATGAATCCCTTGCTGATTTAAAACGCGCGCTTAATACGGGAAAAACGAAATACATGTTGTTTTCAAACTCTTGTAAGAATGTTTCAGTTGAACTACATGTTCACTCATTAGATGGTTCTCCAATCAAACATGTTCCCACATATAAAGACTTGGGCATTTGGATTGATATGGATTTGACGTTTAAAAAACATAGATGAGCTGGTTAACAAGCTAAGATTTAAAGTTGTATTTTTCTACAGAAACAGATAGTGTCTTTCTCTAAGCAGTAGGAAGCAGATTATTTAGTTAACCTTTTTATCTGTTCTTGATTATGGCAGCTGCTACTACTCTTAAAGTGCCCTTTGTTTTGTTACAGGTGACAGTTTTGATACTCATCACTGCATCCTGTATCAAAAGCTAAAGACCCGTAGATCTCTCCCTTTTTGTTTACAAGGCCTTACTTCATTAACTTTGCTGTTGAAGTATAAATACCTGCGTTGCCTAACCCTTTCATAAGATTGGCTAACTCTTGAGTTTTCTAGGATCTCCACTGAGCTAGGTAAATCTGCTTTTAGTTTTGCTGGAACAAAATTCTAAAAACATTTCATCTTGGTGTTCTGGTGCCGTTCGTGCAATTTAAAGTCTTGATTGGGAACTTATTTGTGGAGGAATGTAACTGTTTTTCTTGGTGATTTGCAATGTTTTATTTGTGCTTCCCATTACTGTGTTTTTGTATTTGAATGTGTATATGTTTAGGTATAATGTGTATATCTATGTTGTATATACAGGGCACATTTCTAAAATAGACTTAGGTCTCTATGTTTTCCCTGTTAAAATAATAAATAAAAATATATATATTTTTAATCTCCCATGGGTATACAAAATAATGTCAGTGCAGTGACATTATATACTTAAGTTACACTGTGTTGTATGTGTGTGTGTGTGTGTGTGTGTGTGTGGGCCTCAGCTCAGTGTTCTTCGGTTCTGATCTAGTTATATAGAATCGTATTCATCAGAATGCCAGCCAGGTTGTTTCATGGTCGGCTTGACATCTTTCTTGATGGCGGTGGTTCTTGTGTGTGTGCATCTCCCTTCTCTGTGTTAATCTCCCTTCTCTGTGTGCATCTGCCTTCTCTGTGTGCATCTCCCTTCTCTGTGTGCATCTCCCTTCTCTGTGTGCATCTGCCTTCTCTGTGTGCATCTGTCTTCTCTGTGTGCATCTCCCTTCTCTGTGTGCATCTCCCTTCTCTGTGTGCATCTCCCTTCTCTGTGTGCATCTCCCTTCTCTGTGTTCATCTGCCTTCTGTGTGTATCTCCCTTCTCTGTGTGCATCTTCCTTCTCTGTGTTCATCTGCCTTCTGTGTGTATCTTCCTTCTTTGTGTGCATCTCCCTTCTCTGTGTTCATCTCTCTAGCTTGTTGTTTTAGTAAGGCAGGGAAACACTAACTCATTCAGGAAAACGGACCTGGTTCCTGCCGGTTGATGACACCTGCTTTCTCTATTTGCATATGCCAGATTCATAATGCCTCCTTTAGCATTATCAAACAAATGAATAAGGTACATTTATATGTTTCTTGGCTTTTCTGAATCTGTGTTTTTGATGGTGCTTGAGTATGAAGTGTTGTTCTTCAGGGTCCCCGGTTCGACCCCAGGGAATGGGACGTAAACAGGACCTACTCTGTTACACCTATACATGTGTCTCAACAATGAGTTCAGGTAGGAACATGCTAGATGGCCATACATCCCTATAGCTACCAATACTCTATATATGAACTCATAGAGTAATACTCCTCAGAGTATTTTTCAGATAATTTGTGTGCAGGAGGAAATTAAGTGAATATTTTAATTGGATTGAGATGATCCTCAGACATGCCTGCAGGCAGTCTGAGATGATAACAATAGTATTTCTTATGTGGCTCTAGGAGGATGTGGCCCGGGTGGCAGGCACGAGTCCCTAGGCCCCTTACAACTGGTAATGAATAGGAGAGTGTAGGAGGAGAGGATCGAAGAAACAGAAGTTCTAAAACGGACATTCCCATTCAAGTCCATAGAAATAAAAGTTCTAGAATGGACATTGCCATTCAAGTCCATAGAAATATAAGTTATAGAATGGACATTCCCATTTAAGTCCATAGAAATATAAGTTATAGAATGGACATTCCCATTCAAGTCCACTGGCTGTACTCTCTCATTCTGGACCAGTTTGGTTGAGTTGTGTCTTTTCCACAAGATAATATGTGTAACCTCACACTACGTCATGATGAGTCAGAACAGAACCTATAGCCTGGAGATGGGAGGAAGGAAATGTCACTTTCTGTTATCGAACGTCATCCTTATTTTATTATGACATGCTCCAGTTCTCAACACAACCACAAATCAAAATGTGGCTGCCTCGCAGCAAGACAGATTGCGTGTGTGTGCACTGTGCAGTAGTTAAAGCTACATTAAGGGATTGTGTTGCCTTTTTGCCAAACCAGGCTTATTGAATCCCTCCCTCAGTAATAACAGAGTAACATTAAACCACAGTAACTTCATGCAGACAGTGTAGAATATCTGCAGTAGAGTGACTGGTGGTTGATTCCATCCATAGAATTAGAATGAATCATTATAATTCTATGGTTCCATCCTGGCAGACTGCAGATGGCTTCCCGTGCTAAACAAGAGATAATGCATGTGTTGTAACATCAACATGCTCTGAACGGCCATGCCTGGTTCAGTCTGACTCACTCCTGATGGAATTGAGAGGAAATGTGTCCCTCTTTCTAGAGTCACATGACCAGACCACCACGACCACCACAGCCACCAGGCCATCAGGACAATGGGACGCTACCATAGAGGAGACATCAGGACAATGGGACGCCACCGTAGAGGAGACATCAGGACAATGGGACGCTACCGTAGAGGAGACATCAGGACAATGGGACGCTACCGTAGAGGAGACATCAGGACAATGGGACGCTACAGTAGAGGAGTCTTCAGGACAATGGGACGTTACAGTAGAGGAGACATCAGAACAATGGGACACTACAGTAAAGGAGACATCAGGACAATGGGACGCTACAGTAGAGGAGACATCAGGACAATGGGACGCTACAGTAGAGGAGACATCAGGACAATGGGACGCTACAATAGAGAAGACATCAGGACAATGGGATGCTACAATAGAGGAGACATCAGAACAATGGGACGTTACAGTAGAGGAGACATCAGGACAATGGGACGCTAAGGTAAAGGAGACATCAGGACAATGGGACGCTACAGTAGAGGAGACATCAGGACAATGGGACGCTACAGTAGAGGAGACATCAGGACAATGGGACACTACAGTAGAGGAGACATTAGGGCTTCCTGCCATTAGGACTTGATAGCCTAAAAGTTCCTGCTGATGGCTGAACAGTTGGGAAGCAGCTCGCTGTTAGGCTTAGTCCTAAATACCATCCTATTCCCTATATAATGCACAACTTTTGACAGGATCAAAGGGCTTTGTTCAAAAGTAGTGCACTAAGTAAGGAATAGGGTGCCATTTGGGACACAATGTAGCTTCTCTCCTGCTGGTGATGATGCATACTGTTTCAGAACATGTTTCTTAGGAGACAATCATATAAAGGCACAAATGTAAAGGCCTACTGTTTATGCCTGAAGGGTGGAGGATAATTGGCAAACATTGCATGACTATTTGCTCTGCTGTTTTATAAATTGTTAATAAATGGTTAAAGTATAGCAAAGCATTTCACTCAACCCTCTCATTTCAAGAAGAGGATTAATACAATAGTAACAGGGAATCATTTACAAAACGCAGCATGTAAAATGAGTTTAGCTACCCCATACAGCTGTTCCCCATCTGGGATGTTGACAGTAACAGGGGGGACCTATTTTGAATTTGGAAACGTATTTTGACAAAATGATTCAGTGCTCAAGGCCACCACCATCTGTCGGCCGCGGCGCTGCAGTGCGCGCGCTTGAAAGGTGCCGCGGCTCGTGAGCTATTGTGAACTGGTCTTATAGAGAAAGCGAGACTCTGAACGGACTGACAGGGCACCAACGGAAACACACACAGGGAAAATATAACAGTCTACCAGCCTACTGCATGAACCTGGAAGAGAGAGCGCATCCATCGCATTGCGCACCACAGAGGCTGCAGGTTAGGTGAGTAAATGCCATAACAACCCAAAGACAGGATCAGAGTTGGATGTCGCTGTCATTCACTTGAGTAGTTTATGCATGGGCACGAGTGATAGATGTTGCTTAGGCAAAAACTCGTTTGACGCATATATTGCCGGACGCAATGAAATGACATGCTGTCTGGAAATGGACAGACAACAGTATTTAGGCTACTTCTTGTGTGGTAGGCCTGCAGAAATATGGTATGTTACTCAAAATACCTGTACCTATGTGTGTGCATCTGTGTGGCTGGTCCGTTGGACAGCAGGCAAGTGTTCGACTTGCCCTCGCATCAATTGTTAATTTGTCGACTATGGCTGGTTATCAAATAATAGAGTCAACCCGACTCACACTTCACCCAAAATGTGACAGGCATGTTATTTACCTTCGCTGAAGGTTTTCACAAATAATGGAAGAGAGAGACGGAGCAGAGCAGTGGCTCATATGTAATGCCGTTGTGTAAGGAGCTTGTACGCACATAACTCTGTTTGGTAATTGGAGGAGATTTGGACCTGTCAGTTGTTCGAAATGTTTCCAGTTATTTCACATGAGAAATGTCACACATAATATGATTTCTCAATTTTATTTTTCGTTTAATTGACAACAATATCTAGGTTACTCTATTTTCTCAAAATGTCATTAGAATACAAAAATGTAATTATAATATTCCTTGGAGATCTGACGTGTGGCCTATTTGAGAGCTTAATACTCAAGCCAAACCAAATGCATTACTGCAATTACATTCCCACCCATGTACCCTACCTCCCCCAGTCTGTCTCTTTCCCCTTGTCAGACAAGCTCCATTCATTCATAGTGCCCCCTTTCCCCATTCTTCCCTACACATACACACAAACACGTGCCACTTTCACTCTCCACACACACACAGATGCATGCACAAACACTGAAACAAACACACACACCCAAACACACGCCACTTTCACTTTTCAGTCAGTCCAATTAATACAATGCTAATTACTAATATTGAATGACTAATGCTTTTATTGTCTAGCAGTCGTTCTTCTAACTGTGACACACTTTCTAGTAATGTTTGTTTAATTTTATTCAGTCTAAGCAGACTATTGTTAATCTCCTCAAGTAGATAACAACTCCATGACCCACCATATGGCATCTTCCATTCACTCTGAGAGAGCGCCAAAAATGTTTAAACAACTGCCTTTTTTTCTGTTTATTTGTCCCAATGTAGTGAATAGTGAAATGCTTACTTACAGGCCCTTCCCAACAATGCAGAATACAATATATATTTAATAATAATAATGATAATAATAGAAAAAAAAGAAAAAAATAGTAACAAAAGGAATAAATACACAATGAGCAATGATAGCTTGGCTATATAAAGTACATGGTGTACCAGTACCAAGTCAATGATAGCTTGGCTATATAAAGTACATGGTGTACCAGTACCAAGTCAATGATAGCTTGACTATATAAAGTACATGGTGTACCAGTACCAAGTCAATGATAGCTTGACTATATAAAGTACATGGTGTACCAGTACCAAGTCAATGATAGCTTGGCTATATAAAGTACATGGGGTACCAGTACCAAGTCAATGATAGCTTGGCTATATAAAGTACATGGTGTACCAGTACCAAGTCAATGATAGCTTGGCTATATAAAGTACATGGGGTACCAGTACCAAGTCAATGATAGCTTGACTATATAAAGTACATGGGGTACCAGTACCAAGTCAATGATAGCTTGACTATATAAAGTACATGGTGTCCAAAATCATGGGCATTAATATGGAGTTGGTCCCCCCCTTTGCTGCTATAACAGCCTTCACTCCTCTGGGAAGGCTTTCCACTAGATGTTGGAACATAGCTGTGGGGACTAGCTTCCATTCAGCCACAATAGCATTAGTGAGGTCGTGCACTGATGTTGGCCGATTAGGCCTGGCTCGCAGTCGGAGTTCCAATTCATCCCAAAGGTGTTAGATGGGGTTGAGGTCAGTGCTCTGTGCAGGCGGGTCAAGTTCTTCCACACCGATCTCGACAAACCTCGCTTTGTGCACGGGGGCATTCATGCTGAAACAGGAAAGGGCCTTCCCCAAACTGTTGCCACAAAGTTGGAAGCACAGAATCATATAGAATGTTATTACATGCGGTAGCGTTAAGATTTCCCTTCACTGGAACAAAGGGGCCTAACCTGAACCATGAAAAACTACCAATGTCTCTAGCTATCTAACACTGTCTGTAGCTATCTACTACTGTCTAGCTATCTACTACTGTCTGTAGCTATCTACCACTGTCTCTAGCTATCTACTACTGTCTCTAGCTATCTACCACTGTCTAGCTATCTACTACTGTCTGTAGCTATCTACCACTGTCTCTAGCTATCTACTACTGTCTCTAGCTATCTACTACTGTCTATAGCTATCTACCACTGTCTGTAGCTATCTACCACTGTCTGTAGCTATCCACCACTGTCTGTAGCTATCTACCAATGTCTCTAGCTATCTACAACTGTATGTAGCTATCTACCACTGTATGTAGCTATCTACCACTGTCTGTAGCTATCTACCACTGTATGTAGCTATTTACCACTGTCTGTAGCTATCTACTACTGTCTGTAGCTCTCTACCACTGTCTGTAGCTCTCTACCACTGTCTGTAGCTCTCTACCACTGTCTGTAGCTCTCTACTACTGTCTGTAGCTATCTACCACTGTCTGTAGCTATCTACCACTGTCTCTAGCTATCTACTACTGTCTCTAGCTATCTACTACTGTCTATAGCTATCTACCACTGTCTGTAGCTATCTACCACTGTCTGTAGCTATCTACCAATGTCTCTAGCTATCTACCACTGTATGTAGCTATCTACCACTGTGTGTAGCTATCTACCACTGTCTGTAGCTCTCTACCACTGTCTGTAGCTCTCTACCACTGTCTGTAGCTCTCTACTACTGTCTGTAGCTCTCTACCACTGTCTGTAGCTTTCTGCCACTGTCTGTAGCTTTCTGCCACTGTCTGTAGCTTTCTGCCACTGTCTGTAGCTTTCTGCCACTGTCTGTAGCTTTCTACCACTGTCTCTAGCTATCTACCACTGTCTAGCTATCTACTACTGTCTGTAGCTATCTACCACTGTCTAGCTATCTACCACTGTCTGTAGCTATCTACCACTGTCTGTCACTATCTACCACTGTCTGTCACTATCTACCACTGTCTGTAGCTATCTACCACGGTCTGTAGCTATCTACCACTGTCTGTAGCTATCTACCACTGTCTGTAGCTATCTACCACTGTCTGTAGCTATCTACCACTGTCTGCAGCTTTCTACCACTGTCTCTAGCTATCTACCACTGTCTAGCTATCTACTACTGTCTGTAGCTATCTACCACTGTCTAGCTATCTACCACTGTCTGTAGCTATCTACCACTGTCTGTCACTATCTACCACTGTCTGTCACTATCTACCACTGTCTGTCACTATCTACCACTGTCTGTAGCTATCTACCACTGTCTGTAGCTATCTACCACTGTCTGTAGCTATCTACCACTGTCTGTAGCTATCTACCACTGTCTGTAGCTCTCTACCACTGTCTCTAGCTATCTACCACTGTCTGTAGCTATCTACCACTGTCTGTAGCTATCTACCACTATCTGTAGCTATCTACCACTGTCTGTAGCTATCTACTACTGTCTCTAACTATCTACCGCTGTCTGTAGCTATCTACCGCTGTCTCTAGCTATCTACTGCTGTCTATAGCTATCTACCACTGTCTGTAGCTATCTACTACTGTCTGTAGCTCTCTACCACTGTCTGTAGCTCTCTACCACTGTCTGTAGCTCTCTACCACTGTCTGTAGCTCTCTACCACTGTCTGTAGCTGTCTACCACTGTCTGTAGCTATCTACCAATGTCTCTAGCTATCTACTACTGTCTGTAGCTCTCTACTACTGTCTGTAGCTCTCTACCACTGTCTGTAGCTCTCTACCACTGTCTGTAGCGTTCTGCCACTGTTTGTAGCTATCTACCACTGTCTGTAGCTATCTACCACTGTCTGTAGCTATCTACCACTGTCTGTAGCTTTCTGCCACTGTCTGTAGCTTTCTGCCACTGTCTGTATCTTTCTGCCACTGTCTGTAGCTATCTACCACTGTCTGTAGCTCTCTACCACTGTCTGTAGCTTTCTACCACTGTCTGTAGCTATCTACCACTGTCTGCAGCTTTCTACCACTGTCTCTAGCTATCTACCACTGTCTAGCTATCTACTACTGTCTGTAGCTATCTACCACTGTCTAGCTATCTACCACTGTCTGTAGCTATCTACCACTGTCTGTAGCTATCTACCACTGTCTGTCACTATCTACCACTGTCTGTAGCTATCTACAGTGGGGAGAACAAGTATTTGATACACTGCCGATTTTGCAGGTTTTCCTACTTACAAAGCATGTAGAGGTCTGTAATTTTTATCATAGGTACACTTCAACTGTGAGAGACGGAATCTAAAACAAAAATCCAGAAAATCACATTGTATGATTTTTAAGTAATTAATTTGCATTTTATTGCATGACATAAGTATTTGATACATCAGAAAAGCAGAACTTAATATTTGGTACAATTAATATTTGGTGCAATTACAGAGATCATACATTTCCTGTAGTTCTATACCAGGTTTGCACACACTGCAGCAGGGATTTTGGCCCACTCCTCCATACAGATCCTTCAGGTTTCGGGGCTGTCGCTGGGCAATACGGATTTTCAGCTCCCTCCAAAGATTTTCTATTGGGTTCAGGTCTGGAGACTGGCTAGGCCACTCCAGGACCTTGAGATGCTTCTTACGGAGCCACTCCTTAGTTGCCCTGGCTGTGTGTTTCGGGTCGTTGTCATGCTGGAAGACCCAGCCACGACCCATCTTCAATGCTCTTAATGAGGGAAGGAGGTTGTTGGCCAAGATCTCGCAATACATGGCCCCATCCATCCTCCCCTCAATACGGTGCAGTCGTCCTGTCCCCTTTGCAGAAAAGCATCCCCAAAGAATGATGTTTCCACCTCCATGCTTCACGGTTGGGATGGTGTTCTTGGGGTTGTACTCATCCTTCTTCTTCCTCCAAACACGGCGAGTGGAGTTTAGACCAAAAAGCTCTATTTTTGTCTCATCAGACCACATGACCTTCTCCCATTCCTCCTCTGGATCATCCAGATGGTCATTGGCAAACTTCAGACGGGCCTGGACATGCGCTGGCTTGAGCAGGGGGACCTTGCGTGCTCTGCAGGATTTTAATCCATGACGGCATAGTGTGTTACTAATGGTTTTCTTTTAGACTGTGGTCCCAGCTCTCTTCAGGTCATTGACCAGGTCCTGCCGTGTAGTTCTGGGCTGATCCCTCACCTTCCTCATGATCATTGATGCCCCACGAGGTGAGATCTTGCATGGTTCCCTAGACCGAGGGAGATTGACCGTCATCTTGAACTTCTTCCATTTTCTAATAATTGCGCCAACAGTTGTTGCCTTCTCACCAAGCTGTTTGCCTATTGTCCTGTAGCCCATCCCAGCCTTGTGCAGGTCTACAATTTTATCCCTGATGTCCTTACACAGCTCTCTGGTCTTGGCCATTGTGGAGAGTTTGGAGTCTGTTTGATTGAGTGTGTGGACAGGTGTCTTTTATACAAGTAACGAGTTCAAATAGGTGCAGTTAATACAGGTAATGAGTGGAGAACAGGAGGGCTTCTTAAAGAAAAACTAACAGGTCTGTGAGAGCCGGAATTCTTACTGGTTGGTAGGTGATCAAATACTTATGTCATGCAATAAAATGCAAATTAATTATTTAAAAATCATACAATGTGATTTTCTGGATTTTTGTTTTAGATTCCGTCTCTCACAGTTGAAGTGTACCTATGATAAAAATTACAGACCTCTACATGCTTTGTAAGTAGGAAAACCTGCAAAATCGGCAGTGTATCAAATACTTGTTCTCCCCACTGTACCACTGTCTGTAGCTCTCTACCACTGTCTGTAGCTCTCTACCACTGTCTCTAGCTATCTACCACTGTCTCTAGCTATCTACCACTGTCTGTAGCTATCTACCACTGTCTGTAGCTATCTACCACTGTCTGTAGCTATCTACCACTGTCTGTAGCTATCTACCACTGTCTGTAGCTTTCTACCACTATCTGTAGCTATCTACCACTGTCTGTAGCTATCTACTACTGTCTCTAACTATCTACCACTGTCTGTAGCTATCTACCGCTGTCTCTAGCTATCTACCGCTGTCTGTAGCTTTCTACCGCTGTCTCTAACTATCTACTACTGTCTGTAGCTATCTACTACTGTCTGTAGCTATCTACTACTGTCTGTAGCTATCTATCACAGTCTGTAGCTATTTTTATTTATTTAACCTTTATTTAACTAGGCAAGTCAATTTAGAACAAATTCTTATTTACAATGACGGCCTACACCGACCAAACTAGGACGATGCTAGGCCAATTGTGCGCCGCTCTATGGGACTCGCCGGTTTTGATACACTGTCTGTAGCTATCTACCACTGTCTGTAGCTATCTACCACTGTCTGTAGCTATCTACCACTGTATGTAGCTATCTACCACTGTCTGTAGCTATCTACCACTGTCTGTAGCTATCTACTACTGTCTGTAGCTATCTATCACAGTCTGTAGCTATTTTTATTTATTTAACCTTTATTTAACTAGGCAAGTCAATTTAGAACAAATTCTTATTTACAATGACGGCCTACACCGACCAAACTAGGACGATGCTAGGCCAATTGTGCGCCGCCCTATGGGACTCGCCGGTTTTGATACAGCCGCCTGGATCTATCACTGTCTGTAACCATCTATCACTGTCAACTGGAAACGGCACCATACAGAGATCTGCATAACTATCAGGGGGCACCATAATCATGACACATGCATTGACTGGTCATGGTGTCTGTGGTATTCTGAGAGTCCAAGTCACCCAGTTGATGGTGACCAGGAAGCTGCCAAATGATGACCAGGAAGTATCCAAATGATGACCAGGATGTGGCCAGTCCTTAGAGCGATGGGAAAGGCCGGGATGGCGGAGGGAAAATGCCTCTTATTCTACCCTGTGGGCTAGTGAAGCACTCAGACTATTCTGTAAGAAGTGATTCATTCTTTATTTCAGGCCAGTCGAGCGGCCAGGCAGTAGCTTGTGAAACAACTCCCCCTCCCAAAGACAGGACAATGTGTTTTGATCTTACAACCAACCTACCCAGACTTGTCATAACGGTTTTCTCTGAAGAATTGAATATCAACTTTTATGACACATTAATTATAAATTATGTTTATTGGACATCTGCGTGCTTCAAATCAATCGTTATTCGTTCAGAACAGAAGTGTTGAAAGACACTAGAGCCAAGATGGTTCATTTCTAGAGCCAAGATGGTTCATTTCTAGAGGCAAGATTGAATCACATAATGGAATCACACGTATGGATGTGCGTCAGTTTAGTAAAGGCAGAGTAGTCAACTGAATAGTTCCTGATGCTTTCTTTGGAGGTACACTACATGACCAAAACAACACAGATCCACAGTATTGATTCTTCTTTGTGTCTCAGAGGTTGTTACTCTGGTGGTTACCATTTCTGCTGCACAATCCAAGGTGGCTGAGGATATATACAGTACATTACATTATTTAGTAATACACTACAGTATGTCCTCATGGGTCAGTCAGTCAGTCAGGCAATCAAAGTGCACTCTTGGTTTGATTGGAGAGTATTATTCTTAATGTAGCCTGTCTGCCACTCAATGATCTGAATGTCTGCTGTCTGCCACTCAATGATCTGAATGTCTGCTGTCTGCCACTCAATGATCTGAATGTCTGCTGTCTGCCACTCAATGATCTGAATGTCTGCTGTCTGCCACTCAATGATCTGAATGTCTGCTGTCTGCCACTCAATGATCTGAATGTCTGCTGTCTGCCACTCAATGATCTGAATGTCTGCTGTCTGCCACTCAATGATCTGAACGTCTGCTGTTCTGATGTAGTAATTCCAGGGCAGTAAGAGAGGCCAATGTACATTCATTGACGGTCTGGGCCTGTCTGTGTGTGTGCTGTGTGTGTGTCTGGGCCTGTCTGTGTGCATCTGGGCCTGTCTGTGTGTGTGTGCGCTTGCTTGTGTTCTCCCACAGGACAAGACAGGCATCACAGTGACAGTGCTTTAGTTCAGAGTCTGTCACACCCCTGTCCTCCTCGCTGTGGGACCAGATGGATGTCTCATTAGGAGGACCACCATAGAGACACATAGTGTGCGTCCCAAATGGCATCCTATCCCCATTACATTACACCCACCCTGGGCGCAATGTAATGGGGATAGGGCTCTGGTCTAAAGTAGTGCACTATGTAGAGAATAGGGTGCCATTTGGGACACAGACCCTATATTATTGTTCTGTTTCATTCTGTGGGGACCACGGTGTGAGTGTTAACGATGTCCCTCTCTCTAATCTCTCTGCTGCTTGGCTGTCTCTGTCAGTCTGGCTGTCAGTCTGTCTGTTACCTGGAGCTGAATGAGCCACAGATTTTAATAAATGTATGTGTGGGTACAGACAGTGGAGTAAAGTAATTAAGAAAAAGTACTTTGAAGTGCTACTTAAGTCGTTTTTTGGGGGTATCTATACTTTACATCTTTGACAACTTTTACTTTTACTTCACTACATTCAGAAAGAAAATAATATACTTTTTACTCTATACATTTTCCCTGACACCCAAAAGTACTTTTGAATGCTTAGCAGGACAAGAAAAGGGTCCAGTCATCCTACTGCCTCTGATCTGGTGGACTTACTAAACACATGCTTCATTTGTAAATGATGTGTTGGAGTGTGACCCTGGCTATCCGAAAATGTAAATAAATAAATAATAATGGTGCCGTCTCATTTGCTTAATACTGTATAAGGAATTTACAATTATTTAGACTTTTACTTTTACTTTTGATACTTCAGTTTACTGTATTTTAGCAATTAAATGTACTTTTGATACTTAAGTATATTTCAACCAAATACTTTTAGACCTTTACTGAAGTAGTATTTTACTGGTTGACTTTCACCTTTACTTGAGTAATTTTCTATTAAGGTATCTTTACTTTTACTCAAGTATGACAATTGGGCACTTTTTCCAGCACTGGGTAGAGATAGGCAGGCATGCAACTGCACACGCAAATAGACAGACACACACACTCACACACACGCATGCCTGAGTGGTGCCAAGCTGGGGAGTGCAATTAGAGTTTCACACTCGGTTAGCCACTGGTCCTAATGGGGAGTGACGGGTTCCTGTGAGCCGTCTCCTCACTCCACACAGCTGCACACAAACTGTTGTTACTTACATCATAGACCTGGAATCAATTATCATGACTGGATGAAGACTGATTTTGATTTATTTTGATTTAACCTTTATTTAACTGATGACTTAATAGGCGATTGTGGATCCATGCATTGGGATGTCTGAGTGATCCTGTCTCAACTAAATTTACATTTTAGTCATTTAGCAGACGCTCTTATCCAGAGGGACTTGCAGTTAGTGCATACATTTTCATACTTTCTTCGTACTGGTCCCCTGTGGGAATCAAACCCACAACCCTGGCGTTGCAAGCCCCATGCTCTACCATCTGAACTACACGGACTAGAAACATTATCTTTTGGTTGTTAGCTAGAAGGCTCTCACTGGTGCTGTAAACAACACAGCCTTCTTCTAAAGCTTCCTTGTGTAACTTTTCATTACAACAACATCAAGTATCAGGATATTGTTTGGCTTGTTGTACCAGATGGAAAACACATATGATATCTGGAGCTATGCTCATTCAAAGTGTAATCTCCCGAAACCATGTGCGCTGGTCTAGCATACAGTAATGTTTTACTGTAATCTGCCTCAAGAGACTATTCAGAGTTTTATATAGTAGTGTTATGGTCTATGTGTGTTTATTACCTAGTTAGTTATATGACTCTGTGGTCAAGCATCTCAGGCCAGTACAATGTTTGGTTGCTAGGACAAATGGCAGGGCTACAGGAGTGGCCAGTCAGTCATTGGTCAGCCTTGGTCCCTTCTAGCAGTATGGACCCTCCTAGCTGTAGTTGCAGCCCAAGGTTTTATATACTAGTGTTATAAATGTGCTCTTTAATACCTCAATATTTTACTATTGTATTAACTTGTGGTAATTTTTTTGGGGTTGCAAGGACAGATGGCATAACAAGCCTGGCCAGTTAGTCAGCCCTATGATCTCCCTAGTAGTAGTAGTAGTAGTAGTAGTAGTAGTAGTAGTAGTAGTAGTAGTAGTAGTAGTAGTAGTAGTAGTAGTAGTAGTAGTAGTAGTAGTAGTAGTAGTAGTAGTAGTAGTAGTAGTAGTAGTAGTAGTAGTAGTAGTAGTAGTAGTAGTAGTAGTAGTAGTAGTAGTAGTAGTAGTAGTAGTAGTAGCAGCAGTAGCAGCAGTAGTAGTAGTAGCAGTAGTAGTAGTAGCAGTAGCAGTAGTAGCAGAAGCAGTAGTAGTAGTAGCAGAAGCAGTAGTAGTAGTAGCAGAAGCAGAAGCAGTAGTAGTAGTAGCAGAAGCAGTAGTAGTAGTAGCAGAAGCAGTAGTAGTAGTAGCAGAAGCAGTAATAGTAGTATCAGTAGTAGTAGTACTACTACTATGGGACTCCCCAACCAGCCGTGATTGGGAGTCCCATAGGGCGGCGCAGCCGTCATACCGCTCAGAAAGGAGACGCGTTCTGTCTCCTAGAGATGAACGTACTTTGGTGCGAAAAGTGCAAATCAAGAACAACAGCAAAGGACCTTGTGAAGATGCTGGAGGAAACAGGTACAAAAGTATCTGCATCCACAGTAAAACAAGTCCTACATCGACTTAAGCTGAAAGGCCGCTCAGCAAGGAAGAAGCCACTGCTCTAAAACCGCCATACAAAAGCCAGACTACGGTTTGCAACTGCACATGGGGACAAAGATTGTACTTTTTGGAGAAATGTCCTCTGGTCTGATGAAACAAAAATAGAACTGTTTGGCCATAATGAACATTGTTATGTTTGGAGGAAAAAGGGGGCTGCTTGCAAGCCGAAGAATACCATTCCAACCGTGAAGCACAGGGCTGGCTGCATCATGTTGTGGGGGTGCTTTGCTGCAGGAGGGACTGGTGCACTTCACAAAATAGATGGCATCATGAGGAAGGAAAATTATGTGGATATATTGAAGAAACATCTCAAGACATCAGTCAGGAAGTTCAAGCTTGGTCGCAAATGGGTCTTCCAAATGGAAAATGACCCCAAGCATAATTCCAAAGTTGTGACAAAATGTCTTAAGGACAACAAAGTCAAGGTATTGGAGTAGCCATCACAAAGCCCTGACCTCAATCCTATAGAACATTTGTGGACAGAACTGAAAAAACGTGTGCGAGCAAGGAGGCCTACAAACCTGACTCTGTTACACCAGTTCTGTCAGGAGGAATGGGCCCAAATTCACCCAATTTATTGTGGGAAGCTTGTAGAAGGCTACCCGAAACATTTGATCCAAGTTAAACAATTTAAAGGCAATGCTACTAAATACTAATTGAGTGTATGTAAACTTCTGACCCACTGGGAATGTGATGAAAGAAATAAAAGCTGAAATAAATAATTCTCTCTACTATTATTCTGACATTTCACATTCTTAAAATAAAGTGGTGATCCTAACTGACCTAAGACAGGGAATTTTTACTAGGATTAAATGTCAGGAATTGTGAAAAACTGAGTTTAAATGTATTTGGCTAAGGTAAACTTCCGACTTCAACTGTACATATTACCTCAATTACCTCAATTACCTCGACTAACCGGTGCCCCACATTGACTCTGAACCGATACCCCTGTATAAAGCCTCACTATTGTTATTTACTGCTGCTGTTTAATTATTTGTTTATTTTATTTTCTATTTTTTTACTTAACACTTATTTTTTTCTTCTTAACTTCTTAAAGCATTGTTGGTTAAGGGATTGTAGGTAAGCATTTCACCCTAAGGTCTACACCTGTTGTATTTGGCGAATGTGACAAATACAATTTGATTTGATTTGAATTGATAGTAGTAGCAGAAACAGTATCAGTAGTAGTAGTAGGAGTAGTAGCAGTAGCAGTAGTAGTAGTAGTAGTAGTAGAAGCAGTAGTAGTAGTAGCGGTAGTAGTAGTAGTAGCGGTAGCAGTAGTAGCAGTAGTAGCAGTAGTAGCTGTAGTAGTAGTAGTAGTAGTAGTAGTAACAGCAGCAACAGCAGTAGCAGCAGTAGCCCCACTGTGACTGAATTTTACCCATGTCAGGTTATTACACCATTATAGCCGTCTCACCCAGTTGCTCAAGGTTACCCCGGGATACGGTTAGGTGTTAGGTTATTACACCCCTCAGTGAGAAGAAAGGCGAAGTGAAGCTCTTTTCTGATCAAATGGACTGTGAGGTTTCGACTAGCAGAAAGCCTCCTTTTGAAGTGGGTGGTGGGTAGGAATCTAAGCATAATAGAATGTGATGTTGTGGGTTTTATGTTCAAAGTTCTCTCCCCCTCCCCTCCATTAGAGACCAAGCTGTCAGGTTAAGCTAACCCACCATCTTTGATTTCATCAACCTAACTCAAACCACTTTAGCTTCTACACTCTTAGAAACAATGGGTTCTTTGGCTGTCCCCATAGGAGAACCCTTTGAAGAACCCTTTTTGGTTCCAGGCAGAACTGTTTTGGGTTCCATGTAGAACCCTCTGTGTAAAGGGTTCTACATGGAACTCAAAAAGGTTCTGCCTGGAACCAAAAAGGTTCTGCCTGGAACCAAAAAGCGTTCTTCAAAGGGTTTTCCTACGGGGACAGCCGAAGAACCCTTTTAGGTTATAGATAGCGTCTTTACTTCTAAGAGTGTAGGCAGCTAGCTAACTTGGGGATTCATTCTTCGAAACCTGATTTACTGAATTTATTTTCTGTGATATGAACACGACTAAGATGACGGGGGGATGGAAGCTGAGAAGGGGCGATGGAAACAAAAGGATGTTTGTTTTCGCCCCGTCCCCACTGGCTGGGCCGTTGTTCTTGGAGCCTTTCTTGTGAAGTAGGGGGGTGCTGCCGGGTTGGGGCTGGGGACTAGGGAGTCTGGGGTACAATAGAAGCCTGGGCGCTGGCTGGATATCTGTTTGAAGAGAAGATCAGGATATTTGTATGACCAGACCAGAGATACTGTATAGTGGGAGAGAACCACCTCAGCCTATAGACAGTGCCAACTTCAGCCCCAACCTCAGCCCCAGCCCCATCCCCAACCTCAGCCCCAGACCAAACCCCAACCCCAACCCCAGCCCCAACCCTAATCTCTAGCAGCATGATGGCTGTGGAAGTAGGGGCTTTGGGAAAGAGAGTGTGCACTTGAACGCTCCCGAGAACCTTCTCATGCTCCCTTGCTCGATTTGCATAGGCTTAAGAAGAACCCATCACTCTCCTTCCTCCCCCCTTCCCCCCTCTTCCTCCTCCCTCTCTCTTGGCCCATTTGTGTTGTCTAATTGCTCAGCAAATATGCCACCACAGCCACTGGATATAAATTATGTCAGGGATCATCAACTATATAAATAGATTCAGCCGTGTTTTTCTTGAGGAGATGGTCAGGGGGCCGGAACATAATTACAAATAATTAGTAGACTGCAAATTGACCACAAGAACGCCAAACAGATATAATGTTTCGCCGTGTGGAGTTATGAGGCATAAGCAGCAGAGGGAGAGCTTAGCTCAGCCTCATCCCTTGAAAAATGTGTATTTTTAAAAACCTGACCTCAATGGGACAACCTGGTGAAATAAAGGTTAAATAAGAAAATGAGTTTCATCCTCCTAGACCCCTCACATGCAACAGTGATTGATATAATCAGATGACGGTAGACACTTAGCTGTCAGCTCGGGAATAAAGATGACAATGTGGCTTTGCTATGGTTCAGGGGGCCGACTGACCCTTGTGACTCATTTAGGCCATGGTTCTCTAATACCACTGCCCTCTACACTCCACCAGCCAGTGTGTATGTGTGTGTGTGTCTGTGGTGTGTGTGTCCTCTCCACTCTGCCCCCCCAGTCCAGGGTTAGGGACCATGTCAAGGGTTTAGCCTCTGCTACTGAAGGGCTCTTAATCCGACTGGGATGATAGATTGGCTCTCCATCCCTGTGTCTGTGGCGCTAGCAAGCTGCTGAAACCAATAAGCTTTTCTTTATTTATTTTTTCATCCTCCAAACCACCCAAACACAGCCACGGGAATCCTGGGAAAATATTTCCTTTGGGGTAAGAGACAAAATAAATGGGATGATAAACAAATCCTACTACAAATCTATCAGAGATTGTGTCTTCTCCCTCCATCTCCATTCAAACTTCATATTGTTTAAAAGCTTAATATATACCCCAACATAATCTGTATATCTAGGGCTTCAAAAATAGAGAAGATTGGCATCTCTCAACCTAACCCTGACAGATGTATTAAAGGTGCACTATGCAGCTCCGCCATTTCCTGGTTGCTAAAATTCTAATACTTTTCCTAATTTCCGTTTATGTGACAAAAACAGTGTAGATAATCATCATACCATCTAAACCGCTGTGAAATATATTTTTGATAACCCAAAATATTGTATTTTCATATTTTTGAAGTTGGTGTACAAAACCGAAAGTAAAAGATACAAAAATGAAGTTTAAGTACATAGAACAGATCTACCGCGTCTTAGACTTGCTTTCAATGAGAATGACAGATTTATAACTCACATTTCTATGTGAATTTGGTCGGGTTGCCTTAAGGGCTTACTACTGAGTCAAGCCAAACCAAACTGTACTGAGCTGGCCTGGTTACGCATCCATCCAAGTTTCTGGAACTGTGCTGAGAAGGACGGTGTGAAAAAAAGAAATCCATGCACAATGATGATGTCATATGATGTCAGTTATCAACCATTATGTTCTCCATGGTTCTCCATAGTCATTAGCGTCCATCTCTCTGTTGGTCAGCTGTGGTATTTGAGTCCTGGCTAAGGTTGATAGGAAAGAGTCCAGTTTGAACCGGATCTACTGGACAATGTGTCTTCGAGGTTGGCTGGTTTTGGGGCCTCTAGCTCCCTGGCCCCACAGGACAATGACACACATATTCAAAAAGCATCTCAGAATAGGGGTGCTGATCTAGGATCAGGTCCCTTCTGTCTGTATAATCGTATTCATTATGATCTAAAAGGCGAGACTGATCCTATATCCAGAACTCTCTTTGAGAGGAGCTACCATTGCAGACGTTTTACTCAAAGGGCTTGCTGCATGACAGAGTACATGCCACCTACACATCACCTCTGGAGGACAGAATCATCACTTTCAGGATTTCCGTTTTTGGTCCATTTGTGACAATGGGTCATTGAGAAAGAAAAATGAGAATTCATATTGATAACCAAAAATATTGTATTTTCATATTTTTGAAGTTGGTCTACAAAACTGAAAGTAAAAGATGCAAAAATGAAGTTTAAGTACATAGAACAGATCTACCGCGTCTTAGACTTGCTTTCAATGAGAACGACAGATTTATAACTCACATTTCTATGTGAATTTGGTTGTGTTGCCAATTAAGGTACATATTGCAGCTTTAATATTCCGACATGTAATCTCAATATTCCCTCTATGCGTACAGTAGCTGGGATGTACTTCTCTCTTTATCTCCCCCAAAACGGTCCAATTTGCATAACAAAACCCCCACATGAATAAGAATACTAAAAGATAATCAGCACCAAGAGGACAACAGCCCTCCCTCCCTGTCCTTCAACAGCCCTCCCTCCCTGTCCTTCAACAGCCCTCCCTCCCTGTCCTTCAACAGCCCGCCCTCCCTGTACTTCAACAGCCCGCCCTCCCTGTACTTCAACAGCCCGCCCTCCCTGTACTTCAACAGCCCTCCTTCCCTGTCCTACAACAGCCCTTCCTCCCTGTTTTTCAACAGCCCTCCCTCCCTGTCCTACAACAGCCCTCCCTCCCTGTTTTTCAACAGCCCTCCCTCCCTGTCCTACAACAGCCCTCCCTCTCTGTTCTTCAACAGCTCTCCCTCCCTGTTTCAACAGCCCTCCCTCCCTCCCTATCCTACAGCAGCCCTCTCTGTCCTACAACAGCCATGGCGACAACAGCCACGGCGACAACAGCCACGGGACACAGCCAGTTGACTAGATTCCTACATTCCTACGCCAGAGCAATTTAGATCAAACACACTACAGTGGAACAGCAATCAGTGTAATCTCTTTCCTCTGTGTCTGTAGCCATCTTCCTTCTCTCTCTGCTTCTCAGCTCAGACAGGCTCTTTGGTGGCTCTGAAAGAATGTCATTGTCACGAAGATAATTCCCTGCTCTGGCCCCAGCAGTGAAAAGGAGAGGATGGAGCGATGACTGGCGACTTCATTTATCTGCTGGACTGATAACCCAATCAAACGGCCAGTGTGGCAGAGAGGTCTGTCTGGGTCACCAGGGAGCTTGTCTGTCTGTCTACTGAGTCAAGCCAAACCAAACTGTACTGAGCTGGCCTGGTTACGCATCCATCAAAGTTTTTGGAACTGTGCTGAGAAGGACGGTGTGAAAAAAAAATATCCACGCGCAATGATGATGTCATATGATGTCAGTTATCAACCATTATGTTCTCCATGGTTCGCCATAGTCATTAGCGTCCATCTCTCTGTCGGTCAGCTGTGGTATTTGAGTGAGAGAGAAAAATTAGAATTCATATAGCTGGTTTTGAAGTGTGACATTTAACAGTCAGGGTGAGGTCATAGGGAAACCCTCCATCAAATGGATTGTGGGCATGTTGAGGAGAGCTCAAGGAGCTACTGTAGTTCTTGTCCTGTCTCATCTATGTTATGGCTGGGTATTTACAGTATTGTGGTTCCATTTCCCATACATGCAATCTTTTGAGGGGATGATAACCGGAGCGCTTATAGAATTATGAAAATCTGTTTTATAATCTGAGTTTATAGCTGAGCTACACAGATAAAGCAGCAATTGGCTCCCTGAGAACAGATTACTGTCTTATCTCCATCCACCACGTTCTCTTCCTTCCTCTCTCTCTCTCTCTCTCTCTCTCTCTCTCTCTCTCTGTCTCTGTCTCTCTCTCTGTCTCTGTCTCTGTCTCTGTCTCTGTCTCTGTCTCTGTCTCTGTCTCTGTCTCTGTCTCTGTCTCTGTCTCTGTCTCTGTCTCTGTCTCTCTCTCTCTCTGTCTCTTTCTCTTTCTCTGTGTCTCTCTTTCTTTCTTTCTCTCTCTCTCTGTCTGTCTCTCTCTCTCTGTGTCTCTCTCTCTTTCTTTCTCTTTCTCTCTCTGTGTGTCTCTCTCTCTCTCTCTCTCTCTCTCTCTCTCTCGCTGTCTCTGTGTCTCTCCCACTGTGTCTCTTTCTCTCTTTCTTTCTTTTTCTTTCTCTTTCCCCCTTTCTCCTTTTTAAATTTCCCAGGAACCTTGCTGCTGTCTTTAGGAGATGATTAAACACCAGACGATAGCCCTCTGGAGTTCATGTAGTGGAATATTCATTACTCTGTCTAAGCAATAGAGTGTCATTTGGAACGCAGCCTATCTCTCCCTCTTCTCCCCTACACTGTTGTAAGGTTAAATCCCAACTTTGTTGCTAATATTTGCTATCCTTTATCCCACTACTGTGTCTGAGCTTCACAAGGTTGAGGTGACTAGGTCCCAGAGAAAGCTGTATGCCCTTACCAAGTTGTCTGATCTATTTTCTTCTGGTTGTTAAAAGGGATATCCTACTTAGTACACACCATTCTGTGCTAACTGGAGATATGCTGTTTTGTTCCCCCTGAAACACAACTCATCAGATGTTTTGGAGATAGTGCTCTCCAGGTTCAGTTGCGAAACATGGATAGTTTCAACACGCAGAGTATAATATTATGATGAATGGATTACGGTTGAGTTTCTTCTGATTATACTGTATCTAGACCAAAAATAAAGCCTCAAGCTAAGACTTACCATACAGTTCATATAGATATTTAATGCATAAATGTGTGTATATTTCAATTAATGGCAAGATTTCCTGTGATTCCTATTTCCTACATGTATGCTTAAACAGAGGACTGGTTCCCTGATAGCTAGTTAGTTACTAAGCAGATTAGAATAGGTCACAACATGGGGGCCGGGCTGTGATTGGATTCTCCATGCCCGTCTTCAATGTTAAAATCCCATTAAGTGTTTGGCGCCCCGAGTCAAACTACCCTAGGATTACCCCATCGCGTATACCCAAACCCAACGCTGGGAGAGAGTGATAGCAGGGCTGCGCTTCCCTAATCTGACTGCCCCCTCCATCACCACTGCTGGCTGACAGATAAACAACAGCTCCCACCTCACCTACTGCAGCCCCTAGGCCTCCCACATAGATATAGTTGAAGTCAGAAGTTTACATACACCTTAGCCAAATACATTTAAACTCAGTTTTTCACAATTCCTGACATTTAATCCTAGTAAAAATCCCCCTGTTTTAGGTCAGTTAGGATCACCACTTTATTTTAAGAATGTGAAATGAAAAATAATAGTAGAGAGTGATTTATTTCAGCTTTTATTTCTTTCATCACATTCCTAGTGGGTCAGAAGTTTACATACACTCAATTAGTATTTGATAGCATTGCCTTTAAATTGTTTAACTTGGGTCAACGTTTCAGGTAGCCTTCAACAAGCTTCTCACAATAAATTGGGTGAATTTTGGCTCCCTGACAAAACTGGTGTAACTGAGTCAGGTTTGTAGGCCTTCTTGCTTGCACACACTTTTTCAGTTCTGCCCACAAATGTTCTATAGGATTGAGGTCAGAGCTTTTAAGCCATTTTGCCACAACTTTGGACGTATGCTTTGGGTCATTGTCACGAACGTGGTGAGTGTCAGACCAAGACGCAGCGCTGAAGTCATGTGACATGATTATTTATTAAATCAATATCACAAAATAACAAAGAGAGACACGAACGTAACACAAGGTAGACTACACAGCACTAAATCAAAAGCAACAGTGATCCACATAGAACAGGTGAAACACTTGAAATGATATATGGACCCAATTAGAGACAATGCAAATCAGCTGCCTCTAATTGGGGACCAACACAAAACCCACATAGAACTATAATTCTAGATCTGTCAGGCTCTGACCATAGATAAATAGAGGAGCCAAAGGCTTCCCTATGACCAGAGCCTGACAGTCATTGTCCATTTGGAAGACCCATTTGCGACCAAGCTTTAACTTCCTGACTGATGTCTTGAGATGTTGCTTCAATATATCCACCAACTTTTCCTTCCTCATGATGCCATCTATTTTGTAAGTGCACCAGTCCCTCCTGCAGCAAAGCACCACCACAACATGATGCTGCGACCCCCGTGCTTCATGGTTGGGATGATGTTCTTCGGCTTGCAAGCCTCCCCCTTTTTCTTCCAAACATAATGATGGTCATTATGGCCAAACAGTTCTATTTTTGTTTCATCAGACCAGAGGACATTTCTCCAAAAAGTACGATCTTTGTCCCCATGTGCAGTTACAAACTGTAGTCTGGCTTTTTTATGGCGGTTTTGGAGCAGTGGCTTCTTCCTTGCTGAGCGGCCTTTCAGGTTATGTCGATATAGGACTAATTTTACTGTGGATATAGATACTTTTGTAGCTGTTTCCTCCAGCATCTTCACAAGGTTCTTTGCTGTTGTTCTGGGATTGATTTGCACTTTTCGCACCAAAGTATGTTCATCTCTAGGAGACAGAACGCGTCTCCTTCCTAAGCGGTATGACGGCTACATGGTCCCATGGTGTTTATACTTGCGTACTATTGTTTGTACAGATGAACGTGGTACCTTCAGGCATTTGGAAATTGCTCCTAAGGATGAACCAGACTAGTGGAGGTCTACAATTTTTTTTCTGAGGTCTTGGCTGATTTCTTTTGATTTTCCCATGATGTCGAGCAAAGAGGCACTGAGTTTGAAGGTAGGCCTTGAAATACATCCACAGGTACACCTCCAATTGACTCAAATGATAATCAATTAGCCTATCAGAAGCCTCTAAAGCCATGACATCATTTTCTGGAATTTTGCTTTTTTGTGTTTAAAGGCACAATCAACTTAGTGTATGTAAACTTCTGACCCACTGGAATTGTGATATAGTGAACTAAGTGAAAGAATCTGTCTGTAAACAATTGTTGGAAGAATTACCCGGGTCATGCACAAAGTAGATGTCCTAACTGACTTGCCAAAACTATAGTTTGTTAACATGAAATCTGTGGAGTGGTTGAAAAATGAGTTTTAATGACTTCAACCTAAGTGTATGTAAACTTCTGACTTCAACTGTATATTCCACTTAGCTTTTATCCAAAGGGACCTATATCCAAAGTGAATAACAGTTGTTTTTAGTATGTGTAGGCCTATGGTGTCCCTGCGGGAACTGAACCCACAACCAATTGGTGTTGATAGCGCCACAGTCTTGCCAACTGAGCCACACAGGACAACAGGACCATGCAAATCACTCCACCAACCCCTGTGTTCCTAATTCCTAATGACTCATGGATAATGGAACTTGCAGGTTCTATTAACCTTTGTGTCACTATCAGCCAGGTGTTTTAGATCATCAAAACCCAACTTTGTCAATGATTACCAAAATAAATAGTTTTGTACATTTCTATTTCCAGAAGGGAACAATGCATGACACTTGCATTAGTGTGTTTTTTGGTGATAATGATAAAATATCCACACACTTTGATGTAAACTTAGAAGTGTAGCTTGGAGTGAGACAGGGGGACACCTAGTCTGGCTGCGTCCCGAATAGCACCTTTATTCCCTACATAGTCCACTACTTTAAAACATCCACACACTTTGATGTAGACTTAGAAGTGTATGTGTGTCTATGTCCCAAAAATGTTTTGATCGTGTGTCTATGTAAGTTGTTGCAGTATGTCTGATATTTGTTTCAAACATTGTTCCCACCTGCTGCTGTCTTGGTTGGACAAGGTCTCTCTTGAAAAATATATTTTATCTCAATGAGACTAACCTGGATAAATAAAGGTTAAATAAAAATAATAAAAAGTAATTTAACCAGAGCACCATGGGGTGAATAGGGGGCCATTTGGGACGCTGGCTCTGTTTGTGGTTTCTTAAGGAGGGGGTTTACTACATCACAAATGTAAATCCTCCATCCTCTAAACTGTAGTTCTGAGCGTAAATAGAACCTAGCATGTAGTCCCTTTCTTTTGTTAACATCCTTAGGATGTCAGTATCTTCAGTATTGCCTTTAAACTTTATTGACTTTTCCTCCTGGGTCACTTTGAGAGCAACACATGTTTACTGTGGTCATTACTGTTTAACTCTCTATTTAAGAGGCTATAATGCAGAGCAGAAAACCCCTTTGGCATCAGGTTAAAAGCACAATCCTTAGGGCCTCCTGAGTGGTGCAGCGTCACAGGTTCGTGTTTTGGAGGACGCATGGCTCTCGACCTTCGCCTCTCCCGAGTCCGTAAGGGATTTGCAGCGATGGGACAAGACTGTAACTACCAATTGGATATCACGAAATTGGGGAGAAAAAGGTACAAAAATAAATAAAAGCACACTACTTAATTTGAAAAACAACAAAATGTTAGCCCACCACTTGGTTTGCTATAAAGCTGAGGGATGGGGCTGCTAGAGAAGTGTAACCACTCTAAAATAGTGATTTAAATGATAAAGACAGCTGTATATATCCCAAATTGGGTCTTTAAAGGCTTGTGTTATTCTAACAGATGTTATGTAGTGGCGGTGAGAAGGCTGATGAGAGGGTCAGGTTGGGGGTAGAGGAAGGGAAGAGGAGGTAGAGACCGGAGCTTGCTCTCTGTCTCACCGGGGTGCACCATTCTAACCTACATTGTCTGGCTGAAATATGGCTTGCTTTGGTGAAACAATGCACCTGCTGGAGGCCTAGGACTATTCTTCCACATGCTCCTCCAAGTGACCATGCTATTATTGGTGTGAAAATAAACATCAATATGATTTAACAAGTCCTCTGCTTTTCCTGTGTGTAATAGAGTTGTAGTCGTGTACAGTGGTGTTCCAATATCATTACCTTTTTTTTTATATTTACTCAAAGTATGGAGATATTCCAAAAGCATAACAAAAGTTTGCAAGACTTGTTTTTTTTTTTTACTTTCCAGTTTTTCTCCTGAGATCAGTGATTGTTTGTACCTTGTTTGTCCTTGTCCTAAACTGATTCAAACACAGCCAAAGTACATTGTGGTTCATCCTAGACTATTGAGATGGTTTCCATCCTAGACTATTGAGATGGTTTTCATCCTAGACTATTGAGATGGTTTTCATCCTAGACTATTGAGATGGTTTTCATCCTAGACTATTGAGATGGTTTTCATCCTAGACTATTGAGATGGTTTTCATCCTAGACTATTGAGATGGTTTTCATCCTAGACTATTGAGATGGTTTCCATCCTAGACTATTGAGATGGTTTTCATCCTAGACTATTGAGATGGTTTCCATCCTAGACTATTGAGATGGTTTTCATCCTAGACTATTGAGATGGTTTTCATCCTAGACTATTGAGATGGTTTTCATCCTAGACTATTGAGATGGTTTTCATCCTAGACTATTTTGTCATCCTAATTCTATCTCATCCTATTTCACCTCAAGTAGTTTTTGCTTCCAGTGGTAATGGATTGTTTGGAAGCAGGAGCATGTCCCAGACAGCTTTGGGGAATCACTTCATTCCAAATGGATGACTAAAGAAATAAATGAAAGAGAGGGAAAGAAAGTGAGAAAGAGAAAGAGAGAGGAGAAAGACAAGCCTAGATAAAGCCATGCAGTGGTCTAACGCACCACTATGACAGACGCCCATTTTATATCCATAATATCTAATAGCACAGAATCCCTTTTCCCTGCATAGGACTTATATTGTTTGAAACAGACATAATAGATAGCCTCTGTTTCTATGGTCTGACCATAGACAGATGATCCATGCTGGATACCTACCAGTCATAGCCATAGAAATACAATGACTATTCTATGCCATTCTATTTCTATGGTCGTAGTGCTCTAGTATGATTGACATTATTATTATTATTATTATTTTTTTTTTGGGACATGATCAGACAGACATCAGACATGGTAAAATGGTTTACATAACATTGGATCAACCAGTGCATGCCTTTCTAACTAACTCCCCTTTACTGTGTGCCTCCTAACTGGAGCAGCCTCACAGCTCTGTGCTTTGTTATGCTAAATTTAGCAACGACTCTGACAATTGTTAATTTATCATTTAGCATGGATGTTTTATATGAATATATAATAAATACATGCTTAACTTGAACGAGTGAAAAGAAAATTGGCCTAGAAAAGGAAAACAAATATTGAAATGCAATCACAGATTGGAAGCTGTAACTGTGTATGTTGTTTCAACTGCAATATAGACCCTTTATTGCCATTGATCTCCGAAGATGAACAGTGGGTCAATAGCCCTCAGGATTCAGGAAGTAAATTCAATTGAAATGGAATTTCAATTTAATCCCTGAACTAACTAAATTGAAATGGAGTTGACCCTGACCCTGAGTCCATGCATACTGTTGAACACAGACTGTCAGTAAACCCCTGGTCTGCTAATCAGCTGTTTAGCTAGCTACATGTGGATAACTATAATTAGTATGATCACTCAGATGAAGGCTAATCCAATCCAATAAACAGAGCAACGTTAAGTGACTTGATGTGCCAGTACTATGACACCATTCAGCCCTCCTCTATCCATTATCTCCCTCCCTCCCTCCCTCCCTCCCTCCCTCCCTCCCTCCCTCCCTCCATCCCTCTCTCCATTCCACCATCCATCCATGACACCATCCAGTCCTCCCCTGTCCATTATCTCCATCCAGTCAACAGTAAACACACTGAAGGGAATCCATTAGCATGCAGATTTGGAGTATTCATGCATCGCAATACAGATGAGTTCAATATATATTGTTGGATTTCACCCAGCCATACCACTGTGGAAAAATGTCCTTCACAGTAATGAGCATCCCTCATCACCTCACCCCCACCCTTCCACCCATCACACCTGAGGCCCATCCGGTAGGTCTCAGCACTACTGTGTCACAGAGTGCAAGGCCTGCTCTGCTCTAAATGTTTAATGGACAAGTAAGGGCCAACCAAGCCCCCCCCCTCTCTCTCTCTCTCTCTCTCTCTCTCTCTTTATCTCTCTCTTTCTCTCCCACCCTCTCTCTTTGTCTCTCTCTTTATCTCTCTCTCTATCTCTCTTTCTCTCTCAATTTCTATCTCTCTCTCCATAGCCATGGAGCTCCCATTATCTAGCGGGGTCTCATCCCTTCAAACCCGAACACAGAGCCTGCTTTGGGGGACCTGTGTGCAGGGCGGTCGGGTCGACGACCACCCACTAGCACCAGCCAACCTGTGTCACGGTCAAAGCCCCTGCTGCTCCATGGTCAACCACGGTCAACATCAACGGCCCCATTTACCCCCGGGGGACAATGGATTTTTTTCCATGCCATAAAGCAGATGCTGTATTATAGCGGAACAAAGCAGGGCCCATCTCAACCTGTTTACCATGAGAAAGGCACTCCGGGTCAGGATGCCTATCATTGTGTGGGCCTTTTTGACTCTCACTCTCTCACTCTATAATAACCAGACGAGAGTGCCAGGTCACAAAGGAGAATTCGATTTCGTCCCAAATGGCACCCTATTCCCTATTTAGTGCACTACTTTTGACCAGACCCTAGATCAAAAGTAGTGTACTTAATAGGGAATTGGCCCCCATTTGGTGCACAGCCCGAGCAACTCCCAGTCAAGTATTGTGATCACTCTGTGGTTGAGAGGAAATGCAGTGTTAAAGTGCTGATCCAGGCTATTCAGGATATTCTTATAAGGGATTTTTGTTTGTGTTGAGAGAATACAGAGATTACCATGCCAGAGAATGAGCCTGTCAGCACTTAGGGAGTTACAGCCTTACAGGAAGCCAGATAAGTGTGCAGGAAACTTTGGATTTCAGCTTTTGTCCTCTTTAATAATAAATAATAATAATAATAATAATTTAATAATAAAATAATAATAATAATAATCCTCTCTAAAAGTAGGAAGCCCCCAATATTTCAATGGCCCAACATCATATGACATTTTGTAATTTTGTACAGTAGAGGTGCTGCCATCAGCAGTCATTTTCCCTTCTGCTCTGGGCTCTTCCTACAGGTTGATCTATTAATCACTCCCTCCCAAAGGTTTTCTTAGACTCTGGTATGTCTGCATAACACCTGATAGTTCATATACCCCCCCCCCCCCCCCCCAGTTCAGTTGTTGCAGTCTTTTACGGGAGATGCTATCACTTTTCTTTTTTGGAATACTGAAAGGATTTATTTCAGTTCAGATTGATCTAAACATGCCAGGTGCTCCTGGGACTTGGGGGAAAAAAAGAGTCAACAAATCAAGGAG
This sequence comes from Thymallus thymallus, assembly GCA_023634145.1. NCBI lineage: Eukaryota > Metazoa > Chordata > Actinopteri > Salmoniformes > Salmonidae > Thymallus > Thymallus thymallus. The sequence goes on from CM042413.1 coordinate 28,145,085, forward strand.
CTGAAAGCCCTGAAACAACATGACGACAGACTGCTTAGCAGGAGCAACCAAAACCCCTCCAGTTAAATGATTAGCCTCCTCTGTGTAGCTATTCTTTGTTGTGTTTGTTTGGCGTGAGTTCAAAAGACTCCCTTGTTTCGGGTAAGGGTTATTATGGTTGTCTGCCTAAAGGGCTTGTTGTGATGCGATTCTACAACTCCCTCAGACCAAGCTAAGTGGAACAATATTTACCCAGTCCACTCCTGTAGGGGGCTTACTTACCAGCAGCAATCTAAATGCCTAGAACATCTCCTGGCAAAGCTCTTATTGGCTAATTGACCACTCAAGGAGAAAGAGGGAGAGACTGCTTTGAAAGGGTAATATTACCGCTGGCAGGTTGATTTGAGCCAAGCCACTACAGACCTGACCTGACTCTAGACCAAGGCCAGGCAGACTGGAGTCAGGGAGCTGTAATGCCTTGGCCCTCTCAACCTATCAGACAGCTTATCCTTCACTCTGACAGTCAAGAGGCTCTCAACTGTCCCCCTTGTTCTCCCTTGTTCTCCCTTCTCATGGCTAGCCACCTGCACCTGTTCACATACATTATGATTACCTACAGAATAAGCCCTTATGCAAAGTCTTAATCCTGGAAACTGGCCCTAAATGTATCTACTTTTGTTGCAAAATGTATTTGCTGTTATTTTCCATTACCACCACAAACAGTGGACTTTTTGTCTCGCTGTCTTTGATGCCCTTTTCCAGTGGATTGTGTGGCCGACTGTTAGCTGTTAGCTATTAGCACAGCTCTAAAGACTGCAGTGATGGCAGACTGCTGCTAATGAACTGATTCTTAAGGGACTTCAGAGAGACACATTGAGAAAATGGATTCCCTTCCTTGTAGTCTAGGCTGTGGCATTGTGTTCTGTAGAATGGCGTCTCTCTTACGTGACGCTCGTCCCTCAACTGACCTGTCTTGTAGGGCGTGGAACTCGTTCAAATGTTTATATTCCAGAGCATCCACCATTCAAATATGAAAACATAGTTCTTAATTTGTGATATCACTGCACTCTCATTTAGTCTCTATGAAATAGGCAAAATAGCTAGCTGAATTATTACACAAAATAAAAACAAAATGGTGGCTTCTTCCTGCCACATCGGCCAACTTGATCAGCTGCTTAGCTATCTTACTGACATACCTGTCACGATGTGGATATAAGGGACGATATATGGAGCGTTCGTGGAGTGTCATCCTTTTTATTAAAGTGAGATGTTCTCACGAAGCACTTTAAATAACAAAGGAGAGTAAATGAATAAACTAAACACTAATACAAAAACAAAAGCAAAGTGACTTACGGTCCTGCGCAACATGCAGAATAGACTCTTACAAACAATGATCCACGCACAGGTGGATGTGGAGGACTGCTAAATACTCTCCCCAATCAGAGACAATACTAGACAGCTATCTCTGATTGGGGATCATTAATCCTCCCTAACTGAAGTAAGGACTGGGTTGTGGCTCATCCACTCCCAATGATGGGAGTTAGCGGCTTCACCACTACCCAGCCCTTACAATACCTAGCTAGCTAGCTCCACCTTACTGACATAAACAGCTTGCTTGGCTTGTTTAATTACCCTTCATGTTGTAGACAGCTTGTTTAATTGCCCTTAATGTTGTAGACAGCTTGTTTAATTACCCTTCATGTTGTTGAAATGCTGCCCCAAATGTAAGAGGGAATGTTATCAGAAATCAGTTCGTAGATCAGCATGTTTTTTCCGCAATCCCTTCATTGTGAGCTGAGCGCAGCAGCAGCTGATTCTAAAGGCTACAACACAGATTCACGGCAGAACAGGCAGCAAAGGTGAAAAAAACAGGTGAAAACTCAGAATAATGTTAGATACTACAGTACCTAGCTACCTAGCTCGATTTTGGTGGAAGCATTCAGCATTGTGTTTGCAGCACAAGGTAGCTGGTTGGTTAGCAGCATCCCATTTTTTTGCCAAGCTTGGACAATTTAAGATAGCTTTCACGTACATTGCCAATCTTCAGAAATACTGCCAGTTGAAGCACAAAACTCCTTTGCTAGATGTAAAACTTCCTCACCATAAACACGCCAACATTATTGACAGATTGTTTTAGCTCAGATTAATTTAAACTGTTTCTTTTGAGGCAGAAATTAGGTTTGTCAGACGATGTCACCTAGGTAATATTTTCTAATGTAATTTCAGGACGTTGTACCCAAACTACTTTCAATGCTATCCCATTACCCTTTGCGGGATACCAGACATATCAGTGCAGGTGGAATCAACGCGCTATCTGACGTAAGACAATGAGGCTGTGGATCAACAAGCATGTTGAGCAGATGCCACAAATATAGTATCACTGAAAGAACTCAGGCCTGACTCCATTCAAATAGAAATGCTGTTGTCTCCAAACTACCCAGGTGTAGGCCTTCTTCTCTTGTCTCTCAAAAGGCCTTTTTCCTGGGACCAGTCAGCCTGTTTCAGAGATGACATCTTGCATTCAACGCTCACTGCTGATCTGCTCAGAACTACTCAGCTGTAGGCTTTCTTCTCTTGTCTCTCAAAATATCCACGTGTAGGAACTTCTTCTGTTCCTGGAACTAGTCTGTCTCAGGGATGAGATGACAACTTTCATTCTGTCTTTCTGCATCTGTCTACTGGCTTTGTAATAACTTAATAATAAGTCATGTTAATTTGGTCTCTTACGTAGTGGCAGGCGTATTATTCACAAGACAATGGCCCACTCAAATGTATATTATCTGTTAAATTAACCAATCGTTACTTACAAGCATCCCAAAATTCACCCCGTACCCCGCCCCACCCAACCTGGCCTGTTATTGTGAATACATTATTTTCATTCAATACTTTTATTCTAACATGTAAAGTAAGACATATTGCTGTGTCACCCATCCACTTTAATGCTAGATTTACACTTCCAGTCACTCTTTCTCATTTCTGACTTTGGAAAGTCTACTAATCTAATGGAAGTTGGTAGCACCATCAGTGCATTTACCCATGGCGATAGTGAGTGCACTGAGATCCATTCTGTCTAAAACATTTTAAAGATGTTTTCTTATAAAAGGTTGGTACAAAGTGCTAATGGGAGTTTGATCGATATCAAATAGCTTTTCCACTGTTAAATATACGTACAGTATATTGTAATGTTATCTGACAAGGTTAGAGAGGTAAACATTGGAATCCATTACTGCTCTCCTCAGTTTAATTTAAAGCCCATTTGAAGGTTAAGTCCATATTTAGTACACTACTTTTGACCAGGGCCAAAGGGCTCTGGTCAAAAGTAGTGCACTGTCTAGGGAATAGGGTGCCATTTGGGACGCAGCCTTAGCTTTTCGAAACATATCCGATTGGTATTTGTATTGCTCTGTTCTGTATTTTACCACCAAGCCCCATTCAGTAAAGCTCCGTTCAGTCAAACCCAACCGTTATTCCTTATAAGCCAACCCATAGAGACCATCCGGATGGAGATACTGTATTATTTAATCTGTCTAAATGAAATGAAATATAACAATGCTGCTTCCTTCCATAAGACAGTTTTTTGGCATATCTAATCATCCGGTTGTGATATGATAATGAAACTGGTTGATTGTGAAAATATCAATGGAACACATTAGCATTCTTCTGCATTCCAAGTGTTCTAGTCTCCTGCTGCTGTTTAAATTAGGACAGCTGAAAGCTGAAATGCTGTCTCATCCACAACAAAGAGAAGGTAGAACTAGTGTTTCTCTGTGGAGACAGGGCTAGTGTGTGTGTGTGTGTGTGTGTGTGTGTAGGTGTGTGGGTGTAGATTTGTGTGTGGTTATATTGGGCCGGGTCTCCCCGGTTCTGAGACTGGCACCTGTGATCCAAATGAGAGCCTTTCATTAGCCTATATGAATTAACCTTATGAAAAAAAAAATCCACATTTAATTTTCCACAGCAAACAACACAAGTAGTCTAAGCAACAACAAAATCAGACAACCCCATAGTAGAATAGTTAACCTATTAAATTGTTCAGCCTGTCGCATTCTATTTGAGAAAATAATATTCCTCTCATTGCGCATTCAAATTGCGAGTGCCGCACAGGGAGAGAAGTATGCATGTCTAGTCACTGTAGTCTACAACATTCTAGCCTACAACATTCTTAATGCAGTTGCGGGAAAACACTCCTTTGAAAGCAGTTTTGTTGGCCACTGTTAAAAGAGGAGGATCACTGAGCTTTCTAGTGTTACTATGCTACACTTATTTCTCTAATCCAAGAAATTAGTAAAATGCACCATTTTAGAACCAGCGTTTTTAGCAGCGGTATAGTTTATGTGTGTTAGCGGGCGTTGAATGCATAGGGAAGACCGGGGATAAATGTACCAGGGTCAGGTGTTGATTTATTACTAGTTTTCTTGTTTTTATAAAATAATTTGTATTTAATTTTTGCATTATTTAGTTTCAGTTTTAGTTTTAGTGTTAAGGACAGAAAGTAGCCTAATGCGTGGGAGGAGACATTTACAGTGGGGAGAACAAGTATTTAATACACTGCCGATTTTGCAGGTTTTCCTACTTACAAAGCATGTAGAAGTCTGTAATTTTTATCATAGGTACACTTCAACTGTGAGTGACGGAATCTAAAACAAAAATCCAGAAAATCACATTGTATCATTTTTAAGTAATTAATTTGCATTTTATTGCATGACATAAGTATTTGATACATCAGAAAAGCAGAACTTAATATTTGGTACAGAAACCTTTGTTTGCAATTACAGAGATCATACATTTCCTGTAGTACTTGAACAGGTTTGCACACACTGCAGCAGGGATTTTGGCCCACTCCTCCATACAGACCTTCTCCAGATCCTTCAGGTTTCGGGGGCTGTCGCTGGGCAATACGGACTTTCAGCTCCCTCCAAAGATTTTCTATTGGGTTCAGGTCTGGAGACTGGCTAGGCCACTCCAGGACCTTGAGATGCTTCTTACGGAGCCACTCCTTAGTTGCCCTGGCTGTGTGTTTCGGGTCGTTGTCATGCTGGAAGACCCAGCCACGACCCATCTTCAATGCTCTTACTGAGGGAAGGAGGTTGTTGGCCAAGATCTCGCGATACATGGCCCCATCCATCCTCCCCTCAATACGGTGCAGTCGTCCTGTCCCCTTTGCAGAAAAGCATCCCCAAAGAATGATGTTTCCACCTCCATGCTTCACGGTTGGGATGGTGTTCTTGAGGTTGTACTCATCCTTCTTCTTCCTCCAAACACAGCGAGTGGAGTTTAGACCAAAAAGCTCTATTTTTGTCTCATCAGACCACATGACCTTCTCCCATTCCTCCTCTGGATCATCCAGATGGTCATTGGCAAACTTCAGACGGGCCTGGACATGTGCTGGCTTGAGCAGGGGGACCTTGCTTGCGCTGCAGGATTTTAATCCATGACGGCGTAGTGTGTTACTAATGGTTTTCTTTGAGACTGTGGTCCCAGCTCTCTTCAGGTCATTGACCAGGTCCTGCCGTGTAGTTCTGGACTGATTCCTCACCTTCCTCATGATCATTGAAGCCCCACGAGGTGAGATCTTGCATGGTGCCCCAGACCGAGGGAGATTGACCATGATCTTGAACTTCTTCCATTTTCTAATAATTGCGCCAACAGTTGTTGCCTTCTCACCAAGCTGCTTGCCTATTGTCCTGTAGCCCATCCCAGCCTTGTGCAGGTCTACAATTTTATGCCTGATGTCTTTACACAGCTCTCTGGTCTTGGCCATTGTGGAGTGGTTGGAGTCTGTTTGATTGAGTGTGTGGACAGGTGTCTTTTATACAGGTAACGAGTTGAAACAGGTGCAGTTAATACAGGTAATGAGTGGAGAACAGGAGGGCTTCTTAAAGAAAAACTAACAGGTCTGTGAGAGCTGGAATTCTTACTGGTTGGTAGGTGATCAAATACTTATGGCATGCAATAAAATACGAATTAATTATTTAAAAATCATACAATGTGATTTTCTGGATTTTTGTTTTAGATTCCTTCTCTCGCAGTTGAAGTGCACCTATGATAAAAATTACAGACCTCTACATGCTTTGTAAGTAGGAAAACCTGCAAAATCGGCAGTGTATCAAATACTTGTTCTCCCCACTGTATGTGTTGTAGGCCTATAGTTTGTTTTTTGGGGATGTCATGTCTTACCACTGGGGGGCAGTAATACACAAGGTGATGGTCAGTCATAGGTTTGGTTATGTTTAAATTATAAATCAATCTCAATGAGACTTGGATTTAAAAGGATATTTGTCTGTGTACGACTCATAGCCTTGACTATGTTCGCCCCGTTGTCAGTTACGCCGAATACAATCTTCTCCTCTGGTATCTCCCATGCGTTCAATGTGCGGTCAATTACCTCTCTGGCGTGTGGATGCTAAATCCAATGTAGGTTGAGCAACGCATGCTGTGCCTTGTTGGAGGAGGTGTGATAGAAGCAGGCTAATATACCCATAAACAAAGCAGTCAGTCCTTTCTTGCTCCATCCGTCTACACACAGTGTTATTTTTCATGCCCCTTTCAGAATCTTCTTAACTTTCTGTGTCGCTGTATCCATTTGCAAGGCAATCACTCGGTTTACTCTAGCAGAGCCAGGAGTTTTACATTTGGTATCAAGTGTTTGGTTGAATTTTCTGAAGGCTGGCTCATAGCACAGTGAACTTGCCAGACAGAATGAATAAATTAATCAGTGCTTCTTCTCTTTAAAAAAACAACAACTAATTTGCATTAGGTTGGCATGTTTCTGCTCTTTTCATGCAAAGTGCTAAAGTTGGTTGTCCTGACGTTGCTGTTGCCATGCAGCTACTAATAGCTGGTGGATGTCTCACCTTGTCTTTATCCTGAAATAGTTTGTTTGATTATCTGTGGGCGGTGTTCAGATTAACTTTGAGGTTGGTTGGGTTTTCCCTTTTAACTCTGTTCCACACAGGCTGCCATCTTCTGACACTACAATACATTTGCTTTTGTCCTTTCCAGCAATGAACTCCAAACAATCCCATACAGGGCTTCACCTTTTGCTGCTGCCATTGTTCTCGCCTATAGTTAATGCTCAGATTTCTTCCCTGTTAGCTAGTGATAGCTAGTGATAGCTAGTGATAGCTAGTGATAGCTAGTGATAGTGATGCACATGCTAGGCCTATTTGAAGCATCGGCATCTACTAGCAGCATTTACCAGCCAGATTCAGAAGCTCAAAATCCCCAATAGAAGAAAAAGCTTGAAAACCCCATTAGATTTTTGCCCCAAGAAGGAAGACAAACTTAAACAAAACATAATTTATGATGTTTTTTATTGCAGTCAAAGATAATAGTTTCAGTATAGTAGTTTTTTATGCTTTTCTAAATTATTTTATTTAAATTTGATAAATTGTTTTTACAATTGTATTTCGATATATTTTCTTTTAGTTTCAGATTTCGTTTTCTATATTTACCTTGGTGTGTGCTTTGCTGTCTGTTCACTTGGGTCAGGCACCAGGCACCAAGCACAGGCTGTTGGGTGCCTGTGGATGATATCACCCTTTTGTTACTGTACTGTCACCTGGACCAGGGGGCATGGAGGACGGCCTGGTGAGAGGAGAGGACAAGGGAGAGAGGAGAGAGAAGGGACTGGAGGGCTGCTAGGCAGTTTCTGCCTAGTCTGGTGTGTCTATTCTGTATTTGGATCAGGAAGCATGTAGAATGGATACGGGATAGAGGAAAGAGAACGGGGTAGGGGGGGCTGGAGGTGGACCCTCCTCAGACAGTTGGCATTTCCATCAGTCTGTCTGCCTGACCTGGGGCTGGTCTGGTCTCGGCCTGCCTGGTCTGGTCTCCCTCCACTGGTCCAGAGACAGAGACAGACTGAGAACAGAGCATAGCAGAGCAGGACAGCCAACTTTCCCTTCCCACACCACTCCTCTCTCATCTCCCCGGGCGCACTGCTCACAACACGCCAGTGTCCCCTCCATCCCTCCCTCTCTCAGCTTCCCCTCCTTCCCTCCCTCTCCCTTCTCCCTTTCCCTCTCTCTGCCTACCTCCTCAGTCTTTCTTGACCCCCTCACCATCCTTCTTTCTCATCTCACCCTCCCAGCTTACTCTCGCCCCTCTCTCTCCCTCACCCTCCCAGCTTACTCTCGCCCCTCTCTCTCTCCCTCACCCTCCCAGCTTACTCTCGCCCCTCTCTCTCCCTCACCCTCCCAGCTTACTCTCGCCCCTCTCTCTCTCCCTCACCCTCCCAGCTTACTCTCGCCCCTCTCTCTCTCCCTCACCCTCCCAGCTTACTCTCGCCCCTCTCTCTCTCCCTCACCCTCCCAGCTTACTCTCGCCCCTCTCTCTCCCTCACCCTCCCAGCTTACTCTCGCCCCTCTCTCTCTCCCTCACCCTCCCAGCTTACTCTCGCCCCTCTCTCTCTCCCTCACCCTCCCAGCTTACTCTCGCCCCTCTCTCTCTCCCTCACCCTCCCAGATTACTCTCCTCCCTCTCTCTCTCCCTCACCCTCATTGGCACTCTCATCTCTCCCTCTCGTTTGCCCTGTCTGTCTCTCACCATATCTGCAAATCCTTTCCCACCTCTCCTACTCAGATCTATCTTTTTTTCTTTCTCTGTATTCATTATATCTGACCACCTTGTTTTTCATCTGTGTAGGAGTTAGTATTTAGTATATACTAAATGAAGTTAGTATTCGAATACTTATGACGGTAGTTCAAAGGATAAAAAAAAAAAACGTTCGTAAAATGTAATATGAAATTAAGTGTTCCATGTGTCATGTATTATAAGAGTTGTGACGTTTTAAGTTATTTAATAAATAATAAGCAAAAAAGGACGGCCATTCTGCGTTCTGCTGTAGCAAGCGAAGCGAGGTGTGGAGGTATTTCGATCATGTTGACACCCAAACAAACGTTAAATGTAAAATATGTCAAGCTAGTGTACCACAAGTCTACCACTTTAATGCAAAACCACATGAGGTTGAAGCATAAAGAAACAACTTTGTTACAGAACAAATAAACGCAGCACCGCATCACCTCATTTTCTACCTTGAAGTGAAGCTGTGACCCGGTAAGAAGCAGCACATCACGCAGTTGATCACCACAATGATAACAAAGACATGCTACCTCTGAGCTTTGTTAACGGTAGTTGTGCGCCGTAGCCTCTATAAGATCCCAGTTCCAAGGACTGATCTCTGCAAATTAATAGGTTATAATTCTACATGTGTATCTTTCATTTTTTATAAAGGATATTAAAGGATAGCCTACATAATGTGTTTAATTTTGTTAATTGTACGTTTTTACTTTTTATTTAACTCAATCGTAGGCTAGGCGTTATTGCACTCCGTTTAAGAGCCTACTTCTGAAGACCAGCATTTTTCAAGTTCAATGTCTTTTCGTCATGTTCAATAAATGTATCTTGCATTTGTGTTGTTTATTTAACTGTTATTTATTCTAATAGCTTAACAGTCACAATGCTTGTCACTGAATGTGTTGCGTCATGTCAGGCTAATTACATAATGGAACGGCATCAGCATTAAAACATTTTCGAATATTTGAAAAATTATTGGATATTATTGGAATAGTGGAATCATTTCAAATGCCCATCCCTAATACAGTGCCTTCCGAAAGTATTCAGACCCCTTGACTTTTTCCACATTTTGTTACACTACAGCCTTATTCTAAAATTGATTTTTTTTTCATAATCCTCACCAATCTAAACACAATACCCCATAATGACAGTGAAAACATTTTTTTTTTTTTTTTGCAAATGTATTCAAAATAAAAAACGGAAATGGCTTATTTACATAAGTATTCAGACCCTTTGCTATGAGACTCCAAATTTAGCTCAGGTGCATCCTGTTTCCATTGATCATCCTTGAGATGTTTCTACAACTTGATTGGAGTCCCCCTGTGGTAAATTCAATTGATTGGACATGATTTGGAAAGGTACACACCTGTCTATATAAGGTCCCACAGTTAACAGTGCATGTCAGAGCAAAAACCAAGCCATGAGGTTGAAGGAATTGTCCGTAGAGCTCAGAGACAGGATTGTGTCGAGGCACAGATCTGGGGAAGGGTACCAAAACATTTCTGCAGCATTGAAAGAACACAGTGACCTCCATCATTCTTAAATTGAATAAGTTTGGAACCACCAAGACTCTTCCTAGAGCTGGCCGCCTGGGGGAGAAGGGCCTTGGTCAGGGAGGTGACCAAGAACCCGATGGTCACTCTGACAGAGCTCTAGAGTTCCTCTGTGAAGATGGGAGAACCTTCCAATAGGACAACCATCTCTACAGCACTTCACCAATCAGGCCTTTATGGTAGAGTGGCCAGACGGAAGCCACTCCTCAGTAAAAGGCACATGACAGCTCGCTTGGAGTTTGCCAAAAAGGCACCTTAAGACTCTCAGACCATGAGAAACAAGATTCTCTGGTCTGACGAAACCAAGATTGAACTCTTTGGCCTGAATGCCAAGCGTCACGTCTGGAGGAAACCTGGCACCAGCATGGTGGTGGCAGCATCATGCTGTGGGGATGTTTTTCAGCAGCAGGGACTGGGAGACTAGTCAGGATTGAGGGAAAGATGAACGGAGCAAAGTACAGAGAGATCCTTGATGAAAACCTGCTCCAGGGCGCTCAGGACCTCAGACTGGGGTGAAGGTAGTGTCATACCCGAAAAGATGCTGTAATCTCTGCCAAAGTACTAAGTAAAGGGTCTGAATACTTATGTAAATGTGATATTTCAGTTTTGTATTTGTAAAAAAACAATTTCATCAATTTTAGAATAAGGTTGTAACGTAACAAAATGTGGAAAAAGGGGTCTGAATACTTTCCGAAGGCACTGTAGATATTGTGCAATACTGTTGGTTAGACTCCTTATTACAATTTTTCTCTTGGCAGTTGTTGGCCATCTGCTTACCTTTAGCATCAGAAGCGTGTGCATTCTGTACGGTATGTGTGGTAGAGTACTTCTAATTAGAATACATAAGGTTTTATTAAGCCCTTTTCATGGACCAAAGATGCTTACTTATTCTCTGACTCAGGCTCCAGGGTTAAAAGCTTCTACGTTAAGGTTCACTGGCTGCTGTGCTGATTAGTATCCTTTACCAGTTTAGGGGTCAGAAAGGTTCAATTTCCAAGTACATCAAAACTCAATTAGGATTCCAGCTATGCAGCCTGAATAGTCATGCTCAGTTCCCAAGGTTACACAGGTAGTACCCTTTAACTGAAAGCATGCCATTTATACAGGAGCTTTAGTGCGTCACCTTACATACGCACACAATGAAAGGAAACCAAAAGGCATTCCAAACCTTTTGAATGTTTACGTGTGTGTGTGTGGGTTCCTTGAAATCTCAGAGATCCTGGTAAGGAGAGGAGACAGGTGGTGTCAGATATGGCCTCTCAGTGGGACTGAGGAAGAAGGAAGCGTGGTAAGGAGAGGAGACAGGTGGTGTCAGATCTGGCCTCTCAGTGTGACTGAGGAAGAAGGGAGCGTGGTAAGGAGAGGAGACAGGTGGTGTCAGATATGGCCTCTCAGTGTAACTGAGGAAGAAGGGAGCGTGGTAAGGAGAGGAGACAGGTGGTGTCAGATATGGCCTCTCAGTGTAACTGAGGAAGAAGGGAGCGTGGTAAGGAGAGGAGACAGGTGGTGTCAGAGCTGGCCTCTCAGTGTGACTGAGGAAGAAGAGAAGATGAAAGGGAGGAGAGGGGAAGTCAGTTCCTGTCACAAAAACACACTTCAATATGGTCTCGTGTTTCTAGATAAAGCTCCACCAGGCAGCCTTGGTCCCCTTCAGCTGGTACAGCTCCTGTTGTAGAGACATCCAAGCCAATTAGCGAGCCACTCTAATGTGAATGATGGTATGTTGCGTTGTGATGGGAGATAAAGGTGTGAGGGGGAAAGGGCTTCTGCTGTGTGTGTGTGTGTGTGTGTGTGTTGTAGACCAGTGTTTGTCTCTGAGGATGGTTCATCAACAGGCCGGGTGATGCTCACTAGGGCAGCATCGATCGCACACAGCCCAGTAAAGGAAAATTGGACTCTTGTGGAAAGCAATGCAAGCATTCTGTAGACCTGCTGTACACACACACACACACACACACACACACACACACACACACACACACACACACACACACACACACACACACACACACACACACACACACACACACACACACACACACACACAGCTGTGCTCACTGGGCCAGGGATGATCTTCTTATTGCAGCATATAGAGCGGGCCTCACACAGCACAGCAGGCACTTTCCCCTCTGCACTGTGTTCTACCGCAGAAGTGTGTGTGTGCGTGTGTGTGTGTGTGTGTGTGTTCTCTCTCCCTTGCTATGCATGGTTCTGCAGAAATCACTTGGAACACTTCCATATCCCCTGTGTCTCTTCAGCTGTGGTCTCTCAAGATCTGAGGATAACCACTTAGAACAAAGATACTGTACTGTACAAGACAAATATCAACTAGAATATCCACATGGCCTTTTCTGTGCGTTGTTTACTTCTATGGGGACCATTATTTTAGTAGCCTGGGGCCAGTTCTGTTAGCCAAATCCTGTGGTGATTGTGACGCCAGGCAGGCTATTCTTTGACTGTTTCTCTTACAGTTGTATAATGCTTTCATTCAATCTGACTAAATGTCAATAGTGTAGCTTCCAGGGTTACCATATGAATGTCAGCCATATTTTGGTCTCATACCATTACCATATAAATGTCAGCCATATTGTGGTTTCACTCCATTACCATATGAATGTCAGCCATATTGTGGTCTCATTCTATTACCATATGAATGTCAGCCATATTGTGGTCTCATTCCATGACCATATGAATGTCAGCCATATTGTGGTCTCATTCCATGACCATATGAATGTCAGCCATATTGTCACATACTGTATGCCCATAATGTTGGCAAGTGACCCAGTCCCTGTGGCGGAGGTCCTATTGAGAAGCATATAAAGGACTGGCACTTTGGAAAGCCAACAATGTTGTTCTGTTGAGCTACTAATAATATAATCTCATCCAATTGAGAGGGTTGCCAGAGTACAGATAAATTCACAGTATAGCAAACGTGCCTTCATCTAAACGCTACATACAAACCTAACAAACACACTAATTGGTTTGCAAATTTGCCTTCTGGTTAGAAGGACTCCAGTCCTTGTTGGAGTTCTTGTTATCCAGTCTGTTTGAGTAAAACAGAGAAATACCATTCAGGACAATACAGGCCCTTAACCTTAGTGGTTAGTCTGCTGGCTGTGGGTGGTAAATCTGTTCTATTCAGAAGGTTCTGCGTGTCTTCGTGTTTTACTGCCTGCGCCCTCTCCCTCTCTCCATCTCTCTCGTTCTTTTTTCTCCTCTCTCTCTCTCTCTCTCTCTCTCTCTCTCTCTCTCTCTCTCTCTCTCTCTCTCTCTCTCTCTCTCTCTCTCTCTCTCTCTCTCTCCATCCCTCTCTCCCTCTTGTCCATGGCATGTTAACACTCCATCTCTGACAGTGAACCTCATAGCACCATGGAAACCAATCAGACCTATTCTACTGCTGTGTGTATGTGTGTGTTTGGAGGCGGGGAGAGAAGACTTGTTTCGATTTAAAAAGCCCTTGTGGTCGTGGCCATCCCGATGGGCCTCTTTCTGTAATTCATGTAAATTCCCTTAAGAACTCTGCCTCATTGTCTAACCCGTTGTTCCTGTGCTGAACCACAGCCCTAAGTCATCAATTGTGTGTAACTGTGTGTAAATCTAAAGCTGACATTCCTGCCGACATACAGACAATTACTGTTCACCAGATAACCTTTTCAAATGAAGGTAATTATTGTCATTGGAGGGATTATTGTTGACAGTAGATTCATAAATAGTTCAAATTAGACATCACCATAGGGTTAGCTTTATGAGCCAAAAGGGTGATTACAACCTCAGATACACAGCCATTTACATTTATCACTTTGATGTGATGTTAATTCAATACTACTTAATACAATATCAATGGCAAACATCTTACTAAGAAGCTCTATGAGGAAAGTTGTTTTTCTAAAACTATTACATTATGTGGTTATTTTACTACGCTGTTTGCTTGTACAACGATAACAAACAACCTTAGAAAATACATTTTGAGAAGCAACAATCTCCATCTAAAAAGAGAGCTAAGAATCCCTAAATCACTCTTCCATGACAACACAGAATCACTCTTCCATTGACAACACATAATCACTCTTCAATGACAACACAGAATCACTCTTCCATTGACAACACAGAATCACTCTTCCATGACAACACAGAATCACTCTTCCATGACAACACATGATCACTCTTCCATTGACAACACATGATCACTCTTCCATTGACAACACATAATCACTCTTCCATTGACAACACAGAATCACTCTTCCATTGACAACACAGAATCACTCTTCCATTGACAACACAGAATCACTCTTCCATTGACAACACAGAATCACTCTTCCATTGACAACACAGAATCACTCTTCCATTGACAACACAGAATCACTCTTCCATTGACAACACAGAATCACTCTTCCAATGACAACACAGAATCACTCTTCCATGACAATACAGAAGCATTTCAACAAGTGCCCCCCACCCTGCTCCAATCCCCTTGAGAGAACCAAGCCTCGTATTCTCTCTGCTGCCCAATCATATTTCACTCCCATTCAGTAGTCTGAATAGAGAGAACCCCATAGGAGACCTCTCTTCTATCCAGCGCAGGCACGCACACACGTGGGCACATACACACCCCACACACATCATTCCTGTTACAACGACTCCAGCCCGCCCGATTGCATGCCTGAACTTTGTTCTGTTAAAGTTGTCATTGAAATATGCAGCAGTTGCCATTGAAATATTGTCCTTCCATTTCTTCTGTGACAAAGCACAGGGAGGGTGCCCACAGCAGCACAGTGTGAGTCTCAGGGAGCCAATGGGCCTGTGTTCAACAGAGTCAGTGTGCAGACATAATGCCTATTAGACCTGCTCAATCACCAGGCATATACTCAATGATATGGCCTTTTCATTCATTTCATAGCATAATCCAAACCTCATAACTATCAATCATCTTTCTGAAAGTTGTCAGGAGACTCTGGACACATGAATGAATGAATAATGCTTTGATTTATAGAATATTCTTCGCTAGTGGGATGCCATGCAGAGAAGTGAGATTCTGGGAAAATATACACAGGGAAATGTATGGTGTGTTATATGCTGTGTTATGAATATGTCATAAAACTGTTACATTCCAATACAAAGCATTGGTTTCAGATATCTTGATAAATAGTGAAGTCAAATGTGGAATAGATAATATGGTATAGATGATAAAATATGCTATAGATATGGTATAAATCATAGTGGTGTATATATAGGTCTACATTCCAATGCAGTGCATTGCTTTTGTATCTCTTCTTGAAGACCAGTGAAGCAGTGAAAACCTGTAGGCAATCCTATCGCAGCATCAGGCTACGTTTATCAAATGGTATAATGGGGTATAGATACATTCCAATGCAGTGCAGTGAAGCAGGGGAAACCTGTGGGCTAATGGTTATATGGGAATATGGTAGAACTGATATGCCGCTAGCAATGACATGCAACAGCGATCAAGTAATGAAGCCATTGGCCATGCTCCCTCCATAGAGAAGTGGATTCCTATGGCTATCCACTTTCCACTATCCAGCCAATATAGCCGTCTCCTAACCCAACATAGAACACTTAGCTAGGAACAACGAGAGAGAGAGAGAGAAACAGAGAGAGAGAGAATCATCACTTGAGAGAGAGAGATGTTGAGTTGTGAGAGTGGTAGTGAAAAAACTAAGTTATAGGCGCCGTTTGTTCACTTCAGTTCAGACCCCCAAATCATTGTTCCTGGCTGGCGGACAATGAGCTTTGAGACAGATTATGTTGCATTTTCACTGCTTTTGTGGAGGGAGGAGTATTGGTCTGGGTTGGGGAGGACATAGAATAGTGACTCTTTCAAAGGGAGAGCTCCCTGCCATTGTTGCCTGCTGCAACCATAGCTAACGGACGTCAACAGTCTTTTTCAAACCTATTCTTTTAAATGGCTGCAATAATACCACGGTGAGAGGAGTGGGCAATAAACAAACTTCCCATTGGCAAAATCAGCTAGATTAGATGTCATAGGATGGGCCATCTGTTGAGTATAGGTGACTACTTGACTTTCTCTGTAGGCTGTCTTCAGGTTGGATGATTGGATTGGAATGGAAGGAAGTTGTTAGTTTTTGCCTCTGGCTATTTTCTTTTATCTTGTTGAAGTACTGTAAAGCAGGTACTTTTACAGTTAGCTAGAACAACAGGAGGGGATTTGATGAAGCTGTTTCCTGTTGGTTGGTTACAGAAAATGTTACATATGCTGTGACTGACTGTGCATCATACATTTTTATTTTATATATTTTTTACCGCATCTCTCTCTCTCTCTCTCTCTCTTTCTCTTTCTCTCTCTCTCTCTCGCGCTCTCTCTTAGACTGCTGCGCCACTCGGGAGGCCCACGTCATGCAATTTTAATGTAACATTTGCTTTGCATGATAAATTCATGAATCTTGTGTTCAAAGTATATGACAGGCATGTGTGATGTTCCATCTCAAAAATATTTTGCCAGAATATAAAGGATAAAGGAACTGGTGTATTCTGGCAGCATTCATTTGATACCAGGAAATGTTTAACTCTTATTGTAGAGAGACAAAGGGTTGTTTTAATCCCACTGTGAGAGAAGGAGGGAGGGAGGGGGGTCAGGGAGGGGCCAGGGGGAGGAGGAGGGAAGGGGGAGGTGGGTGTGTCTGTGGAACATGCCCCCTCGCTCTCACTGTTACTCTAGCAGTGTTAGTTCCACCAGACAGACACAACGCGGAATACACAGCCACTGGGAATATGAGGACCTAACTTTGCTCTCTCACACACACTGGACACACACACACTCATTAGACAAACACACACACTCTGGGGAGATTTGTTCTTGCAGACCGCAGCAGAGAGACAGGTAATGTCAAATGTAATTTTATTTGTCACATGCTTGGTAAACAACAGGTGTAAACGAACAGTGAAATGCTTACTTACGGACCCTTCCCAACAATGCAGAGAGAAAGAACATGGAGAAATAATAAATGTAGCAGTACCGGGTCGATGT